>CM029022.1:46758966-47168701 GCA_016801055.1 Panax notoginseng
TGAGATTGACAAACACTTCATCAAAGAAAAGTTAACTAGTGGTCTTATTTGCTTACCTTTTATAAAAACAAATCATCAGCTAGCTGATATTCTGACTAAGAGTCTCGGTAGTAAGATGTTTCATTCATTGTGTTTCAAGTTAGGTATGCGAGACATCTATACACCAACTTGAGGGGAGTGTTAGTAGATGTTAGCATAACATGGTAGATGTTAGTGATGTCCTCACATATCTCTGTTAGCAGATGTTAGTGGTGATGTCTTCACATTTTCCTCTGTTTTTTCTCCTAGAGGTGGGCTACTTTTTTGTGTATAAATATAACTACTTGTTATATGAAAATATACAAAAAAATACATTCCTTACACTTATCTTACTGGTGAACATGGGAATCGATTTAATAAGCAACAAAAAAACAAATAGGGATAACTCTTGGATACTCTAAATTATAATTGTTTTTTATATTTAGTCTTCAAATTAAATTTTTTTCGTGTATTTTGTTTCTCTTTTTTTTCCTATGCTACTCACTAAACTATGGTAACTTTTCACATCTAGTCCTCGAACTGTAGTTTATTTTAGGTTTAGTCTTCAATTTATAGTTGTTTTATATTTAATATCGTTCAATTGTTCTGTTTTTGTAAGGACTGAATTGAGATTATGGAGATTATAAAATTCGAGGATGAAATACTAAATATTTTTGTAAGGTTGAATTGAGATTACGGAGATTGATGTTGTTCCGGTTCAATACACTTAAACATTCGAGGATGAGATTACGAAGATTATAATTTGGAGACTAATGAAGAGATTATCCATAACAAATATTTATGCATAACAGTATTAAGATTGCTTGTTCTTGACGTTTTAATGGTGCTTAATAATTATATAATGTACCAAAATGAATAAGATCCATCATGTCTTGATGAGTCTTAATGCCTCTTAATGAAGTTTTTGTTAAAAAATCAGATTCTAATTCTTATTCCAATTTCATTTTATTACAGAAATTTTTGTTAAAAAATATTCTAATTCTTATTCCAATTTCATTTAATTACATAGATATTCTTCATATTGGCCAATTGTCTTTTGCATGTCCTAAAACTATGAAAATTGTGAAGAAGGAAAAAAAGAGAGCATATATGTATTAAGATTTCATTCAAAGTCAACTATCAAACTATTTAAGTTAACAAAAACTATTCAAGTCAACTACCATGTGTTAGGAACTAGGATTATTTTGAAGAAGGAAAAGATGAACATTTTTTTAGAAGAGGGGGGGGGGGGGAGAACTAGGGCAACAAGGGAGGATATGTGATTAAGAAAAAGAATAAATAACTTATATTTATATATTTTTTTTGATATTTTCACATGATCCTTTCTCATATGAACATATAGTGGGTTTTACCTTCATGTGAGAAGGAGTTATATGAAAATATTAAAAACACATGTGAAAATAGTGTCGAAAAAGCAGTATTCCATGACACCTAGGTCCAAACAATATAGATGAAATACAAACGCAACAAGGCCAAGAAAAATAGCCTCTAACTACAAATATATCAACTAGGTAAGTGCAAAGATCTATACCAATATAAAGATAGGGACGGTCCGGATCAAGTGCATACCCTTAATCTTACTCACCCGTACTTATCCCCCTTTAGGCGATGGTTTCGGTCATACAACTGTCGTTTATACTTTTAGCGACGGACAACATATAGCGTCGTTAAAAGTATAGACGACGGTTGTATGACCGAAACCGTCGCCTAAAGGGGGGTAAGCACGGGTGAGTAAGATAAGGTGTATGCACTTGATCCTTGCTAAGGATAGGGATACCAAGTGCTGAAACTAACAACTCATGAGTACAATAACATGTACAAATAAATCGACATTACGTATGGAGGTTGGGGATCGATTTATTTATTTAGAGGCCAAATTGAAGTGCTATAAATACTGCTAGGTTGTGTTTGTTTATATCTTAACAGCTCCACGTTTGATTCGATAGGAAGATAAAGTTGTTTGGTAAAATTTTGTTTGTCTCTTATCGTCTCTTAATCAGTAAGAGAAAGATATAAATCTAAATCATTAAGAGTCGTCTCTTAATGAAAAATTTAAACATATGGAGCCTTTACAAATATTGTACTCCATCAAATCTAAATTTTAAGATCATTATTGAGTTTTGCAAAGTCAATTTGAGATATTTTTAATTTTAAAATTGATATTTTTAAATTTAAAAGTCATTAATTGTTTTATACTTTTTAGTTACTCCCTCCATCCCAAAATAATTGACGTTATAGGGAGTTCAAAATTTCCCAATATATTTGACGTTTTCAAGTTTCTAGGAAGCATTAATTACAATTTTTTCTCTATTGCCCTCAACTATATGGAGTATTTCATTTATCTAAACAACTATATGGAGTACATCTTTTCTTAATTAATGCAAGGGTAATTGTGGTAATACATATCATTCTTAATGACAAAATTGGAATAATAAATGACTTCCTTAATAAGTGTGAAAACTTTCAAAACGTCAATTATTTAGGGATGGAGGGAGTACCAAATAACTTTTTAAATTCAGATGTTATTTCATTCAGATAATCTAATTATAATTTATTAAGATATATTAATCATTCAAATTTTAATTGCTCAGTTTTATCTAACACCAAGTCCAAAATAAAAATCATAAGCTAAATTTTCTTGTTTTGATTTTTTTTATTTCTTGTTTTTTTTTTGTGTATTCCTCTTATTTAGATCTTGAAAGTTTGCAACAAATATTATTTTTGAAATGAGAATATACCCCAACAACTATATCGTTTATATAATCTTAACATATTTATTTCACTTTTACTTGTAACATATTTATTTCACTTTTATTTATTTTTAATGTTGTGGTGGTACAAAAAAATGTTTGTGGTGTTGCACTATTTTCTTCATTAGGACAAGCTTAAATCTCGTGCTTACCCTTTTCTGCATAACACTCCCTCTATTTTTAATTATTTAACGTTTTGAAACTTTGCACAACTATTAAAGAAGTTAAAAATCCTATAAAAACTCTACTAAAATTACTATGTATTACCAAAAACACCCATATATAAATGAAAAGAGATGATAAAGATGAGAGAAATATTGTTAGAGGAAAGAAAATATAGGAATTATAAGAGAGAGAAAGAGAGAGTACTATTAAAATATTAAAAGAGAAAAAATAGGAGAGAATTGAGGAAAGTATTAAATGTTTAGGAGTATTTAGTAACTAATGTAATCAATCTATCTTAAAAATCTACAAACGTCAAATATATAAGAACAAAACTTGTCCTCTAAAACGTCAATTAAATAGGAATGGAAGGAGTACAAGTTTTTGACTGGCTCCAAAATTCACCTTTTACAATGAAGGTGAATAATGTGGTTGGCATTTCACGGATCCGGTTACCATGAAATTAACTTCATGATAAATTGATCAATTGACCAATATAATATTAACACACAAAGAGAGATCACCTCCTGACCTACGTGTTGACACTGTATTAATCAATTGACTAAAGTTAACTTCCCGCATTTCACAAACATATACAAGAATGCTAGGGCATCAAAATAAGTGAACATCACTACGATAGGAAATTCATTCACTTTAAAATTGCAGTTTTTTTTTCCTCCTCTCTTCTATACACTATGCTTCTCTACCACAAACATGAAGGAATCGTCGACAGATTTCAGAACTACACAGATTTAAGAATGGCTGGGCCTAAAAGCAACTGCTATACATGATAATTATACTCGAAATATACATGAATCTGGCCACACAGGCGATAGCTAAAGCCTCTGGCTAAAAATCAATACAATAACATAGTTAAAACAAAAAACAGAAAAAAGGACGATGTGAGATGCAACGCAACTCCACGACAACCTGCATCATAACACAACACAGGGATTAGCCATTAGCTCCGCGTGAGGAATGGTAACTTCAATATATAAACTATAAATTGAAAAGAATCTGTTATTTTTCATAGTATAGGCATTACATTTCACCATTAAAATTTAACTCAAGAAAGTCGTAGTGTTAAAGTAAAAGAATTGAAAATCAGAAATTCCAACTTAACGAAGAAGCATGTGAAAACCAGCATGTTGGTTTTCACGATTATTATTACTCCCTCCCTCCTCAAAAGGATGGCTATAGTACAAATTTCACACAAATTAAGAAAATTGAAGAAAAGGAGAGTATAAAATAAGTACCAATTTTGCCCATAGTAGACCCTATGTAAGTACACTAATAAATCTTTGTCTCTTTTAAACTTAGTAGACCCCACTTCAGTATACTTTTGAGGGTAAACTAGTATTTAGACTTATTTTATATTTATTTTGTTTCATTTTCTTGAAGTTTACCGCTATGGATTATAATGAAGTCAAATCAAACTAAAAAGAAGGCAAGAAGAAACCACCAATAGAAAGGCTCAAATTTACAATAGATATTCACCAGGATTTGACCAAGTCTCTGACGTTGGTAATGCAGGCAATGACATCTCTGCGAAATGTAGCAACAGTCATCAGTGTATGGATTTTATGCAACTGAAAATAATTAAATAAACAACCGGTGAAACCATCATTTGCAGAAATTAATAATTAGGTATGACATCGTTCTCTCTAACCCTTACCAGGAGCACAAAGAGATAAGGATGAGATTGAGGATGACAAAGGCCATGGAGCTTCAATATTGTCATTCAAGTCGCATGTAAAGCTGAAGCCGGTTGAATTGTCGAATACTACGTCTGCTGGTAAGCTTCGAAGCAAACACCCTGTAATCAAATAGGAACAAAGATTGTAAGTGATCCAGCAATGGGAGTGAGGAAGATTTTGCTCATCACTTTGTGCATTCTGATGGAACATTCATGTTCTAGTTCTACGTACTGGCAGTGAAAGCAAGGCAGTGAAACAACTAAATCCTTACCAGAAACAGCACTGTGATTCAACTCGCAATAGTTTTCCCTTCAATCCAACAACCTATTTAACACTGACTATTCCCCTTCCTTTTTCCTTAGGAAGTAATACAGTATATTGAACGAAACACAATAAATCAAAATTCTGCACTAGAACTAATGTATAGTACTGTGCACATGTCCAGCACTAATTTGCTAAACATAGAACTCTCAAAAACACGCCACTCACTGAAGCTTCAATCATTGGTTTTCGCTAGAATGCAAGTCACTGAAACTTCTGTAAAGATAATAAGATGCAAGGGATTTGATAGTAGAGAACTAGAGATATATACTGACCATTCCAACTTGGGAGTCCACTTTTAAAAATCATGCACGCCAAGAGAACTTGTCAATTTCCAATTTAACATTCTATTTCTAACTCAATTTAAATTACAGTTGACACTTGAATAATATTTAAATTTAACCAATTTCCATTAAGGGTACATTTGGAATATTATGTCACTTATTTATCTAATTTTTAAAAGTCTACCATCTTTTGGGATGTACAAAAATGGAAAGATGATGGAGTTTCAATTTGGGTCAGGAGTGTAATAGGTACAAAACACAAGTGTAATTTAAGTTTAACCTATTTAATTCAAATTTTTTCCATGAACTGCTTCAAACTGTAAATTATAGTGGCAACTAAAGAACAGATGTAGTTGTGGTGCCTTGTTGCGTACTAATAGTCTAGTTCTCACTGTGTAGCCAGATAATCTAGGAAACAGGGATTCTTCACTACCCCGACCAATTGATGTATCCCCGCACTGGATACTCCAATTCTCGGGAACTCTTAGGGATTCTCTCCTCTATAACTTATGTGTTTTGAATTATTTAGGATTATTTTTGCTATTTTTACGATTTCATGTTTATAGAAATATTAAAGTTGTATTGTTTGTTGGATATATTTTGTTCTTCTCTTGTAGTTTTTTTTTTAATACTTTAATTGCATATTTAATAATAAAATATATGTTGAATCCCCCACACCTGAATTCTCATTTAAGATTTGGCAAATCTTCGTATCCCCATATTACGCACCCGTAACCGTGCCTCTTAGCAGATAATCATTTGCAACAAAAATAAAAAAACTAAAGTGCACAAAATTACACAAAAATTGACCAATTAGCCGTGGCAGAATCAGTGAGACCACATAAAACGTATTTAATACTTCAAACTAAATAGGGGTACCAGGTAAGTATTATGCAAGAAAAATATTAGGGAACAGAAAAACCCCACCACCACTATTCATACTACAACTACTTCCCACTAGAGCTGCAATCGAACCGAACTTTGTCGAACTCAAACCGAACTTAAACACTTTTAGTCGAACTCGAACATGTTCGAGTAACTTGATCGAATCAACAGTTATGGACGAGTTCGGATTGTTTGGTATTCGCGAACAAGTCGAACATAAGCTTGTTCGCGAACACAAGCTTGTTCGCGAACACAAACTTGTTCAAGAACACAAACTTAGAACTCTGAAGCAAAAAACAGTTAAATAAATACCAAAAACGTCTTCTCTAAGAGTTTAAGTATTCAATAAAAAATTAGACCAAATATTGTAATCATCATTCATCCAAAAAGACCAAAATTAAAAATGAATACTTAGAACTTAAAAGTTAACAAGTACTTAGAAATTCTTAATTACAAATATCAACAATCAAATTTTAATATCGAAAAGCCTTTCAACTCTTCAAGATCCAACCACTTCAAGCAGAGTCTACAAACAAATGATTATCAAAAACTCACAATTTAATATTAGTAATGTATTTCTTTTGTTGTCATTTTTAATTAATATTTATTATTTTTACAATTTTTAAATTTAATATCTAGCTTTTATTTTCAATCTTCAAATTTATGTATAGTTTTTTAAAGTTTCAAAATTATTCAATAAATAATTCAATGATTATTACTCTGTTACTGAAGTCTTGATACATACATTGAAGACTTGATTTTTCTATTCTCTATCTCGATTTGACAATTTCAATAACTCATGTACATGTAAGCAACTGTATTGTATCATTCTTTAATTAATGTCAAATTGTCATTGCATGACGATTAATGACTTTATTTATGTGCTTTATGACATGGGTTATAATATATTTAATTATTAGAGATGTAAATTATAATAATCCAACAATCATTGTTCAAAATTTAATGAAAATATTAAAATTATTTTATTTAAATTAGAATTCAGAGGAGAAGAAGTAGACATTATTATTTACTAATTATTTAATAAAAAAGTTTACTTATAATAAATTATTAAAAAAACAAAAAGATGTTTAGGTAATAAAAAAATAACTACAAATTTAACAATTATTAACAAGACAAACTTTAGAATTTAATATGAAATAACCAATTATATATATTTAGAATTTTAGAAACAATTTAAACATGTAATTAAGAAATCGAACTACTCGAACCGAACTCGAACTTATCAAACCGAACTCGAACTTATCGAACCAAACTCGAACTTACCGAACCGAACTCGAACTGTTCGCGAACAAAGACGAACCGAACCACATGGTTCGCGAACATGTTCGATCAAGCAATCAAACAAAACACTATGTGTGAACTCGACTCGACTAGGCGAGCAAGTCGAACTCGAACCAAACCGAACCGGTTCGCGAACAGTTTAGTTCGTTTGCAACCCTACTTCCCACCTTAACTATCTCCAATGAAAAAATCATATCAAGACATCTAACCACCAAGTTGAATAAGAGAATTCAACAAGAATTTTTCTAAAAGCATCGGCAATGATAACCCTAAAAAACCAAGAAAAATAATTGCAGAACAACAATGATCTGCAATTTAGCACATAGATAAGCAGAAGTCATAAGTACTGTAAAGTGTAAAATTAATTTCTAATGATCTAAAAAAACTAGACGGACCTAGGTGACGGAGGGAGCTTCGAGCGCCAAGGTTTTGTAGGCGTGTCGCCTAGGCGGGGTTAATTTTATTTTATTTAAATTTTCTTAGTGAAAGTATATGGTGAAGTTTGAAACATACTAAACTTTAGGACTTTTAAGTATAATTAGGAAGTAATTTTGAGGGAAGTATTTGTAATATGGCATAATTTTAATGTTACATAAGAAAACTGAAGAGTTTAATGGCCACACATTCTTTTTTCCCTTTGGGCTTTGTTCTAAAGAAAGAGGTAGGCTTTGTTTTTTAAAAGAAAAAGAGTTTGGGCTTTGTTTTTTTAAAAAAAAGTTTGGGCATTGTTTTAAAAGAGTTTGGGCTTTGTTTAAAAAAAATGAGCGGACTTTGTTTTTAAAACAAAGGGTTTGGGCTTTGCTTAAAAAATAAGGGTTTGGGCTTTGTTTGAAAAATAAGAGTTAGGATATTATTGAAACTGGACTGGGAGCCTTGGCCGCTGCGCCGCCTCCTCCTCCTCAAAAAAGAGATCACGATCGGCCCCTCAGGTAAGTTTATCCCCCTTCTTCTTCTCTGATCTTTTCCTTCTTTCTTCTTTCCTTTTGCGAACTGCGATACCAAGTCTAGCCGTTTTTATTTTCGCCTAGCCCTAATTTCCAAGGTTGGGCCGCCGCCCAGTCCCAGTTTTAGAACACTGTTAATTTCAACAAGTAAATGAAAACTTCTCTGCAGGAGATTTCATTCAAAAAGATAAAAACATATAAACATCTGAACTCTGAAGAATTAAAAGCAAGAAAGAAAAAAAAGAAATTAACCTTGTTGCCCGTATGCTGCTTCAAGCCAATGCCAAGATCCACAAGAAAAGAGAACACCAAATCAGTAAAACTGGCAATATAAACAGCAAGGTGGGCAACTACAACAATTAAATTTACCTTGCAGACTAAAATCTTTCAAGTCAACATCACAAAGTTCATAAACATCTGTTAGAACTCCGGCTTTCTTTAGCATGGAACCAAACACTGTTGCACACATTATGGCTTGTTTATTGGTGATCAGCATTTGTTTTTGTATTCCGGCAATATAAGTGTTTAATGAGCTACAGCAGGAAGGACTGGGAGCAGCAACATTAAGGCATGCTTTAATCACTTCAGATGGCTGCTTAAAATCCAGAGGACAAACTAGATGTACCAACGGTAACCATTCAAAAATGTTCTCAAAAGATCCATTGAAGAATAAAATATGAAAGTGTACATTTACAGAAATACCACCATATGCCTTTTACTGAGAAATTTATCCAAGTTGCTTAATGGTAAAATATAATACGTACAATGAGACAATTTACAAACTGATTATAAATCTAATCATTAGAAAAAGTACATTCAGATGACACTTTCATACACTCTCAATAGTAAGCATACCAAAGACTGAAGCTTAGTAGGCAAATCAAAATTGTAAAAGATAGCAATGGCCCTTGAACTAGGTCATTAAAAGGACTGGAATTATTACCTTGATTTAGTAATCCTTTAAATGGGCAGTACATATTCCTTCAGAGTTTCTTTTTTATTCTAATTTTCTGATAATTCTTAAAAAAGTAGCATAATTATTTGACAAGATTAGCCCCTCTTGGGCTTGAATTTTCGGCCTTTCCTTCCTTTGCGCAATGTGTCAGGAAGATTATTCTCACTTACTCACTGAAAACCCTAACTTTGATAACACTAGTCTCTCTCTAGAACTATTATGACCACCACACTGAAGGTGTCTCACAGTGACCATGGTCGTTAACTCACCGCTGAGACATTCTGACCCACCATTAGTTTGCACGAAGTTCAATGCTAGTCTATAATAGTAGGATTTGACAAATAGCTAGTTTATTAAGCGAATCGTGTTCGTACCAACAAATTTGAACTCGTTACAATATAAGTCCAGATCAAGTGTTTAGTACCATCTTTACTCTTAAATCCATAATGCTTTGATTACATAGTCTGTTAATATTACTATTAGATGCTATGCTATAAAACAATAACTTTACCGATAATTCTTATATAATTTATTCTCCTTTATATTATCATCAAATAAATTAGACATTTTTAATGAAACTCTTTTCATGAAGCATCAAATTCTATTTGAACTAGCACCTGGTGACGCGTTGTGTGTATAAATTAGGGTAAAAATATTTTTTTATAAAATTTGGAGGACTAAATAGAATGATACAAAAAAGAAAATTAAAAAGAACCAAATAGTAATATAATTAAATTTGTAAGGGCAAAGGATGGAAAAAAATAGTGTGAATATAAGTAGCTAGCAGTATAAATTTTTAATACAGAAAGAAAGAACATTCGATAGGCTGAGTAGAGATGTTATGAACAAACAGTAACTGGTGAACCTTGAATCTCCAGGAACAGGAAGACAAATAACATGAACATGCAAGAATACAGAATTTGAGCTCCTTAGATAAATTGAAATTCAACCCCAAGGATTTGGCTCAATGGCATGTGCTCTACCATAATAAGGGAGAGGTCACAGGTCACATGATCAAACCTTGCCAACTCTAAGGGGAACCTACACTAGTTTATGCTTGGACTTGCCTGGTGCACAGCTCATGTGGGGGAACGTGTACCCATAGGATTAGTCGGATTCTCTAAGAGCTTTGGATACCCATGATTGCTAAAAGATTTAAATAAATAAAAATATATATTTTTTTAAAAGGAGGGGATAACATGAAATTCATAACAAGTTCCTACAAGGCTACAACACCAAAGGTGTCACTTTTTTATAATACAACATTAAATATGCCGAGAGCAGAGATGTTATGAACAAACAGTAACTAATAAACCTTGAATCTGAAGGAAAATTAATTACATGAACATGCAGGAGTTTCAGCTCCTTAGAGAGCATGAAATCCGTAACAAGTTCATAATATAAATAGTAGAAAATTTGTACCTTTGTTAACTTTACAAGCAGATAATATTCGGTATGCAGAATTTGCAGCATCTGATGAGAGTTTCCTAGAAAGCCATGAATACACGACCCCTTTACAGTCATTAAGAGCATCAATGTGCATGGGCTCTCCAGCTCCAACCATATTCTTGTTATCATTGATCACAGAATTCGATGATGAGATCTGAAGTGCAGCCTCCATAATTGCAGGCTGGCACACTGGTCTGCAACATTCCTTAAGAGGATCAACTCTGCTGCAAGTCTCCAATAATTTGCTTGTATTCACTCGTTTTTCAAAAGTGGTTATGTCTTTCACTGGACATGTCCCACCAGTAAGATTTGATGACTTAATAGAGCAGATAGTAGCTATTGAACTATTAGCCCCTCTGCTAGCAAGTATATTAATAATATCTTTGAAACAATCATCAGCCACTGCATTTTGTAGCGCTAACCTATCAGAGCTTGTGCTGTAGTATCCCTGGAATATGTGAAGTAAACTACTCAACTGTGGACAACATATAACATTCCCTACAAGTGCTGCTAAAGGCTGAGAACAATCAGATGCTGTTTTATCCATGATACGCGAAATAGCAGAAAAATTAACAGGACATCTTCCAGTCAAGATCGGATCGTACGTTTTCGGAAATGAAGGATACATTGGTGGCAAAGACTCTCCGGGAAAGGGGTAATGGGGTAGAACAGAAGGTGAAATTTCTATGGGTTCAAAAAGTCCACTACTAGGAGGAATGGCAAGACCAGAGTTCGAAGAGATATGACTTGGCTTAGGAGGCATCTGCAGTGCCACCACATCTTCGGAACTCAGTAACCAAATCCCAAGTAATAGAAATTGTAGAAAGCACAAAGAACCTGCAATCAAATATGAACCTGCTTTCAGCATTCAAATGTAGTTCTTTGTATGTATAGAAAGTAATGTAAAATTGTAACTTTGTAAGTGATGACGATATACATGACCACTAGTATCTTTGTTTGTTTGAGAGCATAGGGGAGCAGCAGCTTCTTAAATTATTTAAGTAAAAGACTATAGTTTAAGGACAGCTCATAGAATTTTGAAAAACTAAACCAAACAATTTTAGGTGGTTTGGTGGTCTGGTTAGGTATTTGAGGTTTTTATCAACTGCGAAAACCAAATTCAACCAACATAAATAAAACTGCCACAATTTCAATTTAGGTTTGTCCCAATATAAGTGTCCTATTTCCTTGTTGAAATGACTTTTGTCAAATGTTTCCAATACCACCCTTCAACTATATATTGTCCACCTCTAATAGGAGTATTGGGAAATAGCAAATTGAATTTGAAAAATGATTAAATAAATGCACTACATAGGAACAACTCATGGAATTAAAATATTTTGGAAATATATATATAAATTGAGAGAGAGAGAAGAGAGAAAGGATTAGGGGAAAGAAAGAATAATTCAGAGACCTTGAAGTGGACTATGCACAGGTAAAACTATATAGGGAACAACTAACGGAATTAAAATTGACAAATACTGATAGATATATGGGAGAGAAAGATTGATTAGGAGAGAGAACGAATATTTAAGAGAACTTGAAATTTGTTATACCTATGAAAAAGAGACACTCGTAATTAGTCAAATAATGACAATTAAAATACATAAGAGGGGATTTTGGGAACAAATTTTTTCCTTAATCAGCATGTAGAATATAATTCTGAATTGAAGTTTATATTGGATGAAAGGAATATTAAATATGTACATATTTACGTTGTAGAAATGTTTTTATTTCGGTTTAGGTATAAAATTATAAATAGTTATGCAATTTGGGTTTTTCATTTAACATTTGACTTCCCAATTCTCCCTCTTTCTCTCATGCGGTATTTTGGTACTATTGTTAGAGTAATTATATAGTTACTTGAACAGTTGTTTAATTATGCAATGCCTTAGGTGATTTTTGAACTGAATTTTTTAAACAATATTATGTATTTAAGATGTTTTAGGAAGTACGTTGAATAATATTATTTGAAAAGTGTGTAATGGTTGATTGAAACAGGTTCATTAAAGGTTTCTGTACTCAATTACTGATTTGGGGTTGAATTACTTAACACCACGTGATAAATTGGAGAATTCAGGTGGTTTGGTTTGGTTTGGTTCAGACCTCATGAACCCCAAAATCATGTCAAAGAAGATCATGTGTACCACTAGATATATACAAGACACCTCAGGTGATAAATCATCACTTCTAGAATAGTCAAAACCATCTACAATGACCTAAATTCTAGCCTCGTATCAAAATTCAAAAGTGTAGCTGTTAGCTTTAAAAAATAGCTCAGCCACAGTGACAATCTAAGCTTTCAAGAAACTCACACATAGATTATGTCAGAACAAGTACATGTATGAACAATTACTGATTACTTTATATTATTTTACTTCTACAACATGGTCCTGATCATTATAACAATTTTCTTACAGTGAAAACGAGTAAAAACAAATATATAACTAAAGAAAGAGTCATCACGATCGTTTGGTATTTGCTATCAATTCAAATTCAATAAGCACGCCATGAAGCTGAATGAAAGTGAGAAAATACACAATTAATGATGAGTGACAAATACACCAAAAAAGAAGAAAATAATAAACATACGATATAAAACCGTGTACCAATCATGCAACGACACCTGGTAGCATCCCAAACACTAACCCTTCCCTATGGTCTTTTCTATATTCCTCAAACTAAAATGTAATACTCAATATTAAGTATTAACAATTGACTTATATATGCCCTTGACGCGAAATTGGTGGATTGAGAGCATTAAGGTGTAAGGACACAATTCAAAGATGCTGATATATTTGAAGACTGATACCTAGCTCCAAGTTCAGGTTAAGCTTAGTTAGGTGGTAGAAGTAGAATCCTGGAAATACGGTGGAAGTCTTTAAGACACATAAATGAGCTTAACACCTAGAACTAGGCAGAATAGTTAGTTATACACTAATCATAATAGCTCATGTGAAGAACACAACTACTTTAATGAACTAGAATCCAAATGCAAATCATCTTCAAAGTTCAAAGACAAGGAAGTAAACTAACTATTAACAATGTCAGGGAAAAAGCAATGCCAACTTTAGCTCTGATGAAAATAGATAGCTTAGCACTAGCCTAAGTAAATTTGGAAAAAATGAGTGGAATTCCATGTAACGAATTATAAACCACATGCAAACCATCTCTAAACACAAAGCACCAATCTAACTTTAACAACATCAGGTAAAAGCACTTAAGCACATATACGTGAGTAACTGAGTATGCCTAGGCTAGAGAATATTTAGGCAGTAGAAAGACTCGAATAATAAATTTCACAAATTCAGGATCATACCCTTAAGATGAGTAACAATCTTTACATTACCCATATCTTCACTAACCCTCCGGCAACATGAAGACCTACAAAGAAACCCTAGGGTAGTAGATCAAGCATCCAAAAGCAGTTCATTGCAACATTCCAACACCTGTAGCAAGTTCAACAGTCAACCTAATTACTAAGGGAATACATGAACACTATTAAGCAACAAATAAAATAAATGAAACTTTTTGCTCTTCAAAAAAAAAAGTCACTACAAGAAACTTATAGTTCAGCTCAAACAAAAAAAAATTGTAGCCTAAAATTTCCTTTCGTTGCCAAAAAAAAGTTTGGTTACAGATCTACCTATGGCGTTTCATCGCTCCCCGAGACGTCGCATAAGGGTTATGGAAATAAACAACTTCGCATGTCCCTCTGTAAAAATGAAGGAAAATATTAAAAAGACTGAAGGAAAGTAGAAACAACGGAAATCAGAAACACAGAAGCATCGCATCAGAATGTCAAGCAAAAACACCAGCAACATTTTCAAATTTTCCGCTTCACTGCATCATCACAGCTACTTGTAAGCAGTTCATGAAACACAATTCTTCAATTCTACTACAAGTTTAGACTACATGCATGATCAAAGTTGAAAATCAATTGATTAGATTATATAATTTCACAAAGTCAAAGTAAGCTCGATTCAAAATTTGAAGTCTTATAGTAGCACACAAGGAAGTCTTTTGCTCGTCATTGTAGCACAATGAATCCAGAGGTGTCACAACAAACATCATGAGAAGAAAAAAAATCTCCCAAACTATTTAGTAAAATATTGTATATAATGCAACCATATAGCGATAAATGTGCATAAAAGAACTATGAAATTGTCAGAACGAACATTGTAGAAGTAATTTATACGGATGGGCTTTCAGTTGAAAGATTCCCAAACATAATATGAAATACATTCCATTGCCTCGACAAATATGGAGAAATCAAAAGAAACGACCTAATTAACTTAATTACGGTCTAATAAGCACCATACAAAGTTATTTATAAGAAGAACAGATATTTATGTAACACATTTTCCAATTATGATATATCATAAGAAAATGACATAACCGTACGCTTATACATACATACATACATATATATACATACATACATACATACATACATATATATATATATATATGGTGCATATAATATATAGACATGTATGCAACAATGAATAATCAAAGGGAGCCTCTTGCAATCATTGGATCACGCAATTGATATAAATGGAATGGTTCATAAACTAATAATATTACATATCTATGAAACATTTCGTAGAACAACTAGTATACAAATTGGTAGACGACATCATGTCAGACATTAAAAACAGACCAAAGCCATGGTAACAAACTTAACCTAACTAAGATAAATAACTTAAAACATGAATTTAATTTCAATAAAAAGAAACAAACTTTTTCAATAAAAACACCAACCCTCAACAGACTTTCACCCTGATCCCATAAATTGAAAAAAGTACTTCAAAATCATTTACCACAATTATTAAAAAAAAAGAAAAGAATAATTATTAGGTAGATACTTAGATTACCAAAAAACAATTACTTGACATATGATCAGATCAATTCAACCAAATTCTACAAAACAGACTCAAATTCCACGAATAATCGAAACAAATCAGCACTTCAAAAAGATAGGTTAGGGTTTCTTAATACATAATTTATACATACAGAAAGAGAGAGTTGAAACACCTGATTAAAGTTGAGAGATACCATCGAAAAGCAGTAAGGAATTGAGACTTGATAGAGAGAAAAGCAGACAATTGAGAGTGAGAGACTGAGAGCAGTGGAAGAGGAAGACGAAGAGGAAGAAGAAAGAGTACAGGCCACAACTGGACTGGAGTATATTTGGGCAAGCCAACATACAACGACGCCGTTCCACGTATTCTCAGTTCTGCTCTTGTGCTCTTTCTTTTTTTTTCTTTTTTTTTTTTTGTGGGGAGTTTTTTTTTACCAAAAATGAAATAAATGGACAAAAATATTGTCACTCATCTAGCCAAAGATTTATACGCAGTCTAAAAAGTGAAAACAAAAACATATACCTTCATTCAAAATTATATAATCAATGTTAATTTTTAAAAAATAAATTTAAATGTTTTTAACTTAAAATTCACATGAATTTATTTAGTTTAAATATTATAAACTACATAAAAAGTAGTATTAATTATAAGATTAATTAGTTATTTTGAAAACTTAAATGAATTATGTCAATTTAAAATTTAAAAAATGTCATACACTGATATTTAAAAAGTCAATATTAATTTTATAATTCAAATTTGAGGAAATATTTTTATAAGTTTTCTAGTAATGTTATAGATTTTAAAGTTTTAGTTTCAAATAATAGGACACTAAATATTTGAATGATAATTCATGACATAATCTGTAACACCCCCTTCCCGAATAGAAAAGGGAGGTCACGTGCAAAGCACAACAAACCTCAAAATAAGTAAACAGAGCACTAATGACTTCACATATTAATAGTGATGATCAATTAATAAAGTATTAAATATAATTTTCCAAACAGAGTCAGAATAATCAAAATTTAAAATTCGAATCAACCTAGATGGTCAAAGGCAACACTCTCATCGCATTAGCCCTGAATCACCCCTGCAAACCTTTCGGAAGAAAAACACAGCACGAGTCAATTACCCAGTACGGATATAGATATACAATTGATATACGAAATCAACTGAGACAAAATACTGAACAAAACCTCAAGTGTATACACTGACAAAAAAATAATCTCCAAATATATTAATGGAATATATCTGAATCAACAGAATTGACGAAACCAATAGAAGATTAAAGAAATAACGAACTGAAGTAACTAACTCAATGAATTGAATTGAACAGAAACAATCAAAACTAATACAATGAAATAATAGGCTGAATCAAATGGTTGAGTGTCATTTCATACCGAATAAGCTTAGAAATATATATATATATGTCACACACGCAAGTCAAAACAATGCCACACAGACAAGTTAAAATAATGTCACACAGGCAAGTCAAAATAATGCCACACAGGCAAATCACACATTGGAATGCGAATCAAAATGTATGAAAATCGGATAGGTGTGTTTGGCACAACGTCACAAATCCGCATAACAAAAAATTAGGGTTAACCCATACGCCTTCCACAACAAAACACCAAATGGTCCACTTCCTCCGGAGCCCAAACGGAGACGCCGTGAACTAATCACACTGCCACGAAAAGTGTCATGCCTCTCGTGCCAATACGACATGCATGTGGTACCCCCACAGGTGGTTATAGCTCAGGTATACCCTACGGTATATTCTAACAAAAATATCATGTCACAACACATGCGACATAATATCAACAAAAGAGTTCTATATGTACATGTTGAACCAAATCAAATTATAGTCACAAGGTCTGAAAAAGAAGGTAGCAACATGTACCGCTCTATAATTATCAAAATAAATACTAAACGTGATATCCTAATTCAAAGAATACAAATACGAGTCATATGTATTAACTCCAAAATGAAACTAATATATTTATTTAACAGGAAACAATTATGTGAAATAATAACGAAATTCGAACAAGAAATAAAACGAACAAATTAAATTTAACAAGAGTATCGCTGAAAGAGTACGGAATCCGTACATGATACTTCCAAACCATTTATAGCACACTCCACAAAATGTTACCCTCAAATGCTAACGATATCAAATACGAAATGTTATTCGCAACCTAAACATATTCACCTTAAATTAAAACAATCCAAACTAATAATTTCAAAATAATTCATAATCTATTTAATATGCCTTTAATCATCGCCTTCTGTCAATTATTAATACTACAAAATTTTATATTCCAAAAATATAACTCTTTAAATTTTTTCCGTTCAATCTAATAAAATAAAATAAAATAAAATTCTATTATAAATTTAATCAATTATGTTTTATATGTTAGAGTTTATGCCCTAGAGGCCAATTATTTGATGTAATTGCTTAACATTTGATATTATTGTTGATTGAATAAATAAATAATTTTATTATGGTTTTAATTACTGCGTAATATAATTGTTAACATAATAAAATTCCTTAGAATAGTGATACAAATTATATAGTTTCAAGTATGTGACTTGAACATGAGATTATATAATTACAATTAGTATCATTGTTCTTAAATGTCCCTAGTCAAGTATCATTGTTGATGGACAACAATGATGCATTGAGACTAGTATGTGGATTGACTGATGACCAAATCTCATTGGTCATAAATATATGAGATATTAAGTCAATGCATAGGTACATGTTAGAGAACAATGTACTGGACAGACCCACCATGAGAATTCTATATGGAGCATTATGCGAAGTGTCATTAGCAATTCTCATAGTGACAATGATGTAATGGTCCTCCGACCTGAAACCGCTATATTACTACACGAGAATTTATGTACTTTGATATCATCAAATGTCACCTTTAATAGGGTGGACTATAAAGGTGATTATTGGGTTCATTATGAATCTAGATGGAATTTAACCATCCTATATTTTATAGGTGATATCCATAGGCCTCTTGATTGAGTAGGGCTATGAAATGCATGGCCATGCTCAAATAGTAATTTGTTTCATATAGTCTACTCATTGATCAAGAAAACTCAGATTAAATTATGAAGAGTATGACACATTCCATGACTCGAGTTTAATCTAGGATATTAAGGTTAAAAGGATTAAATTATATTGAAACATTGGTCACGAAAAGGTTGCATCGAATCATCGATCTTATTATTACTTGGGTAGCAGTGATGCATTACTAGATGTCGCTCACTGTTTATAATTTTATAATATGATTTTAAAATTATTGCCAACGTAATAATAACCTATAGGGTCACACACAAAGAACGTAATTAAAAGGAAATTAATTTAAATTGTAAATATTTAAAGATGTCAATGTGATTGATAGAATTTTAAATTACGAATTTAAATTAATAGGATAATTTATATATAGGTATATTAATTAAGTAAGATTTAATTAAGATATATATAAAATTCGGATTTTAATAATATTAGGTTTTGATTAATTCCTCCTGACTGCTATATATATGATGTATATCAGACTTTAGGTTTTACGTCAAAACAAAAAAAAAACCCTAGCCGCTCTTAGAGAGAGACTAGAGAAAACAGTTCCGAAAATCCTCATCCTTGGTGGCTAGTACCACGATTCCTTCTTCTGCAGATCGTAGGACGATTCGCGGAGCGTTCGTGTGGATACTGTAGAGACGCAGTCGGTTTGTATTGCGTTGGAGATTCGAGGCGCAGTCGATTTCAGATTCTCGTTTTCATATTCGGTATAATCTCTAAACCTCTTAATTAATTGATTTTTCGCATGGATCCTGTTTTAGGGTTTCGGAAATTGCTTTAAAATTTTAATTTCCGCTGTGCGTTTCTGTGCCGAAACCCAACATTATATAAATATATTTAAAAATTATACTAACTTATATATGTATACTTTCCATGAATCACTTCTCTGTTCTCAACAAAAGAATAAATTGTATATCAAATTATAATATGCATCAAAGCTGTACACTCCAAATTCTATTAACATGATTTCCGATCCTAACATAATGTACAAATGATTTTTTTACCCAACACTCATATTATTAATTAATTACATTCCATCAAAAGACATGAAACAGATTCAATCTAAATGCTTTTAATGATTAAATATGCTTATGCCATCTGCATATTCTTTCACCATCCATACACATTTATGGATACAACCAATCATGAACCTCCTGCGCCTATATATGTATACTAAACAAAATTTAATAAAAAAATTCGGAATACACTACCAATCAAATACCATTTAGAGCAATTTATTATTAATAGTATAGTTACAATACTTTTTTTTTCTTTTTCTATTCTATTCTTATTATTGCTACGGTTGCTCTATCTTATTCTCTTTCTCAAGTTGTATAATAAAAATAAGATTAGATTTAGTTAATTATTCACTTAAAAACAAATTTATTAATTAATATATTTATTAACTCTCCATATTTTAACAGAATTTAAAAATTACATAATTATAAATTAGGCCCACTTAGTTAAAACCCCAAATTAATGTAAATAAATACAATTTGATTCAAACATAAGAAAAGTCCAAATTTTATCAACTTAATTTGTATCACTTATTAATACTCATTAGCCCACATAAATTAAATACGAGTTGACCCAAATAAAAATAAAGTCCAATTAATATGTTTTAAATTTTTTTTTTTTCGGATATTACATAATCAATCGCCTAAAATCTATGCAATCAATGGTATGGTGATACATTATTTAACGTACTTTTTAAGACTCCTAATATCGTATTTTTTATACTGTTATGGAGTTTACGCAGGAAAACAACAAAACTTTGGGTTCATTTGACTTTTTATTAGCAAACACCCAATTTTTTTTTTTATGAAGTTATCAAACATTCAAAGTTTTTATTAAATAAAAACTTCATTCAGCCATCATTCAATCTATTCAATCAAAAAAATGACACACTATTCAGCTTAAATCATCTGAATGATTGACCGATTCAGCTATTCAGAAGATTTTTTTTTTCTAAAACAAACGCACTTAATGACTGACCGATTAAACTATTTAACCATTCAATCACAAACAAACAGTTCCTAAGTAAACTATTGCTCGATAATTATGTTTAAATTTAATTTTATCTTATTTTATAAAAATTTGAAATTCCAAGCATAGATGTTGATGACATTCGATCTTAAATAGATTTTTGTGTTCCCAAAACGCAAGTTTTTAATTTTTTACTTTTTTATTTTACTTTTATGAAGTTAAAAACAGTTGACAAATAATATTTTATCACTAATTTAAAAAATAAAATAAAAGTATAAATATCAATATAAATATAAAAAATAATTACAAAACAGGCGCATATTTTTTATATTTAAATTATTATTCGTTAAAATTCATTTTTAATTTAATTAACTTTTTTTTCCTTGTAATCCATTTCCTAATAATTTATTTGTTTTTGAAATTCATTACCTAGTTTATTTCTAAATGTATAAATAAAGAACAAAGGCCAAAATTGGGCTCAATTTCCAGTTGAGTTTTTCCTACACATAGCCTTGGCTATTTTGGGGTAATGGCGCTTGAATAATGACTGACAACATCAACAACAATATGAACAATACTAACAGAAAAGAAGAAGAAAATCGGAAGATAGAAGATACTTCCACTTCTCCCGTCTCAATTCTGGATTCCAGATTCAACCAAACACTCCGAAATGTTCAAGTGTAATTAAAGTTATTTCCTTTAGATCCAACAACAATTTGGTTAAAAACCATATTTTAAATCCCCAAAAAATTATTGTTTTGGCCATTTTTTTTGCTCAGCGCTCCTCATTTGTCTTCAGTTTTGAGTACCCAATTGGAAAATAGTCTATAATCTTTGAAATTAAGGGAAATTAAAAGTGCACTTTTTTTTTTTTTCATTTTTGGATCTGTTAGTTGAAATTTGAAGCTCTCAAAGCTGGTGGCAAGAATTGATTGATTAATTTTACCTGATAAGAAAATGTATAAAGATTTAGAGGTGTTCTAGATATGTATGTATGTACTTGGTATTATGATGTTAAACTTATTTGCTTGTTAAGATCATTCCTTTCATATTAGTCATTTGAAATTTCTATGTGAACTGAAGGTAGTGTGTGGGGGCTCTTTTTACTATTTTTTTCATTTAACTCAGGATTCGCCTTTTTATGATAGTGATCGTTTTTTGTTTTTTATTTCTTAATAGGTTACTTAAAGGTCGCAGCTTTCCCGGAAAGGTATTGATAACACAGAGATCAAACCGGCTAGATTTGTCAAGTTTACACTCCCCAGGCATCGACAGGAGTCCATCAGACCATGATACTGGACCAAATGAAAGTATGGATGATTCCGTTCAGGTAGCGTCGATTATAAACCTCCAGTTATGGCTCACAGATGTATATATTATTTAATATAACATATAATTCGTATAAATAAGTGAAGTGGCACTCATTTTTTGTTTGTTTTGTGTTTTTCCCTTAAATGTGTAATTTAGAATGAAGGTCGTAGAAGTATTCCAAGTACTAATTCAGCTCTGAACAAGTCGAAAGCATCGACTTCAAGCGCTGAAAATACAAACAAAGAGGTTCAGAAGTTCACCATGGGTGCCAGAGCTACGGATTCTGCTAGGCTAGTAAAGTTCACAAAAGAGTTATCTGGGCCGGCTGTCATCTTACGTATTGTAAACTTTCTTTTCATCTTTTTCGTTTGTGCCATTATGGCGGGTGGTAATCTGGAAATCAGATAATCATGTGATAATCATGTGATTTATGTACTAAAGCATTGCAATTTTCATTAATAGGAGTATGTGTTTTTTATAAATAACACTTTAGGGTGCCTGTCACATCGTTGTCTCAAATTCAAGAATGAGTTTATCAGTCTCTCACTTGCACACATTTGTCCACAAAAGGATCGTGATGAACGGATCAAATGTGTTGCACATCAATGCAGAGTCGCATCTAACAAGTAGGCACAGTCACTACATTAGTATCATGTCATATCTTTACAAAAGGACCCAGTTACATAAAATTATGATAAATGACAGCAATCTCCTATTATAATCATTCATTTTTAGTCTATGTTTATCAGTTTTGAGTAATAATTTCTTATGTAATTATAATTTTCTATATCAAATAGAGAAGACTAATATATTCAATTTTCCATCCTGGCTGACCTACTGAATCAAGTATATGTCGTTTGCTATATTATTCATAATTGGGATTAATTTTAAACAACTTCCTGCATATGTTTCTTTTGAAGATAAGTTACGTGAGTTGGCCTGGAGTGGTGTCCCAACATATTTACGTACTTCTATATGGAGACTTCTTTTGGTAAGCTTTCTATTATTTGTTTTATTCTTCCCTATTTGTCCATCAAGAGTTTTTTCTTTCTTTCTAAAGGTGTCTGTTATAATTCTGAACGTGCAGTTTCTTTATGCACAATTAGCTCCTTATTTTTAGATGGACAATGTGATAGTGGACAGGTTGCACAAATATGGCAAATATGTAAATGTATTTTGATAAAAGAGGTATTATAAAAAAGAAGGCGAGAGTACAAGGTGTCCTCCAAAAGGAAAAAAAAAAGTGGAAAAACACAGAACCCTGAAAGATGACAGCCTGCAAACCTATAAATGTCAGACATGCTACCCCCGAAAAACCTCATCTTAGACCCAGAAAAGTTATTTTGTTCCACAAGAGGTGGAGTGCGTAGACTAGTCGTTAACTCTAAGATTCCTCTCAGTCCAAAGGGTGCAATGCAACTGCACTGCGAAAGAAGGCGCTAAGATAGAAGACAATGTAGATAAGTTGGGAAAGAACCTCTACTGCTCTTACATCACGCATACATAATGTGACGAGGACTTTTGCAACTTGTGCAAGTAACACAAATCATTTTTTCAGCTCACTAAGCGCCCATGCCAAAACAATTCTGATAATCTTTTGACTTTGAAGAACCTTATACTTCCAAATATACAAAGCTTAAAATGATTAAGGTCGAGAATCAACTTGAAAGGCACAATTGGATTTAAAACAAAGTATTCTTAAGGAATCTAAATTCGGTGAGTGACTATCAGTATATAAGTATTTTTTTTTATTTCATTTTTTTGATAAAAAAAGAAATTTTATTAATAGAAAAGAAAGGACACAATAAATGGGGACAAGAAGTCCAGCCTTAGCAGACTAAAATCAGGATATAAATATACATAACGAGAATTAAGGAGGGTAAGGAGCAAAGATAAGGTCCTCCATCTTTTATCATATAAGTTCCATCTACGAAATGGAAAATATTTGGCTTAATATGAATAATAGAGTAGATAAAATAGTAAGCGAGAGATTATTATGAAACTTTTGGCCAACAACTTTGAGACTGATTACAAAAATAAGGAAAGTTATACTCTAAAGAACAATCTAACATTGACCCTAAGCCCTAAGGTGAGTAAATTACTGGATGAAAGGCAAAACAGAAGGGGCTGGAAGAATTTTTTACTCCAATTCAATACAATAACTTTTGAAGAGTAATTGATTCAAAGTACATGCGAGTCTCAGTCTAGTTAATTTAGGGCTGGGGGACGCCAATTCTTTTCGTGTAGGCCTATGGACAACTTCTAAATCATTTATTTGTTAAACATTTCCTACACAACTTGCTTTGTTGGCTAGGTCAGTCCTCTCTATATTATGGGATTATGTTTTGCTATAAAAAGTTGTAATGATTTGATATTCCCAATTAGCAATAGTAATTTTCTCAACTAAAATGGAGAGGTAAGGCCATCAAATCTTTAGTCATGTTTCACTTCTCCAACTTTATTGATCTTTTTTCTTTGGAAAATCACCGCATTTCACCCCAACATGTTAAATTTTATGTTGCCACAAGAAGTATGTGCTACAACTAAATCATATGACTGGCACTTGAGGAATAATCTCGAGGTCACTGATTCCGATTCCAATACTTGGGGCCAACACTTACCTGTAAAAATAACAATCTAAATCATATAAGAAGGGAGATACTTTTCGGAGTGATTTTATGAAGTGTTTGAAATAAAAAGTTTCCAGGAGAATTTGGAGATGATGTTGAGAATATGTTAAAAACTAATGACTCAAATGTTTTTACCTTTATTTAAGTTTGTAAGTGTGTTGTGGAATACCATGAGTGATCCTCTAATTCAAATGTGGTCAGCTCCTCACTTTCAATGCAAACGTTAGATATTCTGGAAGATTCTAGATATTATTCTAAAGTTATGATTTGGGGATTGCATAATTAGGGGGATTGCATAATTAAGAGGATTGCATGATTAAGGGATAAGGATTTATTAACTTTCCAAATGTACTGCAACTCTAAGACTATATAAAGGCTCTCTACTTTACATTGTAATACACATAAATAATAAACGTCTTCTCCATTCTTTCTTTGTTCACATGGTATCAGAGCTAGGGTTCCGCGTTGTTGCGATATCTTAATTTTTCCTATTCTTTCTAAAAAGTAATAATATTGTAGCAGAAACACTGTTCATCGGCATTGTAGCAGAAACACTGTTCAATGGCATTGTAGCAGAAACACTGTTCATCGACATAGTAGCAGAGTTCTTTTCATCGCTATTGTCTGTAAGTTTGTTTTTCGATTGCAGTCTTGTTGAATGATTTAGAAGGTGAATTAGAGTCTTTTAATGAAGTTTTTTTTGAGTTGATGGACGGTTGACAATTGGTTATTTTATTCTCGAATGTTATAGTGTTAAGGGTTGGACTATATTTGTTTTTTTTTAGTTTTTGATACATGATGACAACTAAGTCAAGCGAGACGTCTACGGTAATGGTTTCAAAGAATTCTCCAATGGTTACTGAGGTGGTTTCATCCTTTAATCGCCTTACAGACAAGAAGTTAGATGGTCTCCATAATTATCCACAATGGCGGAAATTGTCCAGTTATGTTTGATTGGGAGGGAACAACGGGAGAAGTATTTGACCCAAATACGACCCTCTACAGTTGCACCAGAAGAATCAGACTTGACGGAAGCTCGCATTTTGTATCAGTTGCTTAATTTTATGGATAGTCAGATTGTGGATTTGGTCACTCATATTGATATAGTTAAGGGATTATGGGAGTATTTGGAGGTTTTTTATTCTGGTAAAAATAGCCTTGCTCGTATCTATGATGTCTCTCAAAATTTTTACAGAACTACATGGGATGGACGTCCATTGACTCAGTTCTTTACGGATTATAAGAAAATGTATGAAGAGATGAATACTTTGCTTCCTATGACGAATGATGTAACAAAAATGCAAGTTCAACGGGAGCAATTAGCAGTCATGGGGTTTCTTGGTGCTTTGGGTCCAAAATTTTGAATCGGTTCACTCACAACTCTTGAGTAGCTCTGAAATTCCCTCGCTCACTGATGCTTTTGCAAGGGTTCTACGGATATCTCGTGAAGGATCGACTCCGCATGAGTCGTGGGTTTTTCGAGAAGGCTGCACTTGTTACTACTCATGGAAGAGGCATTGGGTTAATACTTCCTATGTTTTTCACGGAGGAGGTCGTAGTGGTAGTCGGTGGAGTGATCATGGGCGTGGTAACACTAATGGAGGCCGAGGAAGTAGCAGGGTCAGAGTTTTGATAATTCTGGATCCGATCATATTGTTTGTTTTCATTGTGGTGAGCCTGACCATATTCAACGATATTGTCGACATTTACAAGGTCAATCCCCTTAGGAACAACCCCGATATGCTAATTTTGTTACTGGGTCGGATACTGGAGTATAACCAGGGGTTTCCCAAAGTACTGAAGAGAAAATAATAACAATGAGTGCTCATGAATATGCACAATATACTCGGTATCAAGCTTCTCATCAACCACCATCTTCTTCCACTGCTACTTTTGTCTAGATAGGTAATGCTAGTGCTTGCCTCAATACTTCTCATCCCTGGCATATGACAAATAATTCTAATAATATTTCTTCCTTTCAAAAAGTATCAACCCATGTTGGCGTTACTTTAGCGAGTCCACAATCAATGTTAAAGGCATAAACATTGTTCCGTTGAGCCTTCTCTCTCTCTTGAATCTACTTTATTTCTACCAAAATTTCCTTTTAATCTAATTTATGTTAGCAAATTGACGAAAGATTTTAATTTTTCAGTCACCTTTTATCCTGATTCTTGTGTTTTCCAGAAGCTTATAACGAAGAAGATGATTAGTAGAGGTCGTGTATCAGGGGGCCTATATCTGCTTGATGAGTTTGCATTTGGAGTGTCAAAATCAATTGCTTGTTCTGCTGTTGCATCACTTCTTCAAGTCCATTGTCGGTTAGGACATCCCTCTTTATCTAGCCTGAAGAAGTTGATGCCCAACTGATAGACTCCACGGCACACTTACGTGAGGTGGTCGTCGCCCGGATCGTTTCTAACAAAGTCGTAAGGTGGAACGCTCACGACACCTCAATTCTTCGCCTATATTGAGACGAGAACCTTGGTACAATTGCTTGCGCAAGGAAGTCTGCGTTGAATGGACACCAACGACTCCTAAACCCGTACTTATAAGCAATATTTTCAGACCCGGACTGGTCATCGAATCGGAAAAGCTACCTGGTGGATGGGTCATTGGTCCAACCAGTGGTCGGATCGTTATTAACTCGGTGACTTCATTAATATGTAATAAAAAATAAATAATTAAATATATTAATTATTATTATATATTATATATAACTAGTAATTACCCGTGCCTGAAGGCACGACGTAACGAAATCCTCTCTTTCCGTACTTCCCTCTCTCCATAATGAATCTGAACCGTCCTTGTGCTTTGCCGCCCAAATCAATTAGAATGAATATGAACCGTCATTTTGCTTTCCCGCCCAAATTCAAATTGGGTTCTATCTTATTATTATAAATATTTAGTAAATATGTAAAATTAATCAATTTATCTACAAAAAAAAAAACCTATTTGTACAATGTTTACTTTATACAATTCAAATAAATGCTAAATCTATATAAAAAGAAAGATATTAAATCATGATCATAACTCAAAACTCAAGAGTGATAAAATCAAACACAAATAATAAACATCTATACAATACATTCAATCAAATTCGGTAAAAAAAAAAACTAAATCTATTTGTACAATGTTTACTTTATACAATTCAAATAAATATTAAATCTATTTGAAAAGAAAGATATTAAATCATGATCATAATTCAAAACTCAATCAAATTCAAAGGCTTAAATTAGCCACACAAAAAAATGAGGTAGGAAACTGGTAAAACCGGTGACCCGATTACCGGGTCACTGGATCGACCGGTCCAACCGTCGGGTCATCTGGTTTGACTGGGTTTGGACCAAAAATAGTTTTTTTGTTCGAACCAAACCATAGTGCCGACTGGTTCCAGTTTTTACCAGTTGAACCGGCAGTCCGATCCGGGTTTAATTACCATGCTTATAAGAAGCAAGAATCTTGGTATAATCGACGATTGATGCGGTAGAAGACACCACACAACTATGAATTGTTGTATGATAAGTCAAAAATTGAATCTCAAAGAAAAACTAAGGATAACTTAGAAATTCTTAAAGAACCAAAAGATGAGAAAACTCATAAGTATTTGATTAATGGAATGAATTGTTAATTACATCAGCTTTGACCCCTATTTATACTACTCAAAAGTAATCCTAATCTTAATAACAAAAGAAACAAATTACATAACAATCAAACTTAAAATTGGAATTGAAATTCTAACTAAACAAAATCCTAATTACATTATGTAGAAAGCAATACTCAGAGTTTGGGTTTATAATTGCTTGATTATTTCTTCTCGACTACATTGGTTTATATACACAAGTATATTTATGGTAATCCCTAATTACAACTATGTATACACAATAATTATGGGATATGACTAACTATAATTATGGAAACCATATCATATCTTCTAACTGAGATATGACTAACTATAATTATGGAAACCATATCATATCTTCTAACCATATCATATCTTCTAACACTCCCCTCAAGTTGGTGTATATATATCTCGCATACCCAACTTGAAACACAATGGATGAAACATCTTACTACTAAGACCCTTAGTCAAAATATCAGCAACCTGGTGCTCTGTTTTGACAAAAGGTAAGCAAATAAGACCATTAGTTAACTTTTCTTTAATGAAGTGCATGTCGATCTCAATGTGCTTCGTTCTATCGTGTTGTACTGGGTCGTTTGCAATACTAATGGCTGCCTTATTATCACAAAATAACTGCATAAGCTTTTTAGTTGTAATACCCAAATCTTTTAGCAAGGTTTGAAGGCACCATAGTTGTTAAGGCGACGCCAAGTCGTCCTGGCGGTCGGAGATGCGTAAGGCGAGTGCGCGACTTGACTTTTGGCCGAAGGCGAGCAACTGGAAAACTAAAGCGTCGCCTTAGACAACCAGGCGACGACTTGGACGACTACCCAGATGGTCGGACGACTTGGTCTCATGGGTCAACCCAAATCTGAACTGGGTTTTTTAAAAAAATGACGTCGCATAGGAAAGCCAAACCAGTGAAAGACTGAAAGCTAAACCTAGCTCGCTTGACAGTCGATCATCCAACTTCGAAGTCAGTCGCAACCGAGAGAGAGAGAAGCGAAGTCGACTGAGGCTGGGCCAACGATAGGCGACTCCGAATGGCA
The DNA here is from genome assembly GCA_016801055.1 of Panax notoginseng. Lineage (NCBI taxonomy): Eukaryota > Viridiplantae > Streptophyta > Magnoliopsida > Apiales > Araliaceae > Panax > Panax notoginseng. Next base: position 46,788,306 of record CM029022.1, read on the forward strand.
AGGCGACTCAGATCGACGACGGCAAAGCTTCAACTACGAACGACGACTACAGAGTACAGGTACGTCGTCTTCATTTTTTTTCTTCCCTTTTTCTTCTTACTGCTCGACTTGGATGTTACGTATAGAATGATTTTTTCTTTTTGTTTATATCGACTATTGTTTCTCTTATGTGGACAAGACTGATGGCATTCTAATAATAAAGTAACAGGTCACAAGTGTTGGTTTGTTTGTTTTTTTCGTTAGCTTCTTTCTTTTGATGGGTCTTTATATATATATATATTATAAATTTATATATATATATAATTTATATAAGGCAGAGCCTTCATGGAGTGCTTGAATACCATAGTAGTAGTTACTTTTATTATGTTACTTGGTAGTTTTATAATTTTTAAGAGTTGATGGCATATTGGTATCTTTCAAGGTAGGCTTATCTTGGTAAATATGTTTTTATTTGAAATCTAGATTATTAGTTGTTTGGTAAATTATATATATATATATATATATATATATATATATGTTTACTAATACATGTTTATGAATATTTTTATTTGATTATATTATGTAGTTTTGCTCTAAATTTATATATACATGCTTATGGATATAATATTGTTGGTGTGCTTAATTGCTTATATTTTTTATTTGATTGTATCGTGTAGAAAGTAAAATGGCAGAAAGTTCGGCGGCCGATGATTATGATATAACGAAGGACCCTAAAAGAAAAGTTAAATTGAACGATTTGGGTTGGAAATATGAATATTGGCCGGATTTAAGTAATAAGGATGTCGTGCAATGTATACTTTGTGGGAAGAAATGTCATTCGGGCATCAAAAGGCTCAAGCAACATCTAGCCGGAAATTTTGGAGATGTAGCGAAGTGCCCCAAAACAATAACAGAAATTATGAGGGAGATGCAAGCGGCTTTGAATAGTAAAAAGAGGAACAAGCCACTTGAGCTAGATATGATAATGATGTAGTAGAAGTGCAAAAAGAACAATCATCTGCTCGTTCAACCATGGCTTCCAATACTTCTTCTAACACTATCCCAAGTTCTGGGACGGCTTTTAAAAGGCAAAAAGCTGTATTTCAACTCCAAAAGTCACAACCAGGAGCTCCAACAAAGACGATTGAAACACTTCTAAGGAAGACTCTCGAAGAAGTTGTAGAGAGGCATAGCAAGCGTTTGAGCCAAACTAGTATTGAAAGTCGTTTGAGAACACCAGAGGAAAAGGAGAGTCCAAATACACGTTGTCGACTTTTTCTACGAATGTGGCATACCATTCAATGCTGCAAATTCAAAGAGATTTGAAGTAATGGTCGAGTCCATAGGGCAATATGGACCGGGTTTCAAGCCTCCAACGTATCACGAGTTTAGGGTTCCTTTACTTGAGAAGGCAAAGAAGAAAACCGATGAATTAAAGAAGAAACATGAAGTTGCTTGGAAGGAATACGGTTGCTCACTCATGTCGGATGATTGGACAGATAAGAGGGGAAGACACTTGTTGAATTTCCTTGTTAATAGCCCGGAGGAGACTTATTTCATGCGTTCTGTTGATGCCTCCAATCAGTTTCAAGATGCCGCAATGTTGGCAAATCTACTTGATAGTAAGATTGAGGAAATTGGTCCCGAGTATGTTGTTCAGGTGGTCACGGATAATACCACTAATTACAAGGCAGCGGGACATATACTAATGGAGAGGAGACCTACACTGTTTTGGACACCTTGTGCCGCTCACTGTCTTGACCTTGTGTTAGAGAACATAAGCAAGTTGAAGTAATTCCAGTCCACAATCACAAATGCAAGAAGAATCACAATATTCATTTATAGGTATGGTCGTCTTCTTAGTGCGATGAGGGAGAAAACGAATGGGAGGGATCTTATGAGACCCGTCGTTACTAGATTTGCTACAGCTTTCTTCACCTTGCAGAGTTTGTACAAGAATAAAGATGCATCGAGGCATTTGTTCATAAGTGAGGATTGGTCAAAATCAAAGTTGTCGGCTACTGAAGTGGGGAAGAAAGTATGTGATACTGTTATTTCAACAACATTTTGGCATACTGTAGAGGATTGCATTAGGGCGTCACAACCACTTCTTATAGTCTTGAGGATTGTTGATGGTGATGAGAAACCTGCTATGCCAGAAGTTATTGCTGCGATGGAATGCGCGAAGAAAAAAATCAAAGATGCATTTGATAACAAACAAAGACTATAAGGAGGTGATTGAAATTGTTGAGCGGCGATGGGAAAATCAAATAGAGCAAAAATTATATGGGGCTGCGTTGTTTCTCAATCCAGGCAAGTACTTTGATATCAAAGAGGAATGTCGGTTGTTTGTTAATGCTTTACGAGATGACTTCAATGATGTTCTTGCAAAGATGGTACCCGAGCTAGATTTGCTAGACAAGATAAGCAATCTAGCCGAAAACTATGATGCTTCTCGAGATACTTTTGCAAGAGAAATGGTGATTAGGCAACGGTAAATAAAGAATCCTCGTAAGTATATTAAAAAATATATATATAAAGATATAAAAGTTAAATTATGATTGGTAGAATGCTTTTGGAGCGCGGGCTATTGAGCTATCCTCGTTTGCAAAAAGAATTCTAAGCCTCTGTTGTTTTTCTTCCTGTTGCGAGCGTAATTGGAGTACATTTTAGTTTGTAAGTACTTTCTATTGTTAGTTCAAATTTCAAAAGTAACAAGTCATTCACTACTAATACTAACTATTTTTTATATAATTAAAATTTTATCATTAATATTATTATTTCTTGTTCTATTTATTTTAGATTCATACGAAGAAGAATAGATTGGAACACAAACGATTGAGTGACTTGGTGTATGTCCAATACAATCGAAAGATCGACTCAAGGTTCCAAAAGAGGCGTGAACTTGGAAATAATTTTGATCCATTAGCCATTGATGACTTTGAATGGGGTAATGAATGGATCGATAATGAGGTCGGTGTTGTTCATCCCGGGGAGGATCTTAAATGGAATGATGTTGATCAAGCAACCGGTGCATCCAACACGCTTGAGGGTCGTAATCTTTCAAGGAGGGCTCGTGCTAATACTAGTGATAATCTCATGACGTACTCTCGACGTGGTGGTGGTTCAACTTTAAGAGAATCAAGGTTGATGAATTCTGACTCCGATAATGAAGTTGATAAAGAAGAGAGAATTCCAAATGATGATGTGGAGGATGATTTTGTAGAAAGACCATCACCTACAGCTTTGAATGAGAGTAGTTCTCGTGGAAGAGATGGAGATGACATTTTCTATGATGATTTTAATTGAACGATGTTTCTAGACTAGTGTAGAGAGTGTAGACATTATTTTGGCTTGCTATGGTGGTGTTTTATTAGTTATTAGACTACATATTTGTGATGGTTGGTTGCAACTTTATTTTTTATGTGGTGTTTGTTGAATTCTTCATTTCCTTTACTAATTTTTAATATCAATTGTGTTGTTTTTGGATTATTATTTTTGAGTATTTACATAATTATTCCTAGTGTTATGTTTTGAGTTTTAATGTATATAAAATTTTATTGTCAATATACTTGTTAAGTAAAATAAATAATATATAAATTACACATTGTAAACGACTTGTCGCCTTACGGAAGCCATGGCGGTCGTTTTGTCGCCTAGGCGTCCAGGCAGTCGGCTACCGCTATGACTCGTCGTGGCACTGTAACAACTATGGAAGCCACATTGTTCGCATATACGCAAGGTTATAGCTCGATATTCGGCTTCAGCACTGGATCTTGGCTCCACGGATTGTTTCTTACTGCGCCAAGTAACTTGATTGGCTCCAACAAATGAACAGTAACCCGAAGTAGAACGACGATCCTCTATAGAGCCTGCCCAATCTGAGTCGAAAAATGCTTCAACTCTCTATGCGGTGCGAACAATAAGCCTTTCCCGGGAGTATATACCTCAGAATTCTGTAGACAGTTTCCATATGACAATGTCGAGGATCATGCATATACTGACTGACTCACTATTCCCACAGCATAAAATATATCAGGTCTAATATGAGACAGGTATATCAATCATCCCACCAAACGTTGATATCTTTCTTTATCAACTGTAGGTCTTGTGCCACCTACTTCAATATGAGAATCAGCAAGCTTGCATCCCAATATGCCAGTTTCTATTAAAAGATCAAATACATATTTTTTTTTAGATAGAAAAATTCCACTGGAAGATCTTGCAACTTCAATACCAAAAAAAATTTCAAATGACCAAGATCTTTGATCTCAAACTCTTTGGCCAAATTTGTTTTGAGATTAATTATCTTTTCTCTATCATCCCCTGTCACCACAATGTCATCAACATAAACAATAAGAATGGTAGTCTTACATTTTATTTGTTTGACAAATAAAGTATGATCTGCTCGACTCTGCTTGTACCCAAATCTTATCATTGTTTTGTGGAATCTACCAAACCAGGCTCTAGGAGATTGCTTCAAACCATATAAAGCCTTTCGCAGCTTACAAACTTTACCTTTGGTGGCAGATGAAGCAAAACCAGGGGGTATTTCCATGTATACTTCCTTCTCCAAGTCACCATGAAAGAACGCATTTTTCACATCCAATTATTGAAGATCCTAATCGAAGTTTGCTGCACATGAGATTATAGTACGAACAAAGTTCATCTTCGCCACAGGTGTAAATGTTTCCTGGTAATCAATCTCATGGGTCTGAGTATACCCTTTTGCAACTAACCTTGCTTTGACTCTCTCAACTGTCCCATCTGGTTTCTGTTTAACTGTATATACCCATTTGCAAACAACTGGTCTTTTCCCGTAAGGAAAAGTAACTAGTTCCCATGTATCATTCTTTTTCAGGGCATTCATCTCCTCAATCATAGCATGTTTCCAATTCTCATCACTAATTGCTTCTCTCCACCCCTGAAGAACAGATATTGAAGACAAGGAAGAAACAAAGGAGTGGTAGGATGCAGATAATTTATTATAGGCTAAGAAATTAGAAATAGGATGTTGAGTATAAGATCTAATCCCTTTTCTAAGAGCAATAGGAATGTTAGTATCATCAGAAGAACAAGTAGGATTAGGAGTCTCACCATTAGTATTATCAAGACTAGGTTAGGAGCAAGGTTGGTGTAGTGGTGCAAAAACGGTGACCTTATTCTTGCTTCTTCGAACATAGGTCCTCAACTCAGGCTCAGGCTCAGGCTCAGGCTCATTCTATCTAGCACACGACTCTTGTAACTGTAAATCCCGTTGTGTAGAATTATCAGATACAACAACAGGAACAAGAGAAGATGGTATAGTAGAACTTGTAATACCAGCCACAAGAGGAAGCTTCTCCTCATCAATAACATCCTCCCCTGAGGAGAAGGTGAGGAAGAATAAAAAGGTTCCGACTCCCAAAACGTGACATCACGAGTGACAAAAACTGTGTGAAGGAGGGTGATAACATTTGTAACCTTTTTGGGTGGGAGAATACACAATGAAAACACACCTAAGAGCCTTGGGATCTAGTTTTCCCTGAGCGGGAGATTTATCATGAACATAACACAACCAAAAACTTAAGGCGAAGGAGAAGGGCTTGTTGTGTGTTGGAGGAAAGAAATGGGATTTCTATTCTCAAGAATTCTAGAGGGAAGCCGATTGATAAGAAATGCAGCAGTTAGAACGACATCTCCCAATAGAAATTTAGGCGTGTTTATAGTGAACATAAGAGTGCGTGCCACCTCTAGTAAGTGTCGGTTTTTTCTTTCTGCCACTCCATTTTGTTCTTGGGTTTTGGCAAATGAGGTTTGAAGTATGATGTCATGCTAAGAGAGATAGGATGCAAAAGTACTATTATTACTATAATCCCGACCATTATCGCTATGGAGAACCTTGACTCTTATGAAAATTTTGAAAACAGTCAAACACCTCATTTTTTGAATGAAGAAGATAAATTCAAGTTGTATGAGAATAGCAATTAATAAAAGTAACAAACTATCTATGATCAGAACGGGAGACGACTCGAGAGGGTCCCCACATATCAGTATGTATAACAACAAAAGGTTCAGAATGTCGACTGTAAATAGTAGAATAAATAGAGCGTTTGTGTTTACCTAATTCACATGGTTCACACAAAAACTGAGTTTGGTGACACTTCTTTAATAATTAAAGAGGGAAATAAAGATTCTAGCACTGATAAAGGAGGATGTCCTAGACGTATGCCATTGATGAAGAGAAGTCAGGCTAGATTCAGAAGTAGATTGAAGAGCCTGAGTAACAGTCCCATCTGTAATTAGACGCATGCTAGACGTGGGAACATCCAAATAATATAGATCACCAACTGCACTACCACTGCCAATCTTTTGCCCGTCACGAAGTCCTAAAAAATACAATGAGTTGGTAAAAGGTGACCGAGCAATGTAAGGATTCGATATGGCGTTGGACAGATAATAAATTTGCGGTAAATAAAGGGATATGAAGAACAAATGATAATGTTAATGAAGGAGTACAAATTACTGAACCATTCCCAGAGATAGGAGAAAAAGAACCATCGGTTACTCGAACCTTGTCTTTTCTAGAACAAGGCGTGTATGAGGTAAAGAGATTGGAGGACCCAATCATATGCTCTAAAGCACATGTGTCAATGATCCAACTAGGGCAAGTAGATGAGACATTAAGAGCACAAGAGTTTTTACCTGATTGTGCACAATGAGAAATAGTACATGCACTATTTCGAATCAACTACCCTTTATTTGTTTAAGTAGTACCTATACTATTAATGGAACTAGATTCTGCCATGATGAGGTAATAGGAGCAACAAGAATATCCAAGGAAATATCATCAAGTATAATATAAAGACTCAAAAAATGGCAGAGTAATTCTAGTAAACCAAAGTAGTGTAATTAATTGTACTTCACTTTAAACCCACTCTTATATTAGCCACTTCAATTAGCAGCAAGGGATCTTATATGTAAAAGAGTGAAGAAAACTAATACAGAAGCTTTGAAGAACTAACAGTAAGCACTACAAGGCTACACGAACTAACAGTAAGCTCTATACTAAACAAATCTTAATTTCACTCTATAAGACCACTGTAGATGGCAAGAGTAGAGAGAAACGACCACCCTGGAAGAAACCGCGCCGAAAAAAGTCTCATGCGCCGGCCAATGATGGTGCGTGGCGTCGTCAGTAGGCACGTGGGCAAATGGGTTGTTAGGTTTGTATATAGCGCAATCATGCAATCAAATTACATAAAAGGTGCGGAAGCGCGATAAAACAGATTTTAAATTTTTTCATACAAACCATCACCATGATCATACTTTATGCATAATTATCAATTAATAGAAAGGAGATGAAGATCAGATTCATATCCTTATAGAAACTAGCTTCCTCAGGTACGATTTCATCTCCAATTCTTTTTCACGTTCAACTTGAATCCACCGGGTTTGATTCCTTCCTTTGATCAACGTTAGCCACCCAAGTGTTTGGCCTCTAAAGGTGATCCATCAAGGAAGAACAAGAATTCAAAATGATGGGTGTTTGACAAAATCCTAGATTCTATCTCTATAGAATTATGTGTATTCTCCCAACTCTTGGAATTATCAGCAACCCAAATCAAAATAAGACTCCTCTTATTTATAGATGTGGGCAACCCTCCTAAAAAAATTAGGAATTGAGTTTTATTTTAATTAATTAAACTCCTTTAATTAATTAGGTTCCTAATATTATGAATAATTAATTAAACTCTTTTAATTAATTAGCTTCCTAATCTTATTAGGAATATATGAGAGCCTAATCTTATTACTATTATTAATTAATTCCCAAACTCTTTTAGGAATTAATAATAATAATTTGGGAATTAATTAATAATAATAATAATAATAAGACTCCTCTTATTAATTTATATTTAATATTTTCAAAATATTAAATAATAAATATTAAGCTATTTAATTTATTCTATCACCATATATTAAATTAAATATACTTTACTTATTATTACGATTATGTCATTTACTTCTTAAATAAATATTTTTCCTTTTATAGTGTGACCCTTTAGGTTCTCCCTATTAAACCGGTTGTGAATAAATCAATTAGAATAATTCTAATCTTATTTAAATAAATAACATTTATTCTACAATACGGGTCTCCTTAGCGATCAATGACTTTTCAGATAATATAAATTTCAACATTAATCATAAAAGAACCCTTTTGTAAATAGTTACCGTACAATTTAATCCTTCGACCATACAATGTCCCAATTAAATATAAGACATGGAATTACTGTCAAGTCTTATTTTATTTAATTATATGTATTTCGATTCTTAAATGCACAACTCCATAATACAAATTAGAAACTCTTCTAATTTCATTATGCCTTGGCCAAGGACTACTGAGTTGTCATTTATCGAATTATATAAGACATTCTATTCTTTTACTAGAAGCGGTAGATTCTTTGTTGATCATTCATTATCTATATGTACAACTTATTACACCCAAACATACCCTTTGATATACCCTAAGGGTCTTAAGGGACATGTCAATGTATAACTCATCATACACAAGATACTATGATCATCTCAAGTCTAAGGATCACTTGTACTACTATCACTACATGAATTCTTATTGACAGGCAAGTAAAACTCAATTAGGTATTCATTAGCAAACTGCGTTCAGTGAACTTATTCTCCAATAAGCACCTACATATTTGCTTTAGTGTCTCCACACAAATGATCATGAATCAATCATCTTCATCTAATGAGTAAGTAACGCATGTACCAATCTATCCGGATTCACTAATCCCTTTTTAGTGATCCAACGATTGAGAACAATTTTAGTTTGTGAGCAATATAAGAATTTAGATCTCATTAACATGATCATCATCATGATTCTAAAAGTATTGCTCAAAACTATGGGTTTGTCACATATTATAAAACATCAACATGTAGATAAATTAAAAGCATTTACTTAAACAATTCTTTTATTAATAAATGAATAAGATTGTTACAAAGTATATGCTTTATCATCAAATATGATTGGCTTGTGTGCATACTACTTTCATGGGTGCCGAAGAATTTTTCTGGTGGTGGTCACCTGGCAATGTAGAGCCTTAATATGACCTCAATTTCTCAATAGCAACTGATCTTTCTTGGTTTATTAAGAACAATACGAGTAGCGAGATAGTTTCTGTTAATGGAACATAGCTTCTGTTAATGACCAGCAGCAGTATAGCTTTGTTAATGGAACATAGCTCTGATACCATGTAAAAAGCAATACTCAGAGTTTGGGTTTATAATTACTTGATTATTTCATCTCGATTACATTGATTTATATACACAAGTATATTTATGGTAATCCCTAATTATAGGTATGTTTACACAATAATTATGGGATATGACTAACTATAATTATGGAAACCCTATCATATCTCCTAACTAGGATATCTTGGATATGACTAACTATAATTATGGAATCCATATCATATCTTCTAACACATTAAAATTAAAACTAATTTCTAGAAATCAGATTGCTGAATGAAACAAGTCATTATCTGTTTGGACTTACAAATCCGTTAACTGCTAGGAATTTAAATTGCCGCGTGAACGTGAAGTTTCTTGTAATTTCCTTGCCGCGTGAATGAGTAGTTTGCTGCATGAATAGCGAATCCGTGTGATTTAGCAAGTAGGCCCACGTGATATTTAAAGAGCATTCCTTTACAAGTTGGATGATAACCCACATGAATTAGAAGGCTGAATATAATTTAGATGGCCTGCGATTTGCATGGTTGCTGAAATCAACTAGGAATTGAATTGTGTGTGAAGGTTGATGATGATGTAATGCTTGATGGAATTAGCCCACATGTTAGGAACAAATAAGTGAATCGGTGGTTGTTGCTGAATATTTTAGGAAATCAACAAGGTTGCTAAATATGTTAAGTACACAAGTAGGCCCACATCCTATCCTATACTTTAGTTGTTCATGAATGCTGCCCAATTTGACCTGCATGTAAGACTTCCATAATATGTAGGCCCATGTTTGTGAAGCTTGATGATTTTGAATAGTTTTCACCCCAATCACTTAAAATCACTTGATGAACCCTAGAACTTGAGTTGAGTGATTATGTTTGATGCGAGACCGATTAGGATCGTATCTCCAACTTTCATTCCTTGTCTAGCTTAGAGTGTGAGTCGTGTCAATTTGGGAAGCATCATCGGGTGCCTTACCCACCCAGAGTCAATAAGCGGTTTGCGAACCCATTTAATTTAGTTCATTATGATGTTTGGGGTCCTTGTCCTGTAACATCTCAGTTAAGATTTAAGTATTTTGTTACTTTTGTGAATGATTATTCGAGGGTTACTTTATCTAATGAAAAATCGTTCGGAGTTATTCTCTATTTTCACTAATTTTGTTCGTGAAGTTGTCACTTTGTTTGGTATTCCAATTCGTGTTTTAAGAAGTGACAATGCATTTGAGTATTTTTCTTCTCCATTCACTACATTTATGGCACATGGTATGGTTCATCAATCCTCTTATACTAATACACCACAACAAAATGGTGTAGCTGAACGGAAAAATCGACATCTTATGGAAGTTGCCCGTGCATTATTGTTTTAGATGCATGTTCCTAAAGGTTTTGGGGAAAATGTGGTTCTTACAACATGTTATTTAATTAACCGCATGCCCATGGACGGATCCAGCTTGAAAGTTCAGTGGAGTCAAGTTCGAAAATAAAATTCATTAAGAATAAAAATTAATTTAATAAAATGAATCACAAAACTAAATAATTCTCAAATATTGTTTATAATAATATTTTTCGAGGTTTTATTACTTGAAATTGTTGCATGATAACCTCATTTTTAATAGTTACAAAAATATCATATTTCAATAACATTTACGTGCATTCTTCCAATTCCTTTACCTCTTCATATATATATATATATATATCACAAATTTTAAGGCTTAGCGGAACAAAATAAGTTGAGTACTGCAGTTATATTAGTACACTACTATTATGTCACTGAAAAAAAGAATACGCTACTATTTGTTAATATGATAGATAAACATTTTAATATAATTTAAAATGTTTAAATTTGATTAAGTGACTGGTGGATTGTTCAACAACAGCCGACAACATTATTGAGAGAAAATAAATATAATGATGTTGATCTCGAATTTTATACTACTACTACTAATGAAATGACACATGCCCACATAATATTGAAATATTTACTAGGCACTATTTTTTTGTGTGGAAAATTCGGGTAAATTATAGAAACTCTAAACGAAATCTTTCACAATTTTTAGTAACTGTAATTCCTCTACTTTTTACCTTCTTGGTATTCAGGAGAAGTAAATTGATCAAGACAATAAAATACTTAAGTTGTTATAGTAGTATTTTATTTTAACAATATAGTAGTATATTATTTTTTTCAGTAACATAATAGTAGTGTATTAATATAATTGTAGTGCTCTACTTATTTTGTTTCACCTTACTTTAAAATTTGTGAATATATTAATAATTGTAGTATATATATAATATGAAGAGGTGAAAATCCAGTGGGGGCAGGTGCCCCCCTGCCCTAGCCTTAGACGCCCCTGCGCATGCCTTCATCTATTTTAAATGGGAATATTTCTCATTCAGTTCTTTTTTCTCTCAGTTACTTTTTTCATTACCACCAAAGGTATTTGGATGTGTCTGTTTTGTTCGGGATCATCGTCCTCATGTTTCAAAATTGGATCCCAAAGCTCTAAAGTGTATGTTTGTTGGATATTCTCGGACTCAAAAAGGCTATAGATGCTACTCTCCTAAACTCGAGCGGTATTTTGTTAGTGCAGATGTCACCTTCTTTGAGTCCACACCATTTACCTTTCAGTCCGAGTCACGTACATATTTAGATGAGGACATCCCTACATATGTCATCCATGTTCCACCTTCCGTGTCTTTACCGCGTCCTACTCAAGACATTCTGTATGTATATTCTCGCTGACCTCGAACAGATATAGTCCCTCCTGCCACGCCAATTGATGCTACCATCACTCCATCTTCTTCATCTCAAGATTCTGTGATGCCTTCTAAGGAATCTGACTTAGATAAGCCTATTTCGAAGGTAAGCGCACTTGTACTCAACATCCAATTTCAGCTTCCTTGTCCTATTCTGGCTTATCTTCTTCCTATCTTACTTGTTTATCTACTATTTCATCTCATTTTATTCCTAAGACTGTTTCAAAAGCATTATCTCATCCTGGTTGGTGGAAGGCGGCAATGGTGGAAGGAATGATGGCTTTGTTCAGATGCGGTTCTCCCTTCTTTCTTTGTTCACAGCTTGGTTTTTCTTATATTCCTTAAAAAAATGCATATAGTAGTGATCTCAAGGGTAGTTCTATTGCCAAAATTTGTAAGCTCTTGCAAAAACAAATGCTGCGCATTAGTCAGTTTTGCTCTTGTGATGGTTCCAACCTTGATAGAATAGTCTTATAAGCAAAATATTATTGCTAGCTTGAAATTTAAATATGAACTGACAACAGGGATATGCACCCCCTAATTCAGATAGAAGGGAGGGAGTTCTGAGACGAAAGCGCCTCGAGTATCTTGATTGTGTTGCTCAGTATTATGATGTTTCAGATACTGAACGTACAGATGAGGAGATTAACATGCTTCTTCAGGTATTATGTTTGATGAGTACTATAGTGACTTTTTCCTGCCCAATGCTCACGCTGCACATCTAACCAGTTTTATGTCTTGCACTCTTGCTTTGTATGTCCATGTCAGATTGCTGTTGATTGTCCTAGAACTGTACCTGATGTCACTTTTTTTCATCATATGGAAGTTCAAAAATCCTTGGAGCGGATACTTTATACATGGTTAGATACTCTTTCTTCCTATTCTTCCTCTACTCAATTCCTTAGTTATGTACATTTTTTGATATGCTGTGCTCCCACAGAGGGAATTTAGATGATTCTACAGATTTGGAGGAGTATATAAATGATTTAATAGGGTATCAATTAAGTTGTATAAATTGATAAATTTTCTGCATTTTTGTTTTGTTTTTGATTTTGTTATTTTTTTTAAATTTAAAAAGCTTGTGGCAGGCTGTTGACAAAATGCATGGCTACATCTTCATATGTTAAGAGTAGTTATCAGCCTACCATCAACCATGTGAAGGAAGTACCTGTATTTAACTTTGCTTAGTTGTTGCTTTACTAGTACTCTTATTTCTAATTCATATACTGTTTACATGACTACATACTGCTACTTCATTTGCAGCTTGCATCTTTGCAACCGATAATAGTTTGGATCAAAGAATAATTTTCAAAATAATAAAAGAAATACTCCCTCTGTCCCATTTCATGTCATTGTTTTGATGTCTTTTTTTTCCTACTCAGGGCTATTCGGCATCCTGCAAGTGGATATGTTCAGGGAATAAATGATCTTGTTACACCATTTTTAGTTGTTTTCTTGTCGGAGTACTTAGAAGGGAGTTTGGATAACTGGTCAATTGTTGATCTGTCAACGGACGAAATTTCCAACATAGAAGCTGATTGCTATTGGTGCCTATCAAAGTTGCTTGATGGTATGCAAGATCATTATACCTTTGCTCAACCTGGAATTCAGAGACTAGTTCTTGTCGGAGTACTTAGAAGGGAGTTTGGATAACTGGTCAATTGTTGATCTGTCAACAGACGAAATTTCCAACATAGAAGCTGATTGCTATTGGTGCCTATCAAAGTTGCTTGATGGTATGCAAGATCATTATACCTTTGCTCAACCTGGAATTCAGAGACTAGTGTTTAAGCTGAAGGAATTGGTTAGGCACATTGATGGTATTCCCTTTCTTTGCTCTCTCCTATTTATGATTATTCCCCTTTTTCTAACTTTTTCTATCTGCTGTAAGTTTAAATCTATATTTGATTGTTTCCCACTTGTATTACATCTGCACATTTTCTATTTGTACACGAATATGTACTATATATCTTATATATATATGTGCAATGGTGCTGAACTGCTGATAGAAAGCAAATCGACTAAAAATTGTTTCAGCACAATCCTTTTTGTGCTTTACATGGTGGCTACAATAGTTGGACAATGTTACTTTGTTCCCAAGCTTTTGTCATAGACTCGTTGTACAGTTCTGCTAGAAATCAGATTTTTTTTTTTCTATTGAAAAGAACGATTTTGACAGTGTAGAGAGAAAATTGCATTTCAACTTTCCACTGAACTTTTAACTTGAGTTTGATATGGAAGCTTGAGCTATTAAAAGTATAAAACAGTTATCCTGTTGCTTCTCTTTAAGAGGTGTGTTACTTCTCTTTGAAGGATTTTTAAAGAGGGTTTGGAAAAGATTATTTATAACCAACTGGTATGTGTTTCTTCTGAGGATAGATTCTGGATGCAGCTAATCGGTAGATTTGTTAAAAACCTTACATAGAACTCTCATTTCAAGGTGTCAGGAGATACCACTTAAAGCTAACTGGTGGCGAGGATCCGTATCTTTGTTTTTTTGTGTGTTATTATTTTTAATTAATTTGAAAAAAATCTGATGCTGTTTAAAACTTTTCCTTTGAATGCTATTGTGGTAAATAAATTATTATTCCATGGTTCTTTCAAAGGCTCCAAGTAACTCAAACTTCTTGTGTATAATATTGATTTATATTTTTTAACTTTCTTCAAGTTATACTATATAGAATTAAAAATTTAAAGTAGTTGCCATCACCTCTTTTGTTTTCGATGTTATGTGCTGTTGACATGACCTTGTGTTCCTTGTGATCCAATGCATTTTCACATCCATTGATTTCCTTTCAAATTCTGATATGATCATATGAACTATTGATGAGTCGGTTCTTCAAAATTCACCAGAACCTGTTTCGAGACGCATGGAGGAGCAAGGCCTTGAATTTCTTCAATTTGCTTTTCGTTGGTTCAATTGTCTTCTAATACGCGAGGTTGGTTTTGTTGCACGCACCACTATAAATAATTGTTCTTTTTTCTGTTATTTCTCTATTTCAAATTTAATACTCCCTCCATCCCACAAAAACAGTTCCATTTACAAAATTTGCAAATTGTAAAGATATATATCGCTAAATATAATGAGTGTGTAATTTAGTAGTCGTGGAATGGTAGTGAAATTGTGTTGTTATACTTGAGGACTTTATGTCATTATATACTATCGTCAATAAAAATAGGACTTTTTTTTTGGAACAATTTTGTTTTTCAATTGAGACTCTTTTTGTGGAACGGGGGGAGTATTAAAGGTATGGAAGTCGTAAAGGATGTCTCCATAAGATATGCCCTTAACCATGAATTCTATATCACTTTTGATGGAAAAGCTATTGAACATATATGATCTTCTGTAGATCCCTTTCCATCTTGTTACTTGCTTGTTGCGGAAGGAGATGCATTGCCATATTTCCTTGTGTACATATTTTCCAGTTTTCTGTTGACGGTAAGAAAATCATTTGGTCAAGTACATACTCAGTCATATTACAACAAGTGTTAGCCAAGTGTGACTTCAAATCAGTCTAAAAGTGATATTTTTTAACATTTTCTTTCAAATCCAACTGTAGAGAGGATGAAAGAATGAAAAAGTAAAGAGGGTTTATCAATTTTCATGTAATTCTATGAAGTGAAACCCACTTGAGTTGAGCTATGAATTAAAATTTCAGTAGAATTTCAATGGCATAGAATTACTTTTTTATTTTATTTTAAATAAGATGGCCTACACTACAAAAGCTCATATAAAACGACATTGTTTCTAATTTTTTCATGTTTTCATCATCTATACAGTTGGATTTGAAAGAAAACATTAAAAAATGTCGTTTTAGAGGGCATTCTCTCTTTGTTGCATCCTTTATGGTTTCCCTTATTACATTTTGGGCATTTTTTAAATTTTATACTTTTTACTTTATTTTCTGCATAACATTGCAGGGAAATTCTCTTTGCCGCTATTGCATGCTGTTCTTTCTTTTACTTATTCAATTTTGAGTAAAATGAATGTCATTGCACGGTGAATTACTGATGAACACGTCCACCTTGTGTACCTAATCTGACAAAGCATACTTACTAGTCTCTGGTCATGGAAGGGAAATAAATCAAAGAGAGCCTTTCTATTTGATGGTTTTTCCATGATTTTTTAAACACAACTTACTAATAATGTCTTGCACGAATTTCGCATAAAATACAAAAAATGTCTTGTACAATAATTAATGCACGAGTTCCTTGCGCATTAACTTGGCCTTGTTATATACTTGCAGTGGCCAGATAAGCTTCTAAAGCTTGATTTCCAAGAGATGGTGATGTTCCTTCAGCATCTCCCAACACATAACTGGACTCATCTTGAGCTCGAGATGGTGCTTTCGAGAGCATACATGTGGCACACCATGTTTAATAGTTGCCCCAGTCATCTAGCTAGCTGAAAGGTTAATTGCATTTCTACCACTTAAGGGAACTTTGATCGACTAGGTTTGCAAAACGATGAGGATAGCTGCCTATGCAAAATACACAAGTCATTTAGTTATCGTATCACAATCGTTACCCGATAAGCAAAATGCCATGCAATAAGCATGGCAAATGTCGTGACCTTTTAGGCTTCTCTCTTTTTCCTGTCTGAATTTTGTTTCTCTACTTTGGCTCCATTGGCAAAACCAATCAATTGTTCAGGTTGTATAAATGCTTGTAATCGATGTAATTTTCTTGATCTTTTCTTAATCTATTTGAAGGCCATAGGAGAGAGAAACCGATTGATTCAATATATGTTTGCTTAATTTCATGGAATCTCGTGCAATATTTTCACCGTCCTCCACTTAAGTGTTTGACACCTAACCTCTTATTTAACATCAATTAACTCTAAAATTAAATAAAAGATTAGTTTAAGTGGGGGATAGGAAAAACGGAGAGAGATTTGCTCTTAGAGAGAAAGTAGTCTTGCTCGCTCAATTATACTGCACTTTGTTACTTGGTTTACAGTATCATTGTGGCCCTTTTAGCTACAAATATCCTCTTTTAAACTTTGCATTCCCTAAAAGTATAAATATAAAAGAATAGTCTTGGGCGTTTTCAAAGGCATTGACATACATTTGTTATAAATTGAATTTTCTCAACACATCTGTCACAAACAATTAGTTCTTAACATGATGAAAAATGTGCAATAAGCTGAAAAATTTATTCACCAAGTCATTACAAAATACCAAGTGTAATTTTTGAAAAGTTACGACATAAAATTGAAATGCGCAGACTTAAAGATTGACTATATCAAAATATCAACCAATAATAGATACTTTAAATTCAGAGAGAGAGATTATACTCTATTTCATTGGTCAAAATATTTATCCGGTTAAATTAAAGATCCACGCTCCTGTTTATGTTTGAATGAAAAATATGATGCTCAAAGTTTACCGCATGCCTCTTTTTCACACTCATGCTTACCAAAGCTGATGGGTGTAATCAGGCTCTGTGATAATTGAAACAACTAGGAGAATATATCACACAATAATTCCTATTTCTGAATATATATGTAATCCAAAATTCCCAAATGTGGAGAGCTTTCTACAAGCTGATAAAACCTACTAAGAAGTCCTACAGCAGCTATCACTGCGCTTGCCCTCTCTGTTTATTTCGGAGTTTCAGGACCATTACCAGCTTAAACAATACAAGCCAGGTATTTGGAAATTTTGATCATAATAACAGTTCTATGCACCATTTAAGCCATACATTACAGGAATGCACATACACCAAGGATTTACGAGCTGGGTTTTCAGTCCACACCCATATTATGAAGTTTTATTTTCTTGGGTTTATATCCCTGTGGAACAAGCTTCTTAATCTGTATTGCAAATGTGGGCAGTTTCATGTTGCGAGCCAGTTGTTTGATATAATGCCTGAGAGAAATGTTGTTTCATTTAATACCATGATTTTGACTTGTATTCGAAGTGGGTATGGCCTTAGAGCTGTCTCTCTTTATTGTGAGATGATTAATGCAGAGAATTATAAGCCCAATCATATAACTTTAGCTGGGTTGATTGGGGCTAGTGATGGTTGTTTAGGAGGTATGCAATTGAGAGAAGTATTGCATGCTCAAGCAATTCAATATGGGTTTAGTTCAAATGAATTTGTAGGGAGCTCTTTGATTGATGTATATGCCAAGGGAAATAGGTTAGAAGATGCAATTAAAGCGTTTAGTGAGATTGCTGAACTAGATTTGGTCTCATGGAATATTATGATTAACGGGTGTGTGCAAAACAATAGTAAAGAGCATGCCTTTGGGATATTCTGTCAGATGTTACAAGAGAATGTGGAGTATGATGGGTTTACCTTGACAAGCATTGTAAAGACTTGTTCAGAAGCTGGGGATTTAGACTGTGGGATGTTGGTCCATGGTTGTGCTTTGAAGGTTGGATTGGCCAGCGAAATCCCAATAAGCAATGCCCTTATTACTATGTACTCGAAATGTGAAAAAGGAATGTCATCTGCCTTGAAAATTTTTAACAGAGTTTTAAAACCTAATATCATATCTTGGACCGCAGTGATTGCTGGATTCATGCAAAATGGGCTGAACAATGAAGCGATTGGGTTATACCGCAACATGCTCAGGCTAGACATAAAAGAGAACGATTTCACCTTTGCTAGCATTCTTCCAGCATACAGTAATTTGGCAAACCTTGAGGAAGGCAAGCAAATTCATGCTAGGATTATCAAATCATGGTTTGGGTTTGACCTTTCCGTGAATAATGCTCTTATAGATTTGTACTCCAAGTGCGGTAGTTTAGATGAGGCTAACTTGGTGTTTAGGACAATGGGGAATCGTGATAAGATCTCTTTCACAACAATGATTACAGGTCTTGGACAGCACGGTATGGGGAAAAAAGCTCTTGAGGTTCTTGAAGAAATGGTAGCTGAAGGAATAATCCCGGATGACATTACATTTCTCGGGTGCCTCTATGCATGTAGCCATGGGGGTCATGTGAATGATGGGATATATGTATTTAAGGCTATGATTGATGTTTATAATGTCAAGCCAAGAAGAGAACATCTTTCTTGTGTTGTTGACATGTTGGGTCGTGCTGGTAGATTAAAAGAGGCCGAGTTATTCATCGAGGAAATGGGGATTGGATCAGATGTTTTTACATGGGAATCACTGCTTGGGGCTTGTAAACTACATGGAGAAATATCACTAGGAGAGAAGTCTGCGAAAAGAATAATTGAACTACATCCAGAGAGACATAGTCCTTATGTGTTGTTGGGGAATATATATGCTGAAAAGGAACTTTGGGAAGACAAGGGAGTCGTGAGGGAAAACTTGATTATGAACGGGTTGAGAAAGGACGCCGGATGCAGCCAAGTATCATAGCAGAGGTTATAAAGGTTTATTTGTTGAAACGAGTGGGTTTTGGTCAGTGTTCTGATGTATACCTTGTCCTCGTAATCCCCCTTTTTCTTTCACTAATTTTCGGATCTTTCCTCTGATTCTTTTCCGCACTTTCTTGCGGGTTATCAGATATCATCTATACATAAGAAAAAGAAAAAGTATTATCTAATTTTCAGTAAAGTATGAGTGAGATCTTTCCGGCGAAGGACATGAAAGTTTTCAGCCCGGTGATCTTGGAAAACAACATCAAGTATCTGAGCTAGTTCTGGATAATAAGTGACTGAAAATTAACAATAGGTGAAGTAAAAGCATAAAGATCTAAGCAAATGAATGAGGATGCATCAAATCACTAGAAAAGCATAGACATACACAGATGGCTACTCTGTGTTAGTAAAACTGAATGGACAAGGGATATATATATATATATATATACATATATATACCAGTATTGTTCGTGCTTGAAGGCACTGCGTAACAAAAAATTAGATTAAAATTCGAAAAATATTACATTACCTAAAGACATATACCACCACAATTCACTATACCAGTAAAACAATTAATACATAATCAATCATCAACACATATCCAATCACCAAAACATCAAGCTAGTCGATACTAATTTCAAGAAATTTCGGTAGAATTTTCATTAAAAATAGATACCCAGAAAATTCTAAACCTGTCTACAAAGCTTACAATTATCAATACATATCCAAACCACCAAAAAAATCATCATTCCATACCCAAAAATCATCATAACCATGTATAATTAGTTAACTTTACAAAAGACGGAACACAAAAAATACAAACATTTGCCAAAAATATTACATTACCTAAAGACATATATCACCACAACAATTAATACATACTCAATATCAACACATATCCAACCATCAAAAATATAAATATAAAAGAATAGTCTTAGGCGTTTGTACAACTTCCTCCTTCTGAGATTTCAAAGGCATTGACATACATTTGTTATAAATTGAATTTTCTCAACATCTGTCACAAACAACTAGTTTTTAACGTGATGAATGGAAGCAGCAGTTCAAAGCTTGTTCAGACACCACCAGTTTTTGAAGTATTTACCACCATCAAATCTAATAATATCAAACCAATGAAGAATGTAGAAATAATTTGACAGCGAGAGTTCTCCAATAAAATCATCTTCTTTCAAGAGAAGCAAGATGTTGTATATGGCCAAATCCACAGCTTATACCTCCTGCAGAAGTTATATTTGGTCTAGAAGTTGATTCAACTCCGGCAATTTCCTTTTGTATTCAAGATGACATGCCATAGAATGAAGTACTTGAAGTTGGTGATAAATGCACGAGTAGTTGTCAAACAAGGTTGAGTGACCTCCGCTTTGGCTGTAAGCAAGAGCAAGAATTCAAGTGAATACCAAAAATTAACAAAAATAGAGTCCGGACTAACCATTAATATGAGAAGTTTACTTGACAATTAACATGAATGAGCATGTTTTCCTAATTGTGCTCATTGCGTAATCTTTATATGAACCAAGATACAATGGCAAGACAGGTTGAGGTAACTTGATATATTCCAATTAATCATCATATCTAAAGCGTGTAACCATCTGGTCAAATCCCCCAAAAAAAAATATGAAAAAATATTGAACGAGGGCGTAGGAGTAATGTGAGCACGAAAGGATAATTAGACTACTTTATGTATAACCATATGGTGAGAAAAACCAAATCATCTGCTCTCTTTATACAAGTGGTTCCTTATATACACTCACCCAGACCTACTTGAACTAAGATTTCCTTGTGCATTGAAATAGTAGCCGTATGCATCACATTATTTCCAATAAAATAAAGGACAATGGTAAAAAAGTTGACCAAATTCTTAAGATTTTGAAACCTGGTACGCAGGTCATCACAAGCAGGGAAGTTCACATAAAGAAAGAAGACGATTAAGAAGAAAATTGGACTGGTCCAATTATATATAGAGAGTGCATGTCACAATTTGCTCTGTAAGCTTGGAAGCAAATGTAGAAGTAACAAAAATACTATGACTTAACTGAAAAGTCTGTGTAGAGAGAAACAGCTTACTCACAAATTTCCTTTCAACTTCTTTGAGGAATTTCTTGGGGGAATCCAAATATTCAGAACAATCTTTCTTTACTGAAGCTGCAAGCTCTTCTTCTCCAGCACTTTCGAGGTTCCTTATCAAAATCGTTAAGGTTAACTTATCTGGGGCGCAACCTGATGTCTTCATGGATTCATATGTCTCCATTGCCTTCTCTATCATATCCACTTGAAGATATGCTCCAATCAGTTCTGTATAGGCCCTGGTATCCGGCTCTAACCCTTCTTTCTTTAGTTCAGAGAACAGCTCCTCAACCATACTAATCAATTTGTTCTTCCCAAACATCAAAATCATGTCACTAAACAGAGATAGATCTGGTTCATACCATACTTCCTTCCTCAAAAAGTCAAATACCTGGCACCTAATTACATTTCAGATGAAATGCACACTTGAAACTTTGAAATCATATTAGACATAGATAAAGGAAATGATATAAAATGGACTACAGAAAAAAGTCACACACTTGACGCCAAAAAAGAAACAACATAATTTTCATAATCATAGTCAGAAATTCTAAAAGTAGACCAAACTGGACAAGTTTACTAGCTGATAAGTGAAGAAGTCCTTCTCTTACAAGTTTCCAAACTATATAAATATATATATTCCTTTGTTTTATCCACAAGGTTTTTACTAATATTCACAGACACCCACACTTATAGATATTAAAATTATCGCTTTTGGATTGTAAAAAGTGACAGTGTTTTCATCATTCAGTTAGAAAATTCTCAAATGGTTACATTCATTTAAAGTTCATTTGGATGTCCCTTGAATGGAATCATTTATATGCTGTAGAGTTTTTTGATATGTAAACTCCTCATTGTGAATTAACTCATTTAGAAAAGAGATTACACCACTTAGTTCCTTGTTGGTCATCTTTCGATTTTCATTACAGGGTATTTCTAAACAAGTTCTTTCAAATTTGTAGTTTACGTATCAAAATAATATACAAAATTTAAATGTACCATTAGGGACACCCAAATGAGCTCTTATATAAGCGGTCAAGCTCAACTGTTAAAACTAGAAGTTCCAATGGTCTGACCATGTCTCCAGCTTTATTACCCAGAAGTGTCCCGTATTTTTTGTGTTAACCTATCCACAAAAAAAACAGAGGATTCACTCATATATGTATTATTTAATCCTAAAAGGAAATAAAATGGAAAAAATACTTCTGATTTTCCACTAACCAAACCAAAAGATGAATTAAGACCTACTTAAAATATCAGGAGTTTCCACAAGTTAATTTAAGCTCCAATTTTGAGATGTTCCTAAATTCTATTTCCATTACCCTACATTTTTCCAACCCTGCAGATGCAATTTCTATTTCCATTACCCTGAATTTGTCCGACCCTGCACTGCAACAAGTACTAGTGTACTACTCTTCTACCTAATAATGTGAAATTTTAGTGTGAAATTTTCATCCTTTCTCTTTTGCTTGCATGAGCACGTAGCATTGTAGGAAGCATAAACCTAGATTAGTCATGAATATTATTATCATTTAGGAAATTGGTATTTCCACATGTTAGAATAATATTTTCATGTGTCACCTAGAAGTGGGACCCACTCACTATTCATGTGACCGGATCGTATAAATATCAATTTTTTTTTATGTGGAAATATCCCTTTCCTTTCATTTACTATAATTGTCAAAGTTCTATAACCATTATAAAGTAATATATTACTAAAAAATCAACAAGCTAACTCAAAAAAAATAAAAATCATAAACACAAGGTGGACTTACTGGGATTAACTTGCAGTAGTAGAAGTTCCATGTTTATAATCCAATCCAAATTCCAACATACAATATAAAAGAAACCCAATAATTATCTAAAAGGAACAAACAAAACCCACCAAAAAAAATTTACAAGCACAGAGAAGGAAAAACAGAAAGAAAGAAGAAATCACCTTGAGTGCCAAGTCCAGTTCATTCTGCCTTTTCAACTCAGTCAACGTATCCAACAAATCAGCCTTCAAGAGCCTGCTGATCCTGCTACTGAAGACTTGTTCCAGTTTATCTGGGGATTTTGCTAATTTTAGAGACTGAACAGCTTGTATTGCTTCAGTGGATAAAACCCTTGACTTCCACATGGGTTTTCTGTTTACATTTCTCAACCCACAGGTTATCGTTAATGTAGATACAGGGGGCAAACTGAATTGGGGTTTGCAAATTTGGGAGTTTTGGAGGAAACCCATTTGAGATGAAAGAAATCTAAGCGAACCCATCAAATTATATTGAAGGAGAGAAGGAAGAAGGAAGAGGAGGTTTTGTTAAGGGCTTAAGCCAAGTAACGGGCGCATAGTGTGTCGATGGAAAATTATCTGTTTACAAATTAAAGTCATGCAAATACATTATACAGTGTCGAACTTAATTTTTTAAATTATGATTGTGACGTATGCGAATATAAAAAAAATTAAGAATTAACCGACATTAATTTATAAAAAATTATATGTTTACAAGTTAAGTTCTGTAATACATTATGAAATTGTAATTTTTAATTGAATTATAATTGTAATGTATGTGTATATATGAGATAAGTATGAATTAAAAATAGTTGTATTTTAATTTATTCTATCTTATCGCATATATTTTTACATTGGTTTCAATCTAATTTCGTCAAATATTTATCTAAGTGTATATCATTTTCCTTTCAAGTTTATATATTGATTTTTTAATTGAAGAATAATTATTAATGACAATTTTTTTAATTAATTATGTAATATAATGAGTTAATTTTATAATTCAATCAATGTCATGTATATTGTACGCTGTAATTATAATTCGGTAAAAAATTTACGCAATACATAACATAACTCTTACTTTATAAAACAAAAGTTTTAAAGTATATTTTTATTTTTGTCAAACTAATGTAACGACATCACATTATTTAAAACAAAAATTTGTCGACTCTTATATAATCCTAATTTATTTAATCTTATCTCTTACGCTCTGTTTCTGAGTTTTAAAATAGACAGAAAAAAAGAAATAGACAAAAAATTTAAGTTTTCTTCCCAATTCTTATGTTTATGAGTTTTTTAATAAACGGAAAAGAAAAGAAATAGATAGAAAACTTGATCACTTTTTCTGTCAAAATTTTTCGTCCAAAATTGGCTTGATTTGGACGAAAAAGAAATTAGAATAAGTAATATTTTTATAATTCTCATATTATCCTCAACTTTTAATATAATAAATTTTAAATTACAACTCATGTCCTCAATTTTAAATTTTCTATTTTTTTCTATTAAAAACTCAGAAACAACGTAAAGGAAAATTTTAAGTTTTCTATTCTTTTCTTTTCTGCTCTAATTTAAGTTTTCTATTCTTTTTTTTTTCTATTCAAAACTCAAAAACAGAGTGTTAGAGTTTCACCATTTAACTTGGTTACGAGATTTGTTGATAAATAAATAGTAATTTTTCTATTAGTAGTGATATGCTCACTCCTTTGCTTTTAAATTGATATTTACGAAAAAAGGTACAAATTAAAAATATAATTATATTTTAATTTGATTAATTAAATAAAATATAAATTTTTAACTTTATCTTTTTAAAATTTATTAAAAATATGAAAGATAAATAATATTTGAAATTTATGAATAATATAAAAAACTAAGTAATTATCAGCACAGACGTTGTTAGAAGGAATCAGCATGCCTACGATTTCCTTCAATCATGTCTCTTAAATTTGAAGGGTTGAGCTACAAATCAATCGATCAAATTTTGGGCAAGATTTTACACCATCCGTTCTAGTATAGTTAGTTTACAATTGTAACAGGAGTACTTGTTTGAGTTAAAACTAAATAATTTCATATATTGTTCGGGTGTGATCTGCCGACTCCTATATGGGTCGAAGGCCTTGTCTGTGAAGGATCTGTTGAGCCCAATGGGTCGGTGCCAATAAAGGGATTGGTGGTGTTTGGGGTAGGGCGACCGAGTCCTTTGGGTCGGGGTCCAGATTTGATTGGTGGTGTACGGGATCGGGCGATCGAGTCCTTTGGGTCGGGGTTCCGATCTGCTTGGAGGGGTTCGAGAGACTTGGGCCCATACAGACGGTTATCCCTCGTATGGTGTGACGCTACCAAATCCAGGCCCCTTCGAACCTCAGATCCAGTCCGCCACGATACTACTATCGTCAAACTATTTATATATTTTATTCATAACTTAATGAATATAACTTTGCTTATTACAATTTAGAATATAAATTATTTTCACTTCCAGGATCTGTATAATGACCCCAAACTTTTATAAGTTTCAAATCTTGGTCATTTACCATTCATTTCTTACATCATATTCGATGTTATAAAAATATGCGAAATAATTTAAACTTTTTCAATTTCCTTAAAAAAAAATTCTTTTATTGATTTCTTAACTTGAATCAATTACATATCCTTGAATCAAATTATGTTATGATTCATTCTATTCGAATTACTGTATAAATTTTTATATCTCGATTCGAATTCCTCTATGCATCACATAGTACAATTTTACAACTCAACATGTATTACACATTGTAACTACTATCATGTACATCTCCTAGAACCTAAACATGGTTCAAGAGCGTATATTTAAATAAATGAATCAATCTCATTTGATACTATTGAACTCTATCAATCAAGTAGCACATAATCTTTACCGTGAGTCCTTAACCTGCAAAAATGGTTATTTGCAAGAGTGAGCTCGATAGCCCAGCAATTCTAATAGTTTTCATACATCACATAATATATAATAACATACTCAGTTCATACATTCACAATCAATTAATACTTACTACGCATGTTACTTCTCACATAACAAGCATAGATATTTACTTCACAATCATATCATCAAAGATCAACTTTCAAATTTCATACATATCTCATATGCATTTCATATATATGCATTAACATTCTCATAGCATAATATAGCTCAACTAACAGTTATCGAATTCATATATCAAATAGGAACTAAAAGACTTGCATGATTCGTAGTTTATCAACTACGACTTAACTGCTTAAAGTTATCTGCACTTCGTGTATTCCTACACAGTTATATAATCATGGATTTATATCCATCAGTCATACATTTCATACGCTCCTCTTAATAGAATAACAATTCGTATATCGTTTTCTAATCTTAGTTCCGTTTCACTCCACCTTAGGATAACCACGATGTTATGACGACATCATACTTTCATACTTATTCTATTGAAACCATACTATTTTAGTCTTTAAGGTCTTTAAGGAAAACATATAAACATAACTTAAGACCAGGCAGTTAACAAACTGCTCTTGGCAGCTCTGCAGAATGGTGCGACCGCGCTGCATATAAGCTTGGGAGTGGCGCGACCGCACTACTCCCTGCCAAAACCAGACTCAAGCTTTTCATTGCTCAGTCTAGGCCTAACATACTATGCATTCTGATACATACTATAAGCATACATCAAGTAGGTCCTGATATTTCTTCAAGTTCACATTTCAAATCATTTAGTTTTGAATTACATAGCTCTATATTGAATAATTTACATCAACAAGGCTTAACAACTTCTTTTAACAAAGGTTTAATGTTTATAAGCTTCTAAACCTTATATTGGTACTAACAAGCCTTTAATATGCATGTTCACATGTATCTATCTCATTTACATAGACATAGCATAGTTCATTTACTTGAAAATTTATTTTAAACCATGCTTGAAAGCTCTAATTCATGTCTAGCTGGATGGTGAACACACTTGACACGTTCTAGAGGCATAAAGCGTCCTAGTATACATGCTTTGAAAAGCCATAATACCATTTACAAAATGTTTGAAGCTATTAGTTCTCAAAACTTTCGAGTTTTCTTTCAAAACATTTTAAACCAAGCTATATCGATATAGTATATGCAACGTAACTTAACAACTACATCTCATGCATGTTGATATGCGTACATAGGGTTCAAGGTTAGAACTCAAATGACACCAAATTCATCAGCTACTGTTTCTCAAAAACTTAAGTTTTCTTTTAAAAAATCATGTTAAACCAACTACTATCATTCATTACATGAATGACAATCTTAGTACATATGTCAGACTCAATTGTACACTTATTGAAGTCTAGCTAGCATGCTCAACAATTCAGATTACACAAAAGTCATTTTCCATTTCTGCAGGACGGCGCGGCTGTGCTGCTTTTGTACTGAGGAGTGGCGCGGTCGCGCCACTCCGGTTCCAGACAGGAGGCTTTCTGCAATACGTAGAGCTTCCTAACCAAAGTTTAACTTCTTTATGGAACATGCTTGAATACTATCACATTGCATTTATAACATATACATAGACTTTACTAACATGTTACCATTATCGTACATATCAATTCTTAGCTAATTCATGAAATTTCTTATAAATTCATCTACTCAAAACTAAGAATTTAAAGTAAGGGTTATACCTCTTGGAGCTTTGAATTACTAAGCTTGCTTCTCAATCTCATAATTCTCTCTCTCAATCCTCACCAACAAACTCTCTATATAACTATCAAGAATTCAAGCAACATAATTTATGAGGGGAAGCTCCCAATTTATAGAGAAGCTCTTACCCAATTCCTGGCTTTGTCCAACAATTTAAAACAACGGAAAGAAGAGGAATCCATTGGGTAAGAAGAAGTTAGTGGAAGTGGTTGAAGTTTACTATTTGAGTCACTCCCTCCTTCATTATTACCATCATTCTAGCCATTATCACCCTCATGCTAGCCTCTTTGATTTTCAGCAATGAAATAAGATAGACCAAATGCCTACTCACGTGTATTGAGAGAATGTAACTCTCTAATTGGGACAATGCTTATTAAATAAATTTCAATAACTTAATGCTACTACATTTCATTAATATATATATATATATATATATATATATATATATATATATATATATATATATATATATATATATATGTACACCCACATAAAAAAAACATACTAATACACATAATAATGTGCCTCGTGTACATTGTTTTAATCCAATAATATTTTAATTGGGCTAATTATAAAATAGTTGGATATTCTCAATCCATCATTTTTCATAAAACTTATCATCTCAAATATACCCAATTATCATAATGATAATTAATATCAATTATTTATTAACTCACCATTTATTTTCTTTTAATACTTCCCATTAAATCTCCCTTTGATTTAACTTCACTAGTTATGCCACACAAGACATAATTATATTAACTTAGTAATTAATAGTCCACAAGCTTATAATATAATCTCACAACATAATATTATTCTTAACATTTCATCTTATAATATGGTCATAATGTAATATCATTACATTATATGTTCTCATAACTTTTATACTAACACTAATTAATGGTCTCTATTCATAGCCAATCTATTACCCTCCTATGGTCATTACACAAGGGCAAAGAAGAATTGGTGGCTAACTCCCACCAACTACTATTATTCATTGTACCCTAGCCATTGGGCTAACCATTATTGCTATCACATGAGCTATCTAGCAAGCTTATTTAACTCCAATTTTCAGCATTTCTAAGGGTCATGGAAATGGTCTATTGCATCATGTTACATTTTATTATCTCACTTGTACATAATACTAACATACAAGTCTTTATACATATGTATTCAAATACTTCCCTTATACATCCATATACGTATATAGATGTATACATGTATTCCTCACATTATATAATCCATGTACATTTGACAGTACCGAATATATTTTAATTGAGTAGTGTCATACCACATTATCATGAACTTTATTATTTCAATTATACTTAATTCTTGAAATAATTATTAACAACAATTATTTATTTAATTTAATATCCTTCATAAAGTACACATTAATGTACCACACATAACACATTATCACAGAGGTCCATTTATGTAACTCATGCGACTCATTCCACTTTGCCATATAGTTTCTTATATTATATAGTTACCATTGAAGTGTCACACTTTATTTCATATCATATAGATGTAGCTACTATATAATATATAATTATTGCACATACAAATTAATTCCTTCAATTATTCAATCATTAAATTATTTAATGAATGCTTATTTCATCACTTTGCCACACTAGGCATATCTCACAAGCTTACATTAAGCTTATTCTCATTCTCATTACTTATTCATTTCCCACCATATTACTATTTAAAATATTTACATGCACGATACACGTACACATTATATATAAAAAATAAGTTTATTTCTTATTATGATAACTTGTTTCCATCAACTTATATAGCAAATATGTTTTAATATATTTACCATATTACATAATCACACACATTACCTCGTACAAAGCTATATAAGGTAATATCAAAATAATATTACCCCCTTTTATTAAAATAATCAAATGCTAAAATTTATTTTAATATCCTTTATTAGAAATATACTATAATTATTTCTCTTTCCTTTCTATAGATTGCCTCAACACAATTCTTTAATCCATACATTTAACCATATCTCAATATTAATCAATAAATCTCTAACCAATATTTATCTAAAATTATATCGATTTTTTTCTCTCGTCAACAACATACATAAATACAAGTCTAAACCTAGCACACATTGACTCTTTTATAGTATTCAATATAGTACATTAAGTGATTTCTCACAAACAACCAACAAATTAGTTTTCGTCTCGTCTACACTGTTTTTACAGTGAGTTAGATCAGTTACTAATTCGTATATACCTCCGCTCTTTGAAGGAATCGTTTAGCCTAGCTCCTATACATTCACCATTAAAGGGCACTGTTGCACTGCCTTAGACTTGATACTTACTCGTACATATACTCAAGAAATTGGTGATTATCAAAGATATTTAATGTCACCAACTTACTATGATAAAATAATTTCACATAAGTTATTTAATATCGATAGATAAATTTCTATCCATCTTCTTTACTTCAAATAACTCGTCTCTTCAATAAATAACAAATATATAATAATAATATATTTATTAAACACATAAATCACTTATTGCATAGTTTATATTACCCCATGCAACACAATATTACATACCTCACAACGCATATATATATATATATATATATATATATATATATATATATATATATATATATATATATATATATATATCTTATTCGAACCCTTTTCATGTAAGACCCCAACTTATTAAAAATAAAATCAAATTTTCTCTAATTATTATTTGGAATAATAGGGTGTTAATTTGATATAATGCTTTGGTTATGGGTGAAATGTGCAAATTTTGTAAAATAAGCAAGTGGTTATAAAATATTCATTTTTGTCGGGGAATATTTGTTTGGTCGTGAAATATTCTTGCTGTCGGAGAATATTCGTACGACGGTGCAACCATTTGTGGACCCCATAACAGAATAACTATCGAATAAAGAAAATGACAAGTTTGAGTTTTTATAAATAACTACGTAATCGTTACCGTTAACACTATTGGAATACTCGGTGGTTAAAATACAGTAATACGTATGGGTACACAGTAGCACACGGTATTGCATAGTATTGTTGAATTATTGATCCTTATGTAGGAAGCTCAATAATTGTTACAGTAATTATTTTTTAATATTTTATTTTATTGGTTCAATAATTACTGCGTTGATATTTTATATTATTGTTGTTTCAATAATTATCGCTGCACAGTATCTCCATTATCAGATCAATAATTCATATTATTTGAATAATATTATTAGATAGCATTATTGACAATGTCTAAGGAAGTTCTATCTAAGGAGAGGTTTGGTCACCTAATTGCGCTCCAATAAGGAGAAATCCTTATCGGAAAGCCCCCTCTTTCCTAGGAACGACCTGGTTGTCATAATTGTGATTCTGTAATATTATTTATGAATAATTAATTATTGATTTATATGATAAGAAAATATTTATTTTTATGTGGATATAAATGAAGGATTTAATTTTGAGGTGTTTTATCAGTATTTTGTCGGAATGGAGGTTTAAAAAATCAAAACAGTGTTCTTAAAGCTCTATTACGTGAGTTATAATTTTAATCCAACCGTTGGATCGTTGTAATTTTTAGATATGTTATACATATATAAGTTGAGTATATACCAATAAATTTTGAACCGTTAAAAATTAACGTATAATTTGTTATGAATTTTATGATGTATTGAAAATCATCCGTTTGTGGATTTCAGATATTTTCGGTTTGGAATTTGGAAAAACTTAAAGCTACAAAGTTGTAGAGAATTCGATTTCGTGTGGAATAGACATGAGATTCAAATTTTTCTGATAAAAGACTATTTTATATAAATTATTGAAGTTACTGATTATTTAAAATATTTTAGAAATTTTTAGAATTGGTGAGCCCCACTTTTAGTTGGTGAGAAATGTGCTAAAATTTCATTTCAAATGTGGTGGGCATGAATAGTAACAGGTAAAGCCATCAAGTAGCAGGTTAAGTCTGCTTCGGCGTTTTAACATTTTTCTACAAATAGAGTGCTTAGTTAGAATTGAAAATCACACCAGAAATAAATTTTCTCTCTCTATATATATATTATCGAGCGTATTTTGTGTGTATTTAGATACTTTGAGAGTTGCTATTCAGTGCAAGTTTCCTTCAGTACCATATCCGATATTTCGGTCAGAAATATTGTATTTTGAGGTAAGGGATGTTATTTTTTCGTAAATGATAGTATTTCTTTCAATATCATTATACCGAAATATTGGTCTGAACTTTTTATCAAATTTGAAACTTTTTGTGTCGGAGTTACTATTCACGTACACTATTCACGAATACGGCACTATTCACCAAAAAATAAAATTTTCTCTTCTTTGTCCCAGATGTATATTATGGTTACTATCTTTGATTGTATCCATGTTTTGATCGTCATTCTTGAATTTTTTTCCATTATATTTTATTATGAAGTATTTTTTAAACTTGAATTATCTAAAGTACGAATCTCTAAACTTTGTCCTTTTATCGTACTGGATTCATTCTCTAAAATATTTTTCATCATCCTCGGTCCTTAATGTTAATACTTAATGAATATCTTTGGCCTGTAGTGCAAAGATGAATGATTACCTGATGAATATCTTTAGCCCGTAGTGCAAAGATAAACAGGTGTTGAGATGAACATGACCAACTGGTGATACAAATGAATATCTTTGGCCCGTAGTACAAAGATGAATATTTGATTCAAGATGTATATTGATTGATGTTATAGGGATAAAATATTGAGATGGACTTTTAAATTCATAGATGATAGTAGATTTTATTCTCTACTTAACTCTTCTAATGAATTGTTGTTTCCGCTGTAGTTGTTGATCTAAAACTTGTTGTCTATTATATTTTATCAAATTTTTCCCTGTTAAAGACTAATGATAATTTGTTGTATATTATCTTAGTTATAATATTCTTTACTGGGCTAGTTGAGCTCATCCTTTTCCTTTTTGTTTCATTTTTCTTCTCAGGAGGTGAGAATATAACAGGAACTAGCTGGGGTATGGAGTGATGGTTCTAGAAAGTTGTTTTAGCAGTCCTCACTATTTTTGTTAAATAGTATATCAATAATTGTAATGTGAACTCTTTTTGAGTTTTAATACTGTCTATTAGACAATATTTGTATTTAAACTCAGTTTATGTGTTGTCGTATTATGCACAACAATTGTAGTAATAAAGTTGTATTTGTTTCTGTATCATGTATTTGGCGACTCAGAATGGGTGATGTATACCTATTTTGGGGGCGTCACATCTCATGCCTTAAGAATTTAATTTACTAAATTCTTATTTTAATAATTTCTGAAAATTCGGGTTCTTACATATGGAGTCTGGTGTGGTAAGGAGTTTGAATGGTTAAGGATTTTAGTCCTAACCAGACTTAAATACTAACTCCAAAGGAAGGTGTTAGGATTATATCCAACTTCATCCTTTTAAGGATATTGAGTTTAACCCAAACATAGATAACTACCATGTTTAGGAGTCCTAATACAATTCAGAAATCAACTTTAAGGTGGTGAGATCAGCTATAAATACAAGGCTTAACTTTAATTAACGGGTAATACACTTTCGAGCACTAAACACTAAAGCCTCCATTTATTAAACCTTGTTCAGCCTGTACTCATTCTCATACCGGAGCTATCACCCAGCGACCCAAGCCGTCAAGCTTCCTGTGTGATTTCGTTATGGTGAAGGTATAAGCGCGTGAATTTGGTGATTGGACGCGCAGGTGAAACTTGACGTTAACAATATTAATTTTGAAATTTAAGATTTCGGGAATTAACTACAGAAACTCAATGTGTGTCTAATCTGGGAACAAAAGTATATTTAGCCTTTAGGTAGGTTACCTTCCTGTAGAATGATTTTGTTATGATCATTTGGTAAGTTCCCCTATATTTTAACAATCTCTCCTACTGCATATATTTAATTTATTTATACTACTTATGGCTATTAAATTATAGTCTGGGCGCTAGGCGATCCTCTACCGTCTCGATTTGGTTGGACAAATAAGTCTCCGTCTATGCAGAATTAGACCTCTATTTTAAAGTTGTACAATACTTAAAATGAATTTGTAAAGCGTGAAAGATTATTTTTTTGGTAATGTTTCATGTAATATTTAAAATAATTATATCAACTATATGCTTTGTATAGTATAACATGTATATACAATAGAATAAATAAATAAAACCACTTAAAGAAACTCCTAATCCGCCTAGGCGGCCAAGTTTTATATCACATGTTATCAAATCAACTTATAAGTTGTTTTCTACTTTTCAAGTGTTTGGTATCAACTTATCTTTTAACTTATAAGTCATTATTAACAATTTCTAGCTTATTTAATAATGACTTATAAGTCATTCATAATAAGCAACTTTGACCAAATGTAAAGACAACTTTACCTTCTCTTATTTTTATGTGCTTGTGAAGAAGAGTTTAGTTCTAAAATGAATATTAGTTTCATAAGCCATTCTGGAGAAAATTTGTTAAAAAATTTTCACCTTTCAGAAATATTTCTATTGCCCTTTAGATTATATATGATACAAACCTTAGCCCTTTTGACCCACCTTGAAAAGCTAACTACTCAAGGGGAGAGGCTAAGGCCTATATCAACCCACATCAAACTATTCCTTCGTTACGCATCAATACACCCCGACGAGGACTGACCCGACGTTTTCTTGCACCTATCAAGTAGGGCTCTCAATGAAAACAACAATGATACAAACCTTAGCCTTTTGACCTACCTTGAAAAGCAAGCTACTCAAGGGGAAAGGTTAAGGTCTATATCAACCCACATCAAGTTGCATTTGCAACCGATGTGGAACTATTCCTTACGGTCTAGTATGAAGTTCGCATTAGTGCCTTAACCTGCTAATATTTAAAAAATAAACAATAAAGACAAAATAGAATAAAAACGTCAGTCATCTGCAACTTGAGTCTCTAGTTTATCAATCAATGGTAATCCACAACTACATAAGAAACAAATCTAGCTCGGACAACGCATTTCAAGTAGTCTAGACGGAGGGATATCATTCAAAAGATATTATTGGTGACGGTGATGACAATGTTGTATACTAGGGTGGATCTACTTTAACTAGTAGCGGTTTAATTATGAAAGCAATGATAGATACTATTGCATTAAGAATCTTTGACTTGGAATAAGATTGTAGTTGATATGTTCAGAGAATTTTTTTAGTATTTTATTTAATGAAATTATGGATGATTGTTATGATATGATATTGAATCAATATCTCATTTTATTAATTTTTGGTAATCTTTATATTTAATTTTAACTTATAAGTCATTAGAAGTCAAACACCTTCACAACTTGCTTTAACTTATTTTCTGACTTATAAGTCAAACTGGTTTCAAACACTTTTATTTATAAGTCACAACTTAATATAACTTTACCAAAAAGGACAAGACTCCACCTTCCTTAACAAGTATATGAGCTTATCACATAAAGTAAGTGATAATGCCAATGGTGGGGGCTAGTTGCACCCCTAATTTTTCCATTCACATCCCATAGTTAAAAAAATCCCATTAAAAATCATATGATTCTGAGTACACTCATTTTTCTTATTTTTTTTAAAAAAAAGCCAAATACACCCCAAACACAGTAGAACTACGTAAACAGAGAAAAAACTCTTTACATGTGTAAGACCACAACTTTTTATAAATAAAATTGAATTTTTTCTAATTATTATTTTGAATAATAAGGTGTTAATTTGATATAATGCTTAGGTTATGGGTGAAATGCGCAAATTTTACAAAATAAGCAAGTGGTTATAACATATTCATTGTTGTCGGGGAATATTCGTTTGGTCGTGGAATATTCTTGTTATTGGAGAATATTCGTACGACGGCTCATCCATTTGTGGGCCCCATAACGAAAAACGGTCGGATGAAGAAAACGACAAGTTTGAGTTTTCTACAAATAATGGCGTAGTTGTTACCGTTAATACTGTTGAAATACCCAGTGGTTAAAGTACAGTAATACGCATGGTTGCACAGTAGCACATGGTATTGCACAGTATTTTTAGATTATTGATTCTTACGTAAGAAGACACTACTCAATAATTGTTACAGTAATTACTGTTCAATATTTTATTTTATTGGTTCAATAATTGCTACGTTGATATTTTATATTATTGTTGTTTCAATAATTGCCACTGCACAATATTTTTTATTATCATATCAATAATTCATATTATTTGAATAATATTATTAAATAGCATTATTGGCAATGTCTAAGGAAGTTCTGTCTAGAAAAGGGGTTTGGTCACCTAATTGTGCGCCAATAAGGAGAAATCCTTATCAGAAAGCCCCTTCTTTCCTAGGAACGACCTGATTGTCATTATTGTGATTCTGTAATATTATTTGTGAATAATTAATTATTGATTTATATGATAAGAAAATATTTATTTTATGTGAATATAAATGAATGAATAAATGATAAGGTGTTTTATCAGTATTTTGTCGGAATGAAGGTATAAAAAATCATCCATATGTAGATTTCGGTCATTTTCTGTTTAGAATTTAGAAAAAAAAAATTCTACAAAGTTGTAGAGAATTAAATTTCCTATAGAATGGACATAAAATTCGTATTTTTCTGATAAAGGGGCTATTTATTATGAATTATTGAAGTTTCTAAATATTGTTTAAATTTAAATTATTTTTAGAAATTTTTTAGAATGGGTGGGCCCCACTCTTGTCCTTGTTGGTATGCTGAGAATTTTTTTCAATGGTGGTGTGCGTGAATGGCAGCAGGTAAAGCCATCAGGTAGCAGGTTAAGTCTGCTTTGGCGTTTTAATATTTTCCTATAAATAGGGTGCTTAGATTAGAATTGAAAATCACACCAGAATCAGAAGTTTTCTCTCTCTATAATATCGAGTGTATTTTTGTGAGTATTTAGATACTTTGAGAGTTGTTAAGCAGTGCAAGTTTTCTTCAGCGTTATATTTGATAGTTCAGCCAGAAGTACTATTCTTTTGAGGTAAGGGATGTTATTTTCTTCGTAAATGATGTTATTTCTTTCAAATATCATTATACCGAAATATTGGTATGAATTTTATTATGAAATTTTTACCTTTTCATATCGAGGTTACTATTCATGTATACGACACTATTCACGAATACGACACTATTTACAGAAAAATTAAATTTTTTTTCTTTATCCAAGTTGTCTATGATGGTTACTATCTTTGATTGTATCTATGTTTTGATCTTCATTCTTGAATTTTGCTCTTCAATTGATTATTATTGAGTATTTTTGAACTTAGATAAACTAAAGTACGAATCCCTAATCTTTATCATTTTATCTCACTGGATTCATTTTCTTTAAGATATTTTTCATCATTCTCAGTCCTAAATGATGATACAAATGAATATATTTTGCATGTAGTGCAAAGATAAATGATTACATGATGAATATCTTTGGCCTGTAGTGCAAAGATGAACATGTGTTGAGATGAACATGACCAACTGGTGACACAAATGAATATCTTTGGCTCGTAAAGCAAATATAAATATTTGGTTCAAGATGTATATTGATTGATGTTACAGGGATAAAATATTGATGATGAACTTGTAAATCATAGAAGATAGTAGACTTCATTCTCTACTTAACTCTTTTAATGAACTGTTATTTTTCGCTGCGAATATTGATCTAAAACTTGTTGTCCATTATATTTTATCTGATTTATTGAAGGCTAACGATAATTGGTTTTTCATTATCTTAGTCATAATATTCTTTACTAGGCTAGTTGAGCTCACCCTTTTCTTTTTTGTTCCATTTTTCTTCTCAGGAAACGAGAATATAGAGAGAACTAGTCGGGGTGTGGAGTGATGTTCCAAGTCAGTTATTTTAGTAGTCCTCACTATTTTGTAAAATAGTGTATCAATAATTGTAATGATGACTTATTTGAGTGTGGATATTGTCTAGAAAATAATATTTGTATTTAAACTCACAGTATATATGTTGTCGTATGTTACACGATAATTGTAATAATGAAGTTGTAGTTATTTCTGTACCATATATTTGGCAACTCAGAATGGGTTATATGGACCTATTTTGGGGGCGTCACAGTTGGTATCAGAGCTTAGGGATATGGTCTATGGCGGAGATCGGGGAATAAAATTAGGAGGGGAAAGACGAGTAAATCCTTCGCTAGTGTGTCCTACCTAAGCTTATTTGTGTTTAATTGGTTGGTCAGAATATAGAGATAATATATGGTATGTTAATTTCTTTAATTAACCCTTGTTTTATGGCAGTATTTGAGAATGACAGCTGAAAATATTAACAATAGAGTGATTGAGACCGTGGAGACACCTTTAATCACCAACCAGGAGAACGTACAATAGGACGATAATGTTCCTCCTGTAAACAAAACCACCGATCAAACGATGAATGATGGGATGTTTAGAAGCTTTTTGCAGTTCATGCAAAATCAGATGAGGGAGACTCGTGTATAAAATACGGGTGGAAATAATAACAACGTGCGACTTGTTACAGCCAAGCAGTTGAAAGAGTTGGGACCACCAAAATATTTAGGAAAGCCGGATTCGATCAAGGTGGAAACGTGGGTTAAGCAAATTGCCAAGATATTTGATGTCTTGGTATGCACGGAGGAACAGAAGGTTCCATTCGCCACCTTTATGTTCCGTGGTGAGGCATCTACTGGTGAGAATCTGTGAAGCGTACCCAGCCAGCCGCACCCAATATGTCTTGAGAAACATTTTAGAAACTGTTCAATGACAAGTACTTTCCTGAAAGTATTCGTCATATGAAGAAGGAAGAGTTTATTAGACTGGAACAAAATAACATGACTGTGTTCTAGTATGAGGCTAAGTTCTCAGAGTTATCTAGGTTTGCACCTCATTTGGTAGAGAATGAGAAACGTATGACGCGGATGTTTCTGAGAGGTCTGAAACTCGAAATTCGACAATATCTTATTTCTCACAAATTTTCTCTATATTCAAATGTTGTGAACATGGCTCAATTATTAGAGCGAGATAATGAGTATGTTCAACCGAAGGACCACAACTAGGGTCATACCGGTGGCAACAGTCATCGGAA
Organism: Panax notoginseng; assembly: GCA_016801055.1. NCBI lineage: Eukaryota > Viridiplantae > Streptophyta > Magnoliopsida > Apiales > Araliaceae > Panax > Panax notoginseng. Next base: position 46,827,221 of record CM029022.1, read on the forward strand.
CAATGACAACCAGTTGGGAGGAAAATATCCGAACAAAAGCGGTAACCACTTTGGTGGTAATCGTGGCCATGATAGTAGAAGAAGCGAGTCGGTGGGAGATTTCAAAAGGAGAAGGTACAACAATGATAACGTGAAGACGTCGGCACCAGCATCAACTGTTCCTAGGAGAGGAGAACGACCACCGGTCGTATGTTATAAATGCGAGAAAGAGGGAAACATCAGCCCAAACTGCCCATAACAATCCATGGTGTGTTATAACTATGGAAAGGAAGGTCATATAGCTAGAGATTTTTCTGTAGCGAAACCAAGTCCAGCGGGAATGGTGACTCCAAAGGCTGTCCCGAACAAGTCAAAGTCGGTGGTTCCTGGAAGAGCGTTTGTTGTGACTGTCCAAAATGCGAGGAACCCGAACGAGGTGATCACGGGTAAGCTAATCATAAACTTTTGCGAAGTTTATACATTATTAGATACCGATTCTACCCATTCTTTTATCTCTCCTATTTGTGCTCAACGTTTAAACTTGACTCCGGAGAAATTAGACTTTGACTTATCTGTTGAGACTCTGTTAGGAGAAACTTTCTTTACATCCAATGTTTATAAATCTTGCTTGATTCAAGTTGGCACCACCACATTACCTGTTGATATTATTTCTTTGAAAATACTTGCATTTGATATGATTTTAGAGATTGATTGGTTAACCACTCATCATGTCAAAATTGATTGTTTCCGTAAGGTTGTTAGTTTTCATATTCCTAATCAATTTGTTATGCGAATTCAAGCAACCAAACCACCAATCACTGTCATATCAACCCATAAAGACATTCGTTTTTTGAAAAACGGATGTCAAACTTTCTTAGCCCATGTCATGGACTTGGACAAAAATACGTCAGATTTGAATAATATTTCTGTTGCTAGTGAATTTTCTGACGTATTTCCTGAAGAACTTCCTGGTCTACCCCCAGAACGAGAAGTTGAATTGTTTATTGACCTTGAAATGTGACACCCCCAAAATAGGTATACATCACCCATTCTGAGTCGCCAAATACATGGTACAGAAACAAATACAACTTTATTAATACAATTGTCGTACAAAATACGACAACACATATACTGTGAGTTTAAATATAAATATTGTCTAAAAGATAGTATTCAAACTCAAAAGGAGTCCTCATTATAATTATTGATACACTATTTTACAAAAATAGTGAGGACTACTAAAACAACTTTCTAGAACCATCACTCCATACCTCGGCTAGTTCCTGCTATATTCTCACCTCCTGAAAAGAAAAATAGAACAATAAGGAAAAGGGTGAGCTCAACTAGCCCAGTAAAGAATATTATGACTAAGATAATAAACAACAAATTATTGTTAGTCTTCAACAAATTAGATAAAATATAATGGGCAACCAGTTTTAGATCAATATTCCCAGTGTAAATAACAATTCATTAGAAGAGTTAAGTAGAGAATGAAATCTACTATCATCTATGAATTTAAAAGTCCATCATCAATATTTTATCCCTGTAAGATCAATCAATATACATCTTGTATCAAATATTCATCTTGCACTACGACCAAAGATATTCATTTATATCATCAGTTGGTCATGCTCATCTCAACACCTGTTCATCTTTGCACTACGGGCCAAAGATATTCATCAGGTAATCATTCATCTTTTTACTACAGGCCAAAGATATACAGTTATATCATCATTTAGGACTGAGGATGATGAAAAATATTTTAAAGAAACGAATCCAGTGAGATAAAAGGACAAAAATTAGGGATTCATATTTTAGATAATCCAAGTTCAAAAATGCTCCATAATAAACCATAGTGGAGTAAAATTCAAGAATGAAGATCAAAACATGGATACAATCAAAGATAGTAACCATAATAAACATCTTGGACAAAGAATAGAAAATTTTATTTTTTTATGAATAGTGTCGTATACGTGAATTGTGTTGTATACGTGAATAGTAATCCCAACACGAAAAGGTAGAAATTTTACAATAAAATTCATATCAATATTTCGGTATAATGATATTGAAGAAAATAATATCATTTACGAAAAAAATAACATCCCTTACCTCAAAAGAGCAGTACTTTCGGCTGAAATATCAGGTATAAGGCTGAAGAAAATTTGCACTGAATAACAACTCTCAAAGTATCTAAACACTCATAAAAATACCCTCGATAATATAGAGAGAGAAAATTTATGAATTCTGGTGTGATTTTCAATTTTAACCTAAGCACCTATTTATAGGAAAATGCTTAGAACGCCAAAGCAGACTAAATTAATAAAATATTAATACATTATAACAAATGTCATTCACACCCCATGACCAAGACTAGCCCTCTACTTTTGAAAAATCTCAGCCCATTTTTCCACCAAAAATAAAAGTGGGTCCCACCCATAATTTTAATAAAAATATTTATTTTTGAAACTTTAATAATTCATAATAAATAGCCCTTTTATCAGAAAAATACGAATTTTATGTCCATTCCATAGAAAATTAAATTCTCTACAACTTTGAAGATTTAAATTTTTTCAAATTCCAAACGAAAAATGACCGAAATCCACATACGGACGATTTTCAACACCTTTATTCCGACAAAATACTGATAAAATACCTCAATATTAATTCTTTCATTTATATCCTCACAAAATAATTATTTCCCTATTCATCTACATAGAATAAATATTTTCTTATCATATAAATTAATAATTAATTATTCACAAATAATATTACAGAATCACAATTATGACAACCAGGTCGTTCCCAAGAAAGAGGGGGCTTTCCGATAAGAATTTCTCCATACTGACGCGCAATTGGGTGACCAAACCTCTCCTTAGACAGAACTTCCTTAGACATTGCCAATAATGCTATCTAATAATATTATTCAAATAATATGAATTACTGATCTGATAATAAAAAATACTATGTAGTGACAATTATTGAAATAATAATAATCTAAAATATCAACGTAGCAATTATTGAATAAATAAAATATTGAACTGTAATTACTGTAATAATTATTGAGTAGTGCCTTCTTACGTAAAAACTTATGTAAAAATTAATAATTCAACAATACAATGCAATACCGTGTGCTACTGTGCAACCACGTGTATTATTATAATTTAAACACCGGGTATTCTAACAGTGTTAATGGTAACAACTACGCCGTTATTTATAAAAACTCAAACTTGTCATTTTTTTTATCTGACCGTTTTCCGTTATGGGGCCCACAAATGGCTGCACCATCATACGAATATTCTCCGACAGCAAGAATATTTCACGACCAAATGAATATTCCCCGACAACAATGAATATTTTATAACCACTTACTTACTTTTGCAAAATTTGCACATTTCACCCATAACCAAAGCATTATATCAAATTAACACATTATTATTTAAAATAATAATTAGACAAAATTCGATTTTATTTATAAAAAAGTTAGGGTCTTACAACCTCCCCTCCTTATAAAATTTCGTCATCGAAATTGACGTACGTACCTGGTGTTTTGAAAAGATGAAGATACCTCGCTTTCATTTCTAATTCCAGCTCCCAAGTTATTTCTTCAATAGCATGGTTCCTCCACAAAACTTTAACTTATGGTATAAGCTTGGTGCGTAGGACATGCTCTTTCCTATTCAAGATCTTAACAGGTACCTCCTCGTACGTTAAATCTTTGGCTATCTCGTCTGGTTCTAACTCAATAATGTGGTTCGGGTCTTTCACATATTTATGGAGCATAGATATGTGAAAAATATTATGAACACAGGACATGCTTGGAGGTAATGCGAGTCTATATGCCACATTTCCTATTCAGTCAAGAATCTCAAACGGACCAACAAATCTTGGATTGAGCTTTCCTCTCTTTCCAAATCTTGTAACGCCCTTCCATGGAGCAATACGTAACAATACAGAAAATACTTAGAAATGGGTTTTATACCGGGTTCAAGGTCAATAAAGAATTCAACTTCACGTTCTGGGGGTAGATCGGGAAGTTCTTCAGAAAATACGTCAGGAAATTCACTAACAATAGAAATATTATTCAAATTTGACGTGTTTTTGTTCAAGTCCGTGACATGGGCTAAGAAAGCTTGACATTCATTTTTCAATAAACAAATAGCTTTATGGCTTGATATGACAGTGATTGACTTTAGTGGTTTAGTTCCTTGAATTCGCATAACAGGTTGGTTAGGAATATGAAAACTAACAACCTTACGAAAATAATCAATTTTGGCATTATGAATAGTTAACCAATCAATCCCTAAAATCACATCAAATGCAAGTATTTTCAAAGAAATAAGATTGACAGGTAATGTGATGGTATCAACTTGGATCAAGCAGGATTTATAAACAGCAGATGTAATGAAAGTTTCTCCTAACAAAGTTTCAACAGATAAGTCAAAGTCTAATTTCTCCGGAGTCAAGTTCAAACGTTGAGCACAAGTAGAAGAGATAAAAGAATGGGTAGAACCGGTATCTAATAAGGTATAAACTTCGCAAGAGTTTATGATTAGCTTACCCGTGATCACCTTGTTCGGGTTCCTCGCGTTTTGGGCAGTCACGACAAACGCCCTTCCAGGAACCACCGTCTTAGACTTGTCCAGGATAGCCATTGGAGTCACCATCCCCGTTGGACTTGGTTTCACTACAAGACAATCTCTAGCTATATGACCTTCCTTTCTACAGTTATAACACACCTTGGATTGTTGTGGACAGTTTGGGCTAATGTGTCCCTCTTTCCCGCATTTATAACAAACGACCGATGATCGTTCTCCTCCCCTAGAAACAGTTGGTGTTGACGTCTTCACGTTATCATTGTTGTACCTTCTCTTTTTAAAATCTCCCCTCGACTCGCTTCTTCTACTATCATGGCCATGATTACCACCAGAGTAATTATCACTTTTGTCCGAATGTTTTCCTCCCCGCTGGTTATCATTGTTTCGATGACTGCTGCCACCAGTATGACCCTGGTTATGGTCCCTCGGTTGAACATACTCATTATCTCGCTCTAATAATTGAGTCCTGTTTATAACATTTGAATATAGAGAAAATTTATGAGAGATATGATATTGTCGAATTTCAGGTTTCAGACCTCTCAGAAACATCCGCGTCATACGTTTCTCATTCTCTACCAAATGAGGTGCAAAATTGGATAACTCTGCGAACTTAGCCTCGTACTGGGACACAGTCATATTATTTTTTTTCAGTCTAATAAACTCTACCTCCTTCATATGACGAATACTTTCCGGAAAGCACTTGTCATTAAACAGTTTTTGAAGCATTTCCCAAGACATATTGAGTGCGGCAGGCTGGGTACGCTTCACAGATTTCCACCAGTAATCTGTCTCACCACGGAACATAAAGGTGGCGAATGAAACCTTCTGTTCCTTCGTGCATCCTAAGACAACAAATATCTTGGTAATTTGCTTGACCCACGGTTCTGCCTTGATCGGATCCGGCTTTCCCACAAATTCTGGTGGTCCCAACTCTTTGAACTGTTTGGCTGTGACAAGCCGCGCGTTGCTATTATTTCCACCTGTATTTTGTACACGAGTCTCCCTCGTCTGATTTTGCATGAACTGCAAAAAGCTTCTAAACATCCTCTCATTCATCGTTTATTCGGTAGTGTTGTTTACATGAGGAATATTATCTTCCTGTTGCACGTTCCCCTGGTTGGTGATTAAAGGTGTCTCCACGGTTTCATTCACTCTATTGTTAACATTCTCAGCTGTCATTCTCAAATACTGTCATAAAACAAGGGTTAATTAAAGAAATTGACATACCACATAATACCCCTATATTCTGACCGACCAACAAATAAGCTTAGGTATGACACACTAGTGAAGGATTTACTCGTCTCTCCTCTCCTAGTTCTATTCCCCGATCTCCGCTAGAGACCATATCCTAAAGCTCTGATACCAACTGTGATGCCCCCAAAATAGGTATACATCACCCATTATGAGTCGCCAAATATATGGTACAGAAATAAATACAACTTCATTAATACAATTATCGTACAAAATACGATAACACATATACTGTGAGTTTAAATACAAATATTGTCTAATAGACAGTATTCAAATTCAAAAGGAGTCCTCATTATAATTATTGATACACTATGTTATAAAAATAGTGAGAACTGCTAAAACATCTTTCTAGAACCATCACTCCATCCCCCAGCTAGTTCTTGCTATATTCTCACCTCCTGAGAAGAAAAATGGAACAAAAAAGAAAATGGTAAGCTCAACTAGCCTAGTAAAGAATATTATGACTAAGATAATGAATAACAAATTATCGTTAGCCTTCAACAAATCAGATAAAATATAATGGACAACCAATTTTAGATCAATATTTACAGCTAAAATAACAATTCATTAGAAGAGTTAAGTGGAGAATGAAATCTACTATCATCTATGAATATAGCGAGAACTAGTCTGGGTGTGGAGTGATGTTTCAAGTCAGTTGTTTTAGCAGTCCTCACTATTTTGTAAAATAGTGTATCAATAATTGTAATGAGGATTTATTTGAGTGTGAATAATGTCTAGAAAATAATATTTGTATTTAAACTCACAGTATATGTGTTGTTGTATGTTACACGATAATTATAATAATGAAGTTGTAGTTGTTTCTTTACTATATATTTGGCGACTCAGAATGGGTTGTGTGGACCTATTTTGGGGGCCCCATAACAGAATAACTGTCGAATGAAGAAAACGACAAATTTAAATTTTTATAAATAATGGCGTAATCGTTACCGTTAACACTGTTGGAATACCTGGTGGTTAAAATACAGTAATACGCGTAGTTGCACAGTAGCACATGGTATTGCACAGTATTTTTTTAATTATTGATTCTTACATGAGAAGACACTACTCAATAATTGTTACAGTAATTTCTGTTCAATATTTTATTTTATTGAATCAATAATTGCTACGTTGATATTTTATATTATTATTATTTCAATAATTGTCGCTGCACAGTATTTTCCATTAACAGATCAATAATTCATATTATTTGAATAATATTACTAGATAGCATTATTGGTAATGTCTAGAAAGTTCTGTCTAAGGAGAGGTTTGGTCATCTAATTACGCGCTAGTAAGGAAAAATCTTTATTAGAAAGCCCCCTATCTCCTGGGAACGACCTGGTTGTCATAATTGTGATTCTGTAATATTATTTGTGAATAATTAATTATTAATTTATATGATAAGAAAATATTTATTTTATGTGGATATAAATGATGGATTTATTTATGTGGTTGTAAATGAAGAAATTAATGTTGAGGTGTTTTATCAGTATTTTGTCGGATTAGAGGTATTATTAGATCAAACCAGTGTTCTTGAGCTATATTGCGTGAGTTATATTTTTTAATCCGACCGTTGGATAGTTGTGATTTTTGGATATGTTATACATATATAAGTTGAGTATATGTCCACAAATTTTGAACCGTTAAAAATGAACAAATTATTTGTTATGAATTTTAAGAGGTGACTGATTCAGAAATTAGGTTTATAAATGATTTTGATGGAAAATTTTAGAAATGAGTGGGCCCCACTTTTGATTGTTGGGGATGGTGGCTGATTTTTGGTGGGTGGAATAGTAGCAGGTAAACCCATCAGGTTGCAGGTCAAGTCTGCTTCGGCGTGCTAACATTTTCCTATAAATAGAGGGCTAAGTTAAAATTAAAAATCACACCAGAAACATAAAGCTTTCTCTCTTTCTTTCTCTATATTATCGAGCCTATTTTGTGAGTATTTAGATACTTGGAGAGTTGCTATTTATTAGTGCAAGTTTTCTTCAGCGTCATATCCGATATCCAGTCAGAAATACTGCTATTTTGAGGTAAGGGATAGTAGGGGATTGTAGGGGATAATAAGGGATATTAAGGGATGTTATATTCTTCATAATGATGTTATTCTTTCAATATCATTATACTGAAATATTGGTATAGATTTTATTGTGGAATTTTTACCTTTTTGAGTCGGGATTACTATTCACGTATACGACACTATTCATTTATATGGCACTATTTACGTATATGACATTATTTACGTATACGATACTATGTACGAATACAGAGTACTATTCACGAGTTACTACTCACAAGTTACTATTCACGAGTTACTATTCACGACAAAAATTAGTTTCTTTTTTTGACCAAATTATCGTTGATTTATGATTGTTGCTCTTGAAAATAAATGCAGTTGTTGATCATATTGTTTTTATTATCATATATAACATTTTTATAACCTTGATGTTGAATTTCTCTTTCACTTGAGTGTAAAGATGGATAAATTATTGGTATGATCGTGACTGAGAAATATCTTTGGCCTGTAATGCAAAGATGAATTGTTAACTGGTATGATCATGACCATTGAATTTATAATTGAATATCTTTAGCTTAAGTGTAAAGATGAATTGATTAACATGGTTATAATTATTATTTATATAAATTCTGAAATGATTATATATTTCTTTGAGATATGAATATATTTGGCCTGTAGTGCAAATATGAACTGTTGAGGAATATCTTTGGCCTGTAGTGCAAAAATAAATTGTTGATGAATATCTTTGGCCCGTAGTGCAAAGATGACCTGTTGTTGAATATCTTTGGCCTGTAGTGCAAAGATGGTCTGTTGATGAATATCTTTGGTCGTAGTGCAAAGATGAAATTGTTAGTATGATTATAAACAGGAACTGTGATTTGGTATAATCATGATCTTTGATGTTTCAGGTAAAGACATGTGATGAAAATTATCTTCGTCCTGGATGCGAAAAGGAATTTAGAATTACAATTATGATTACGAGTTATTCATATAATTGTGAAAAGGAACTGTTGATTAATGTTACAGGGATAAAACATTATTGGTGGACTTTTAATGTGGAGAAGATAATAGACTTTATGGTCTATTTGACTCTTCTAATGGATTGCTCGTTCCGCTGCAACTATGGTTGAAATTTTTATCATCTACCATATGTTCTAAATCTCTGATTTATTACTGTTGAAGGCTATTGATAATTTATTTATCTTTAGTCATGATATTATTTACTGAGCTAGTTGTGCTCACCCTTCTGTTTCAAAATTTCTTTCAGGTAATACGAGTGTAGCTGGGTCGAGCGGGGGTAACAGGGGAATAGAATAGTGGTCATCATTTAGTAGTTATATTTGATGAATCCAATAGGGTGAGGCGAACCCAACGTTGGAAGGGTGTTTTGTCACTATTATACAAGATGTCTAATGACATACAACCTCATGTCATCATAAGACACAGTTGTGCACATCCACTTGCTAAGTATATCTACGAGCACTACCTATATAATCTTGGTGTTTGTTTGAAGTATAATTCTCAATTAGAGGCAGTGGAGATAATGATATGTCAAGAGAAGACCCACCATTGAAATGAATATGATAGTAATCTTCTTGTTTTTCTTTGGGGTCTATTGGGTCAACCAAGGATAATTCTGTGGGCAATATGATATCTATCATAGCCTAGACGCATGGCCTCCCACGTACGAAGGTTTCCTTGAGCACTTCCCAAATATTCTAATTTCTAAAATAATTTTTGACTATACCTTTATGTAAGGTGCCATTGTGACGTACTATCCAAGGTTGGGATGAGAGTCACAGTTGGTATATATTTGTATCAAAACTCACTGCATATGTGTTGTTGTATTTTGTATGAGAATTGTGATAATGAAGTTGTAGTTATTTTCTGTACCATGTATTTGGCGACTCAGAATGGGTTGGGTGGAATGGACCTATTTTGGAGTCGTCACATCAATAACGTTAAATATGGCACTAACATTATACTCACCTGGCAAATTAAATTTATAGGCATTGTCATTGATACACTCGAGAACTTGAAATAAACCATCTCCCCTCGGAAGCAATTCCGAATGTCTTTAAACTGGGAATCTTTCTTTCCGCATATGTAACCACACCCAATCTCCAGGCTCAAAGATCACTTGATGTCATCCCTTGTTCGCGTGCCTAATATACTGTTTCATCCTCCGTTCAATGTTTAGTCTGGCTTTTTCATGAATCTGCTTAACAAGATCAGCCTTTTTCTTCCCATCCATGTTAGTATATTCAGAAACAAGTAATGATGATAAATCCAACGGTGTCAAGGGATTAAAGCCATATACAATTTTAAATGGAGAAAAAATAGTAGCAGAATGAACAGAACGGTTATACGCAAACTCAACATGTGGTAAACATTCTTCCCATTGCTTGATATTCTTTTTAATGATAGCCCGTAACAATGCCGACAAAGTCCTATTTACTACTTCAGTTTGACCGTTAGTTTGTGGATGACAAGTAATTAAAAATAACAGTTTAGTACCCAATTTACACCATAAAGTCTTCCAAAAGTAACTTAAGAACTTTGTATCTCTATCAAAAACAATAGTTTTAGGCATACCATGCAAACGCACAATCTCCCTAAAGAACAAATCAGCAACATGAGATGCATCATCAGTTTTATGACATGGAATAAAATGTTAATTGAGCTTGATGGTTGTGTTGTTGCGGGTTGATGGAGGATCATGATGGATCTAATGGTATAAGGTGATGTTGATGGTGGTTTTATGTTTAAACCATGGTAATATGCATAAAAGGTGAGAATGAAAACTAAAACGTAGGCCTATACGTAATGGATGAACGAAAACTATGTAAAGGACTTTAATCAGACTAGTATAATTGTTAGTTCGTAAGACCTAAATGAAATTTCGGGAAAGAGGAAATATGTGTATGGGAGTTATAAAAATGTTCAAATTGGAACGAAGTAAAAATATGTTAAAACGAAGGGCATTTGAACCATTAATTTGACTTGTTAATAATGTTGAAATCTTATGTTTAGTGTTGGGGATTTTATAGCACATGTTGTAAGCTTTCGATAGCCTCAAGAATGGTTTAATTCCGACTTAAAATGAAGAAGTTTTGAAGTTCTGAAGCAAGGTAGGAAAAATAGATCACGTTAGAAATTTGGGTTGAGTTACATTTTGTACTTCTATGTTGGGGCATAAAAATTAGGCATAATTTGTATGCCGGGGCATAGGGCCAAAGAATGTGAAGGACATTTTTGATGTCCTTTAGTAATCCGGGTATAACATTTTCATATGAACTCCAATTGGGATGATTCAAGATGAATCGGAAAGGTAAGAAATAGGCCTACAACTTTCATTTAATAAGTTTTGAGATTTGAGGTCGGAATTAAGGTCAAAAATGGCCATTTTTAGGACTATCGTGTAGTCAGAGGCAATCCGAGGGCGTCGGGCATAGGCGTATGTAACGTGTAATGCTTCCGATGATAAAAGATGTTGTTCTAAGTGATAAAAGATGAACATTATTGATACAATCCTGGTAAGCTCGCATCGAACGACAATCTACACAAAACAAGTTAAAGTTATGGCCGAGCAGTTACAAGCAATTGTGCGACAACAAAAGGATTCAAAGTATGGGACAAAGGGGATGGATTCAAGCTTTATGGCAATGCATTCATCGCGGGATTCATTTCTAAGTTCATTGATTGGTGTCCAGCAAAGAGTCCTGAGTTATGGGAGAAGTGAAGGATGGTCCAAGTCAAATTCAGAGCTTAAAAGGATCGAGGATCGGAGCAACCAGACTAGCGCGCCCGCGACCATTCCCATGTCAAAAGTTTTAGGTTTGTATATAGCGCGATCATGCAATCAAATTACATAAAAAGTGCTAAAGCGCGATAAAACGAAATTTAAAATTTTTCACACAAACCATCACCATGATCATACTTTGTGCATAATTTTCAATTAATAGAAAAGAGAAGGAGATCAATTCATACCTTTGTAGAAACTAGCTTTCTCATGTACGAGTTCACGTCAAATTCCTTTCACATTGAACTTAAATTCACCGGGGTTAATTCATTCCTTTGATCAACGTTAGCCACCCAAGTGTTTGGTCTCTAGAAGTGATCCACCAAGGAAGAACAAGTATTCAAGAAGATGGGTGTTTGGCAAAACCCTATATTCTATCTCTATAGAATTATGTGTACTTTCCCAATTCTTGAAATTTTCAGCAACACTAAATCAAAATAAGACTCCTCTTATTTATAGATGTAGGTAACCCTCCTAAACAATTCAGGAATAAAGTTTTGTTTTAATTAATTAAATTCTTCTAATTAATTATGCTCCTAATTACTCTAATTAATTATGCTCCTAATCTAACTAGGAATTTATTAGAGTACTTTTATTAATTAATTTTCAAACTACTTTAGAAATTAACTTAATAATAATAATTGTAATAATAATAATAATAATATGACTTCTCTTATTAATTTATATTTAATATTCCCAAAATATTAAATAATTAATATTAAGTTATTTAATTTATTCTATAACTATTTATTAAATTAAATACACTTAACTTATTATTACGATTATGTCATTTACTTCTTAAATAAATATTTATCCTTTTGCGATGTGACCCTTTAGGTTCTCCATATTAAACAGGTTGTGAATAAATCAATTAGAATAATTCAAATCTTATTTAAATAAATAAATTAAACTATTTAATTCAATTAAATAAATAACATTTATTCTACAATAAAGATAAGTCTCCTTAGCGATCAACGACTTTCTAGATAATATAGATTTCAACATTAATCATAAAAAAAATCATTAAGTAAATAGTTACCGTACAATTCAATCCTTCCACCATACATTGTCCCAATTAAATATAAGACATAAAATTACTGTCAAGCCTTATTTTATTTAATTTTATGTATTTCGATTCACAAATGCACAACTCCAAATAATGTAAATTAGAAACTCCTTTCTAATTTTATTGTGCCTTGATCAAGGACTACTAGGTTGTCATTTATCGAATCATGTAGGACATTTTCTTCTTTTACTAGAAGTGGTAGATTCTTTGTTAATCATTCATTATCTCCGTGTACAGCTTATTACACCCAAGCATACTGTTGGTGTAAAAATCCAATTACGCACAGCACACAAGTATATGTGATTAACAAGTAATAAAGTGTAAGTAGAGTATGGTTCCCACGAGGAATTATTAATAAAAAAATACCAAATATTAACTCTTAACCAAACTAATTTTATTTAAACAATAAATTTAAGTTTATGAATTAAATTATTTAATTAAACTAATTCTAATTACCACTAGTAAAAATCAGATTATGGAGATTTAAGATCACAACTTCACTTATTGCTTCACTCAAATTAATACATTTATTATCAATTATGCTCACTATTCTGAATTGTTAATCAAGATCACATAAGTAAATATGACCATCTCTCAATGCATCATACTCAAATCAACTTAAATCCACAGATGATAGAATTAAAAAGAACACCCTAATTAACTAATTCATTATATCTCCATGTGAATTACAATCAAATAGGATTTTAAGCACAAGTTCTCTATCAGATTACATGCGATGTATAAGTATATCTTTATCCTAGACATAAATTATGAATTCCAACGCCATGCAGAAAACACAATCACATGCTATTATGATCAGATCTAAATATATAATCCATCTCTCAAGTTCATATAGATTATCACGGTAATTGTTAGCTAAGCAATTAAGCATTAAACACAAACCATAATAGACAATCCAAGAATAATTAACAATAATTAATATAGAAACATACTAAAATAAACTACGCAACAAACTCCATTGTTATCTTAAACAAGAATTTAGTTCATTATTATTGAATTAAAACCAAGAATCCATAATTGAGTAAACATTAAAAGACAAAGATAGAAGTAGAGAAGAAGATAGAATCTGTTGTCTACAGATTTGATGCTCCTTTCGTGCTCCTGCTTTGAATATTCAATGGTCTCCAAGTTGCTTCAATCTTCAAATCTAATAAGAACTAGGGTTTTGTCTTAATCTACTCTACTCTAATCTAATGGAATCCTCTCCTTTAATCCTTGTGATTCTCCTCCTTTTATATGCCTCTTCATGTGTCTTTTAGAGTCCTTAAAGTCCTTGAAACAAACAGCTCAAACCAATCCTCCTTGAACTCAAATACAGAAAACTCCTTTTTCTTCCCGACAGGCCCGCCCTGGTGGGCTTTTTACACTAGGAAACCCCCGCCCCGGCGGGGGTACTTTTTCAGAAATTACAGAAATGCCATTAAGCTATATTTTTCATGTTTTGACCTTCCAAAGCTGTTTCCTACAACACGAACACAAAAACAAGTAAAATAACACTAAAAATACTTAAAGTTAACAAAGAATTAAGCCCTAAAGATATCTAAATCATAGGTATAAAACTCATTTATCACCTACCCTTTGATATACCCTAAGGGTCTTAAGGGACATGTCAAAGTATAACTTATCATACACAAGATACTATGATGATCTCAAGTCTAAGGATCACTTGTTGTAAGACCCCAATTTTTATGAATAAAGATGAATTTTCTATAAATATTATTTTTGAATATTATGGAGTGAATTTGATATAATGTTATAGTTGTGGGTAATATTTATAATTTTTACAAAGTACGCAAGTTGTTATATAATATTCGATTGGTTGGAGAATATTCGTTTTAACAGGGAATATTCGTCGACAGCACAATCATTGGTGGACCCCACAACAGAATTATTGTCGGATTGAAAAAACGATAAAAATATTTTTTTTATAAAATAACGACGAAAATTTTACCGTTAACTGTTGGAATACCTGGTGGTTAAAATAAAGTAGTACGCGTTGTTGCACAGTAGCACACGATATTGCACAGTATTTTTGAATTATTGATTCTTACGTAAGAAGGCACTACTCAATAATTATTACAGTAATTACTGTTTAATATTTTATTTTATTGGTTCAATAATTGCTACGTTGATATTTTATATTATTGTTGTTCAATAATTATCACTGCACATTATTTTTTATTATCAGATCAATAATTCATATTATTTGAATAATATTATTAGATAACATTATTGGCAATGTCTAGAAAGTTCTGTCAATGAGAGGTTTGGTCACCTAATTGCGCGCCAGTAAGGAGAAATCATTATCGGAAAGCCCCCTCTTTCCTGAAAATGGCCTAGTTGTCATTATTGTGATTCTGTAATATTATTTGTGAATAATTAATTATTGATTTATATGATAAGAAAATATTTATTTTATGTGGATATAAATGATAGATAGAAAAATATTTATTTTATGTGGTTATAAATGAAGAAATTAATGTTGAGGAATTTTTTCAATATTTTGTCGGATTGGAAGTATTAAAAATTAAATCGGTATTCTTAAAGCTCTATTGCATGAGTTATAATTTTGATCCGACCGTTGGATTGTGGTAATATTTGGATATGTTATACATATATAAGTTGAGTATATGCCCATAAATTTTGAACCGTTAAAAATTAACGTATGATTTGTTATGAATTTTATGAGGTATTGAAAATCATCCGTTTGTGAATTTTGAATATTTTCGGTTTGGAATTTGAAAAAACTTAAAACTATAAAGTTGTGGAAAATTAAATATCCTATGGAAAGGACATGAGATTCAAATTTTTCTGATAAAAGAGTTATTTATTATGAATTGTTGAAGTTTCAGAAATTAAAATATTTTATTAAAATTATGGGTGGGACCCACTTTTGTTTTTAACATGTGGGCTGCCAAAATTTTTTGAAAATGGCATGTTGGGTTTCAACAAAGGATGTGTGTAAGGAAGGAAGAAAAATTAATATATTATTTTATTAATTTAGTCTGCTTTGGCGTTCTAGTATTTTCCTATAAATAAGCGCTTATGTTAGAATTGAAAATCACACCAGAATCAGAGAATTCTTCTTCTATAATCTTGAGCGTATTTCTTTAGAGTTTTAGAAAGCTTTGAGTGTAAAAAATAGTGAAAGTTTTCTTCAAGAATATCCCCGCCATACCAGTTGGAATATTCTTCTTTTTAAGGTAAGTGATGTTATTTTGTTCAATATTCGCTTGAAATAATATTTTCTTCCATACTCTGTAGTATGTAAGTAATATTATTTCATTTCAGATTCTGAATTCTATACTCATTTTGTTAAAGTTTTGGCTTCTATACTCCATGAAATTAGTAGAATATCCTTGATATTTGCGCTTCATCCAGTATCTTTTCATGAAAATATTATTCTGAGCATTCTGGATAAGTTTAACTTTTTTATGTCGGAGTACTACTCACGGGATTACTATTTCCGAAGTACTATTCACGGGGTACTATTCACTCGAGTACTATTCACCCGGGGTACTATTCATGATAAAAATTGATTCGTTTTCGGTTCAAATTATTTTTGGTACAATATTATTCTTGAATTTTACTCCACAAAACAGTATCATGTTAACAATTTGGACGTTATTGATTTCTGGATAAATTAAATTATAAATCTTTAAAAATTTATCCCTGAACTTGTTTTATTGAATTCTTATATCATTGTCATCATCCTCATGTTTATATTATGTTGAAAGTCATCTGTGGCCTGTAGTGTATAGATGGACTTGGTATGATTATGACCAGGGATTATTCGCTATAATCATGACCGTAATGTTACAAATGATGTGGTAAAAGTCCCTTTGGCCCTGATTACCACCGAAGTGGTTACCATTTCTGGCATGTTGATTCCCTCCACGCTTGTTGTCACCGCTTCGATGATTGCTCTCACTGGTATTATTATTTTGCCGACTGCTCTCTTTTGGTTGCATTGACTCGTTATCGCGCTCTACTAACTGAGCCCTATTCACAACATCTGAATACAAACACAGTTTATGAGAAATAAGATGTTGACGTATCTCAGGTTTCAAACCTCGCAAAAACATTCGCGTCATTCGCTCTTCATTATCCACCAAGTTGGACGCAAACCGGGACAACTCAGTAAATTTAGCCTCATACTGCGACACGGTCATATTATTCTGCTCTAATTTGATGAACTTCACCTCCTTCATGTGACGAACACTTTTGAGAAAGTATTTGTCATTGAACAGCTCTTGGAACTTCTCCCAAGACATCTTCAGTGCGGCAGGTTGAGTACGCTTAATCGATTACCACCAGTAATCTGCCTCTCCTCGCAACATAAAGGCAGCAAAGGGAACCTTTTGCTCCTCGGAGCATCCCAAGACATCAAATATCTTGGTAATCTGCTTTATCCATGTTTCCGCTATAAGTGGTTTTGGCTCTCCCTTAAACTCTGGTGGTCCCAGCTCCTTGAACTGTTTAGCGGTGACCGTCCGAGAGTTTTCAGTGTTTCCACCTATATTTTGGACAGGAGCCGCTCTCGCCTGTTGTTACATGAACTGCATAAAGTTTCTGAACATTCCATCATTCATCATATGGTCAGTGTTGTTGTTTGCATGAGGATTGTCACCTTCCTGATGCACATTATCCTGATTATTGATATGTGGTGAATCAACAGTCGCCTGTGCTCCATTGCTATTCTCAACATTCTCAGATGCCATTTTCAGATACTGCCACAAAATAAAAGTTAATTGATATGTCATATATTATCCTTATATTATGACCGACCAATTAAATACAATGCAAATAAACTTAGGTAGGTCATACTAGCGAAGGAATTCCCCGTCTCTCCCCTCCTAGTTCTATTCTCACATCTTAGCCAGGGATCATATCCCTAAGCTCTGATACCAACTGTGACGCCCCCAAAATTAGGTATACATCACCCATCTTGGGTCGCCAGATACATGGTACTAAATACAAATACAACTTACTAATACAACTGTCGTGTACAATACGACAAAACATAAACTGCGAGTTTGAATACAAATATTATCTTCTAGAGAGTATTCATACTCAAAAGGAGTCCTCATTACATTTATTAACACACTATTACATAGAATAGTGAGGACTACTAACTAATACTATCATTCGAACCATCACTCCGTTCCCCGACTTCCCCCAGCTACGTTCTCATTTCCTGATTAGAACAGTGAAAGAAAGAGTGAGCTCAACTAGCCCAGTAAAAAATATTATGACTAAGATAATGCAGAATAAATTATCATTAGCCTTCAACAATGTTAAACTGATAAAATATAATAGACATCAAGTTTAACTGTAGCGGAACAAGCAATCCATTAAAAGAGTCAAGTAGAAAATAAAATATACTATCTTTTATGATTTAAAAGTTTTTTCAACACTGTTATCGTTGGGACTCAACTTAATAAAATAATCCACATCATCGAATCACCCCTGCACTACGGCCAAGGATATTCGTGTATTCATTAATGGTCATGATCATGCCAACAACTGTCCATCAATGCACTACGGGCCAATGAGGACTTTTACCACATCATTTGTAACATTACGGTCATGATTATACCGAATAATCCCTGGTCATAATCATACCAAGTCCATCTATGCACTACAGGCCACAGATGACTTTCAACATTTTATAAACATGAGGATGATGACAATGATATAAGAATTCAATAAAACAAGTTCAAGAATTAATTTATCCAAGAATTAACAACGTCCAAATTGTCAACATAATACTGCTTTGTGGAGTAAAATTCAAGAATACTTAGAAGAATATTTTCATGAAAAGATACTGGATGAACCACAATTATCAAGGATATTCCACTAATTTCATGGAGTATAGAAGTCAAAACTTAACCAACTGAGTATAATAAATAATGGAATAACAAAAGAAATCACCCGGCATGCGATAGACCGCACAGACAGATTATTCCAACAGAATAATAAATAATGGAACCAGGTCCGGCGTAAACGCACAGATAGGATATTCCGACAGAATAATAAATAATGGAACCAGGTCCGGTGTAAAACACACAGACATGATGTTCCAACAGAATAATAATAAAGACGGAACCAGGTCCGGTGTAAAACACACAGACAAGATGTTCCAACAGAATAACAGAAGAATGTCACCAAGTATAGGGTAGACCGCGTATACAGGTTATTCCAACAAAATAATAAGAAATAGAATAACAACAGTTCTCTTCATGAATAAGAAAGAATAACACCCCTTACCGTTTTAAAGAAGAGCTGAAATAAGGAAGTAGTTAAGTAGCAGAATACTCTTCTTCTCTCTCTCTCTATAGTTTCTCTCTATAGTTTCTCTCTCTAGAGTTCAGTGAATTCGTAAGAAATAATGAAGGAATGAGCTGCTATTTATAGAAAAATAGAATGCATAGTAACTAATCCATGAACGGTCCAGATTGATTACTTTAATCTGACGGTCCATATTTAAAGAAAAATCTTTTAAATAAAATATAATTTATAGAATAACTTTAATAAAGTATTCTGTTTTATATAAAAAGATGTTTCTATTTTATTACGTTAATAATACGAGTAAAACAAAACGTCATTATCGCTAAATAATTCATATTATTAACTGACAATAATTGAATCAAACTGAGTGACTTCTCACATAAGCATTAATAATCAATACCGTGTGCTACTATACAACCACACGTATTACTGTACAAGTAGTTCAACAGTATCAATGGTAAAACTTTCGCCGTTATTTTTAATAAAATATTTTTGTCGTTTTCTCAATCCGACAATAATTCCGTTGTGGGGTCCACCAATGATTGTGCCGTTGTACGAATATTCCCTGTTAAAACGAATATTTCCCGACCAATCAAATATTATATAACAACTTGCGTACTTTGCAAAATTTATAAATATTACCCACAACTATAACATTATATCAAATTAACTCTATAATATTCAAAAATGATATTTTTAGAAAATTCATCTTTATTTATAAAAGTTGGGGTCTTACAAGTTGAGCTCACCCTTTTGCTTTCATTGTTCTCTTCAGGAAATGAGAACGTAGCAGGGACTAGTCGGGGAATGGAGTGACGGTCCAGATGATAGCACTAGTAGTCCTCACTATTCTATGAAATAGTATGATAATAAATGTATTGAGGACTTATTTTGAGCTTTAATATTGTCTAAAAGACAATATTTGTATTGAAACTCACAGCTCATGTTGTATATTTAAGTTTGTATTTGTATTCTGTACCATGTATTTGGCGACTCAAAATGGGTGATGTATACCTATTTTGGGGGCATTACACTTGTACTATTATCAGTAAATAAATTCCTATTGACATGCAAGTAAAACTCCATTAGGTATTACTTACAAAGACACGTTAAGTGAACTTATTCTCCAATAAGCACCTACATACTTGCTTTAGTATCTCTACACAAATGATTATAAGATCAATCATCCTCATCCAATGAGTAAATAACGTATGTACCAATCTATCCAGATTCACTAATCCCTTTTTTTGTAATCCAGCGATTGGGAATAATTTTATTTTTAAGCTATCTAATAATTTAGATATCATTAGCATGATCAACATCATGATTCTAAAAGCATTGTGTCAAAACTATGAATTTATCACATATTATAAAACAACATAATGTAGATAAATTAAAAGCCTTTAATTAAACAGTTTTTTTATTAATAAATGAATAAGATTGTTACAAAGTATATTCTTTATCATCAAACATGATTAACTTATATGCATACTACTTTCAAAAAGCAGCGCGGCCGCAATGCCTGCAGATTTGGAATATTGAGGAGTTCGCCCCGGCAAGCTTAACAGACCTAACGAACTCGCCATGACGAGTTCCTCTCTGTATTTCTTCGCCCCAACGCTTCCTAGATCCTCCCCAATGTTTACCTCTTTGTCTGGGTTTTGCTACTAGCGCGGTCGCATCGTGCCTCAGGACAAATCCAACGCGACCACACCGTGATGGATTTTAGTTTTTTATTTACAAGTTTTGGTTTAATTGGGACGCAAATTTACTTATTAAATTATATTAGACAGGGTTTGATTTCCATATGGGTTTGTGAGCTAGGGTTTTACATTCCTTTTTGATTTCAAATTCCTTATGGAATTAGGGTTTTTATTATTAGTATATATAGCATACATAACTGATGTAATAGATAGAAAATTTTGATAAATAAAACTTGTGAGATTCTTCTTCTTTGGGTTCTTTAAGAACTCCTGAATTGTTCATGGTTTTTTTTGTGAGATTCATTATCGACTTATCATACAACAATACATAGTTGTGTATGGTGTCTTCTACCGCATCAATCGTCGATTGTACCAAAATTACTGCTTCAATATAAGAGAGGGGTTAATGTGTCGTTGATGTTCATTTAATGCATATTTCCGAACGCGAGCAATTATACCAAGATTACCGTCTAAATATAGACGAGGGGTTAAGGTGTTGCAAGCAATCCATCTTACAACTATGCTAGAAACGATCGGGGTGACGACCACCTCATGTAAGCATGCTGTGGAGTCTATCATTTATGAAATGTAAATATGTTTAACACTAATCAATGAGTATTAGACAAGTTATATAAGCATGCTAAGCATACGCAAGGTCATATTGCTTGGACGTTCACGTAGGCGAATCGAGCGTGCGACGTATGAAAGTCGAAATGCCGTGTCAAATGTTAATGAACTTAAAAAGTGTTTTGACTGTACTAAATTGCAAAATTATATGTTTTGATGTTTGAATTTCATTAATTACATGAAGTTCATTATATGTGATGAGATGATTATTCAAAGATGAGATGAAATATTTTCAGGTGGAAATTTTATTGATGTAGATGCAAATTATAATAATTATTGAATTGTGATAAATTGATGATGCCTTATCAAATAAATTGGGCAATTAATAGTATAGGTTGCACTCTGTGCAACAATATGTTGATGTATGTAGATGTGGTTATGATTGCAACCAACTCGTGCAATGATGTGATGGCGATTATAAGCAATAACGTGCTAGACCAATATCCGCACTTATGTGCAATCCAAAGAGATGTTCTAAAATTGGACTGTTTAAGATTCTAGGTTCTGAAAATCAAGAACTATGTTAAGGAATATGTCGATGTTAACTGTTTTTAGATACGGTGATCGTTCGAATGACATTAGCAATGTTAGATGAAAATGAATCTAAATTATTCATGTTTACTCGTATGACTTCACAATTATTGTTTCAATAGTTGAAGATTTCGATCAGATGCTATTAAATTCATATGATGTCGTTTATTCAGCTATTTATACTTGCTGGACAATTGAATGTTCACCCTTGCTATAAATAAATATTTTGCAACTAAGGTAGAGTGGACCGAAGGATCAGGTAAAGCCAGAAGATGAAGGATTAACGAATGAAGATGTATTGTATTAATTGTAATAATTTTTTATGATGTATTATTCATAAATTTTAGTTGATGTAGTAGTAAAGGTCTTAGAACCTAGGTTCAGATGAGATGTATTATAATAATATAGAGACTATATTAATGATGTTAAAATTTTGATGGGATGATTAGCATCGTGACGCACCGAACTTGGGTTCGAAGGTAGGCCCGAATTTAGGGGAGTCACAAAAATCATATCATAAAGAAAGTTTTAAAATATCATAAATGTCATAAAACTTATCTATGGTCTAGGTTGCTATATGGGATATAAACACCCAAAATTTATGTTTTTGTTCTCTAACATTGGCAGGAGGATAAAAACATCATTATACCTCAAGAGCAAGATATTTAAGCAAATATTATAAGGCTCGGAACAAGTATTCGGAGCCCCCGAGATGACCTCCGAGCAATAAGCTATACAAAGGAAGACGAGCGACTAGCAAACTTTTGTAGAATGATGGTTTTTTCTTTTTTCTTTATCTTTTCGTATCCTAAAGTGATCAAAACTTGATGCTATTGTGCAGCTCTAGAAAAGAGCTTTCTGGATTGGTATGATACGCTTGCTAACTCTTCCCGATTTGAAAGTTATGGACGTTTAGCACGCATCACGAAAAAAATAACATCACAACATGAAAACTGAGGCAGGTGGTGCAGGCCCACATGTGGCTGACCTAGGGTGCCTTTATAAGATGATTTCTGTTGATTTTGGAGAAAAAGAGGCATTTTAGAGAGAGAATGTGTTATCTAGAGAGAAATAAAAAAAGGAAGAAAAAAAATTCTCTTTAGATCCAGTTTTTATTCATCAAATCTCTTATCAATCTAGAGTCAAACCTTCCATATAAAGCTCAAAGAGGAAGAATCTAGCACTCTCAAGGTTAAAGTTCTCACCTTTATACTATATTTAGCTTAGATAGATCTTAAATCTAGCTTATTTTGTAAATTGTTGTACTTGGGCTTTGTTTGCATCTATCTAATTCTTCATTTGAGGTTGTCCTAGCATCCTAGGTCATATTTAGAGGTGTTTGAATCCTATTTTTGGGATTATGGATTGTTTTAAGATGATTTCTCACATATGAAATCTCCTCCTAACAAGCCGATGATATCCTTTTGGTAATTTATCGATTTTAACTTTGATTCGACTCCCTTTTATTGATTATTTTGCTTGGGAGTTGTTTACTATTGATTTATAGGCCACCCAAGTATCCTAGATTCATATCTAATGGTGTGCGGATCCCACCTTTTAGTCGGCGAGGAATTCTCATAGATTGAATCTTCTTATAGCCAATCTGGATATATTTCTAATTAGATCTCGATTGTGTTATTTTTTAGGTCTATATGATCTTAGTTTTATAAATTTCGTTTCCTTTATTCTAAGCTCTTTGAATAGATTTCGTTAATGCGTAATAGTCCCTCGCGATTTTGATAGGTAGTGATATCCAATTTCCTCGATGTAGTTTAGCAATATAATTGTGATATTGTTGATTTGTTGTGCGATCTATGGATTTAGGGTTTACGAGAGTCCTTTCCTAAATGCTGAACTCTGTTTATGGATCTTGTTGCATTGTTTGATATGATTCTAAATCATGTGAGTCTCGGAGTGAAGTTAAGGCCCTTAAACATCGTGTTTAACGGGAATTAATGATACTCCCACGATGGACTTAGTCGACGGTTGTAATGTTACAATTCAATCATTATAAATGTAATTCGGACCTTAAAATGATATCAAGGGTTCCATCCTATGAAAATTGGATTTATGGCCCCATGATAGTGGATTTGATGATTGTAAGGTGTTTGGAGTTATTTAAATGGCTTACATGCCCATGGATAGCTCTAACCCAATTTTTTATGCTTGATTTTATCTTTTGATCTACGAAAACTATTTTCGAATGAAATTGCAAAGATTTTGTAAAATTGAATCAAACTAGGTTGTTAGATTAAGTCTAGGCTAAAATTGAAAGTAATGGAGAGCCTTAATTTATATTTGACGAAAGGTTTGAAAACAATGCTTTCTCTAAAACGACACCAAAAAGTTTTTGACAAATGAAATCCTTCGTGCATAGGCTCAAAGATGCTCAAAGTTGCTTCCAAGATAATGCACCCACCACGATTTTGACGACTTTAGGAAACTACCCCCTAAGTTATTTATAAATTCGCGACTTGACTTTAGGAGACGATACTCTAGATTTTATGTTTAAGACAGTATAGGGGATAATACCTCTTGTTCTCTAAATTAAAATTTGACTTAACTCTAAGAGACGATACCCTAGATTGTCCTAATGACACAATTCATATAGGCACACAACACACACACTTGACATTTTATTTTAAGAAAATCATTAGAAAAATAGTAACTGTGTTTATACAGAAATCGGGGGTGCCTATCACTTTCCTTTCATTTAAGCAAGCCCCTGAACTGTATGAATATCGATTGCACACCAATTTTTAGGAGTTATATAATGGGCCATCTCGATTATCAAATTTTAAAATTTGGATGAGTTGCTATATCCATTTACATCTTTACCAACTGACGACTTTATTTAATTGGCCTCTATTAAAATCAAATTTTCAAATCTCGTCGGCATTTATTGTAAGACCCTAACTTTTTTATAAATAAAATCGAATTTTGTCTAATTATTATTTTGAATAATAAGGTGTTAATTTGATATAATACTTTGGTTATGGGTGAAATGTGCAAATTTTATAAAATAAGTAAGTGGTTATAAAATATTCATTGTTGTCGGGGAATATTCGTTTGGTCGTGGAATATTCTTGCTGTCGGAGAATATTCATACGATGGCGTAGCTATTTGTGGGCCTCATAACGGAAAACGGTCGAATGAAAAAAATGACAAGTTTAAGTTTTTAGAAATAACGGCGTAGTTGTTACCGTTAATACTGTTGGAATACCCGGTGGTTAAAGTACAATAATACATGTGATTGCACAGTAGCACACGGTATTGCATAATATTGTTGAATTATTGATTCTTACGTAAGAAGGCACTACTCAATAATTGTTACAGTAATTACAGTTCAATATTTTATTTTATTGATTCAATAATTGCTACGTTGATATTTTATATTATTATTATTTCAATAATTATCATTGTACAATATTTTCTATTATCAGATCAATAATTCATATTATTTAAATAATATTATTAGATAGCATTATTGGCAATGTCTAAGAAAGTTCTGTCTAAGGAGAGGTTTGATCACCTAATTGCACGCCAGTAAGAAGAAATCTTTATCGGAAAGCCCCCTCTTTCCAAGAAACGTCCTAGTTGTCATAATTGTGATTCTGTAATATTATTTGTGAATAATTAATTATTGATTTATATGATAAAAAAATATTTATTTTATGTGGATATAAATGAAGAAATTAATGCTGAGGTGTTTTATCAGTATTTTGTCAGAATGAAGGTATTAAAAATCATCCATATGTGGATTTCAGACATTTTCTGATTGGAATTTAGAAAAACTTTCTTCTTCAAAGTTGTAGAGAATTAAATTTTCTATGAAATGGACATTAGATTCGAATTTTTCTGATAAAAAGACTATTTATTATAAATTATTGAAGTTGCTGATTATTGTTTAAATTTAAAATATTTTGGAAATTTTCTAGAATAGGTGGGCCCCACTTTTGGTTGGTGATGTAAGACCCTGAATTTTATGAAATAAAAGTATTCAATTTTTCTTATAATTACTATTCAGTAAATGGTTAAATTGATAAAAGTTTAAAGTTATGAATGAAATATGATTTTTTTTCAAAATAAGCAAGTGGTTATAAAATAATCATTGTTGTCGGGGAATATTCGTTTGGTCGTGAAATATTCTTTCTGTCGGGGAATATTCGTACGATGGCGCAGCTATTTGTGGGCCCCATAACGAATAACTGTCGGGTGAAGAAAACGACAAATTTGAGTTTTTACAAATAACGGCGTAGTTGTTACCGTTAACACTGTTGGAATACCCGGTGGTTAAAATACAGTAATACGCGTGGTTGCACAGTAGCACACGGTATTGCACAGTATTTTTTTCAATTATTAATTCTTACGTAAGAAGGCACTACTCAATAATTGTTACAGTAGTTACTGTTCAATATTTTATTTTATTGATTCAATAATTGATGCGTTGATATTTTATATTATTGTTGTTTCAATAATTATCACTGCACAGTATTTCCCATTATCAGATCAATAATTCATATTATTTGAATAATATTATTAGATAGCATTATTGACAATATCTAGAAAGTTCTGTCTGAGGAGAGGTTTGGTCATCTAATTGCGCGCTAGTAAGGAGAAATCCTTATTGGAAAGCCCCCTCTTTCTTGGGAACGGCCTGGTTGTCATAAATGTGATTCTGTAATATTATTTGTGAATAATTAATTATTGATTCATATGATAAGGAAATATTTATTTTATGTGGATATAAACGAGGGATATATTTTTGTGGTTAAAAATGAAGGAGTTAATATTGAGGTTTTTATCCGTATTTTTGTCGGAATGGAGGTATTAAAAATCAGGGTTTTTGAGATATTTTGCGGGGGTTATAATTTTTAATCCGACCGTTGGATCGTGGTAATTTTTGGATATGTTATACATATATAAGTTGAGTATATGCCCATAAATTTTGAACCGTTAAAAATGAACGTATAATTTGTTATGAATTTTAAGAGGTGGCTGATTCAGAAATCAGGTTATAAATCATTTTTGGTGAAAAATTCTAGAATTGGTGGGCCCCACTTGTGGTTGGTGAAAAAATGTGCTGAATTATATTTCAAATGTGGTGGGTGGGAATAGTAGCAGGTAAAGCCATCAGGTTGCAGGTCAAACCTACCAAAATTTTCCTATAAATAGAGGGCTAAGTTAGAATTGAAAATCACACCAAAAACATAAGCTTTCTCTCTTTCTCTCTCTAGATTATTGAGTGTATTTTGTGAGTATTTAGATACTCTGTGAGTTTCTATTCATCAGTGCAAGTTTCCTTCAGCCTTATACCGATCAGAAGTACTGCTCTTTTGAGGTAAGGGATAGTAAGGGATATTAAGGGATTTTAAGGGTTGTTATGATTTTCAGTTTCGTAATTTTTCTGATCTTCAAAAATTCTGGAAAAATTTGAAATGATATTTTGATGAGTTTTCTTGATTGTATCCAAAAATGGTGATTTTTGGATGTATAGATTGAGAGTTATGAATTTTATGAGAAAAGACTGTTTTAAAAGTAACAGCTTATAATTCCTTGTGGTTAACTCCAAAATTGATGAAATTTTTATTGGGAGTACATGTATATGATAGAAGTATACTCTGTAAATTTCAGAATTTTTGGACAAAAATATAATTTTTGATAAATGTCTAAATATTCGGCTATTTTGGCCATATGAAAAATAGTAAATGACTTTTAAAAATTCTGAGAAAAATATATGTTCACTATGGGACTATATTATGCTAAATCCCAGAAAAAAAATATTTTTGGAACTGATTTGGTATTTTTCATGAAAATAGTCTAGTTATGAGTAAATGAATTAAATATGTTTTGTGAAGAAAGAAAATTGGAAAATAGGATTTTATGGCTTGAGAATCCTATATGAGGTATATGCAGATTTTTGATGAGGGTTTTGGTTATTGATGATGAAATTGTAAGAGTTGGCATTTTATGATGATTAAATGCATTAATTAGTAAAGTGTAAACAATTAAAATAAATTGTTTATAAATTTAAGTAATGTTATTCTTTCAATATCATTATACCGAAATACTGGTATGGATTTTATTGTGGAATTTCTACCTTTTTGTGTCGAGTTTACTATTTATGAGTTACTATTCACGAGTTACTATTCATGAGTTACTATTCACGAGTTACTATTCACGATAAAAATTGGTTTCTTTTTCTAACCAAATTATAGTTGATTTATGAATATTACTCTTGAGATTAAATCTATATGTTGATTATATTGATTTTATTATCATATATAACATTTTTATAACCCTAATGATGATATTTCTCTTTGACTTGAGTGTAAAGATGGGTAGATTTTTGGTATGATCATGACTATGGGTTCTCTTTGGCCAGTAGTGCAAAGTTGAATTGTTGACTGGTATGATCATGACCATTGAATTTATAAGTGAATATCTTTAGCTTAAGTGCAAAGGTGAATTGATCAACATGGTTATAATTATTGTTTATATAAATTCTGAAATGATTATATATTTCTTTGAGATATTAATATATTTGGCCTGTAGTGCAAATATGAACTGTTGATGAATATATTTGGCCGTAGTGCAAATATGAACTGTTAAGGAATATCTTTGGCCTGTAGTGCAAAGATGAATTGTTGATGAATATCTTTGGCCCGTAGTGCAAAGATGACATGTTGTTTAATATCTTTGGCCAGTAGTACAAAGATGAACAGATGTTGAGACGAACATGACCAACTGGTGATACAAATGAATATCTTTGGCCGTAGTGCAAAGATGAAGTTATTAGTATGATTATGAACAGGAATTGTGATTTGGTGTAACCATGATCTTTGATGTTTCAGGTAAAGATAGGTGATGAAAATTATCTTCGTCCTGGATGAGAAGAGAAATTTAGAACTACAATTATGATTATGAGTTATTCTTATGATTGTGGACCAGAATTGTTGATTGATGTTACAGGAATAAAACATTGTTGGTGGATTTTTAACATGGAAGAGATAATGGACTTTATGGTCTATTTGACTCTTCTAATGGATTGCATGTTCTGCTGTAACTATGGTTAAAATTTTTTATCATCTACCATATGTTCTAAATCTCTGATTTATTATTGATGAAGGCTATTGATAATTTAATTATCTTTAGTCATGATATTCTTTACTGAGTTAGTTGTGCTCACCCTTTTGCTTCACAATTCCTTTCAGGTAATAAGAGTGTAGCTGGGTCGAGCGGGGGTAACAAGGGAATAGAACGGTGGTCATCATTTAGTAGTTATATTTAGTGAAGAAAATAGGGTGAGGCGAACCCAACGTTGGAAGGGTGTTTTGTCACTATCATACAAGATGTCTAATGACATACAACCTCGTGTCATCATAGAATAGGGTTGTGCTCATCCACTTGCTGAGTATATCTATGGGCAATACCTATATAATCTTGGTGTTTGTTTGAAGTATAATTCTCAATTAGAGACAGTGGAGATAATGATAAGTCAAGAGAAGACTCACCATTGGGAAGAATATGATAGTAATCTTCTCGTTTTTCTTTGGGGTCTGTTGGGTCAACCAAGGATAATTCTGTGGCCATATGATATCTATCATAACCTAGACGCGTGGCCTCCCATGTACGAAGGTTTCCTTGAGCACTTCCCAAAGATTCTAGTTTCTAAAATAGTTTTTGACTGTACCTTTATGTAAGGTACCTTGTGAGGTGCTGATACATGATGGTGTCCAATGTCACATTTGGTATATATTTGTATCCAAACTCACAGCATATGTGTTGTTGTATTTTGCACGACAATTATTGTAATAAAGTTGTAGTTGTTTTCTGTACCATGTATTTGACGACTCAGAATGGGTTGGATGGAATGGACCTATTTTGGGGTCGTCACAGGTGAGAAATGTACTAAAATTTTATTTTAAAAGTGGTGGGCGTGAATAGTATCAGGTAAAGCCTTCAGGTAGCAGGTTAGTATACTTTGGCGTTCTAAGCATTTTTCTATAAATAGGGTGCTTAGTTAGAATTGAAAATCACACCAGAATCATAAGCTTTCTCTCTCTATATTATCGAGCGTATTTTGTGAGTATTTAAATACTTTAAGAGTTGCTATTCAGTGCAAGTTTCTTTCAGCAACATATCTGATATTTCAGACGGAAGTACTGTTCTTTTCTTTTGAGGTAAGGGATGTTATTTTCTTCGTAAATGATATTATTTTCTTCAATATCATTATGCCGAAATATTGATATGAATTTTATTATAAAATTTTTACCTTTTCGTGTCGGGGTTACTATTCACGTATACGACACTATTCACGTATACGACACTATTTACAAATACGACACTATTCATAGAAAAATAAAAAAAAATTCTTTGTCCAAGATGTCTATTATGGTTACTATCTTTGATTGTATCCATGTTTCAATTTTCATTCTTGAATTTTACTCCACTATGGTTTATTATGGAGCGTTTTTGAACTTTGATTATCTAAAGTACGAATCCCTAATCTTTGTCATTTTATCTCACTGGATTCGTTTCTTTAAAATATTTTTCATCATCCTCAGTCCTAAATGATGATATAACTGTATATCTTTGGCCTGTAGTGCAAAGATGAATGATTACCTAATGAATATTTTTGGCCCATAGTGCAAAGATAAACAGGTGTTGAGATAAACATGACCAACTGGTGATACAAATAAATATCTTTGGTCGTAGTGCAAAGATGAATATTTGATGCAAGATGTATATTGATTGATGTTACAGGGATAAAATATTGATGATGGACTTTTAAATTCATAGATGATAGTAGATTTCATTCTCTACTTAACTCTTCTAATGAATTGTTATTTCCGCTGCGAATATTGATCTAAAACTGGTTGTCCATTATATTTTATCTGGTTTGTTGAATGCTAATGTGACGCCCCCAAAATAGGTATACATCACCCATCTTGGGTCGTCAAATACATGGTACAGAATACAAATACAAACTTAATTATACAATAAGAGCTAAGAGTTTTTACACGAATATTGTCTCATAGACAATGTCCAAACTCAAATTCAATTCTCATTACATTTATTATCACATTAAATAGTGAGGATTACTAAAACAGCCATCTCGGACCATCACTCCATTCCCCGACTAGTCCCAGCTATGTTCTCATTTCCTGAAGAGAATAATGAAAGTAAAAGGGTGAGCTCAACTAGCCTAGTAAAAAATATTATGATTAAGATAATGCAGAATAAGTTATCGTTAGCCTTCAACAATGTTAAACTGATAGAATATAATAGACAACAAGTTTAACTGCAGCAGAACAAGCAATCCATTAAAAGAGTCAAGTAGAGCATGATATCTACTATCTTTTATGATTTAAAAAGATTTTCATCAACTTTATCGCTGAGACTCAGCTTAATAAATAAACCACATTATTGAATCATCCTTGCACTACGGGCCAAGGATATTCATGTAATCATCAATGGTCATGATTATACCGAATAATCTCTGGTCATAATCATAACAACAACAGTCCATCTATGCACGTAAGCCAAAGATGACTTTCATCACAATATAAGCATGAGAATGATGACAATGATATAAGAATTCAATTAAAATAAAGCACAGGATAAAATTTTAAAGATTTATAATTTAATTTATCCAGAATTCAATAATGTCCAAATTGTCAACATGATTACTGCTTTATTGTAAGACCCCAACTTATTAATGAATAAAATCAAATTTTCTCTAATTATTATTGTGAATAATAAGGTGTTAATTTGATATAATATTTTGGTTATGGGTGAAATGTGCAAATTTTACAAAATAAACAAGTGGTTATAAAATATTTATTTTGTCGGGGAATATTCGTTTGGTCGTGGAATATTCTTTCTGTCGGGGAATATTCGTACGACGGCGCAGCTATTTGTGGGCCCCATAACGGAAAACGGTTGGATGAAGATAACGACAAAAATTGAGTTTTTATAAATAACGGCGTAGTTGTTACCGTTAACACTGTTGAAATACCCGGTGGTTAAAATACAGTAATACGCGTGGTTGCACAGTAGCACACGGATTGCACAGTATTTTTGAATTATTGATTCTTACGAAGGAAGGCACTACTTAATAATTGTTACAGTAGTTACTATTCAATATTTTATTTTATTGATTCAATAATTGCTGCATTGATATTTTATATTATTGTTGTTTCAATAATTGTCACTGCACAGTATTTCCCATTATCAGATCAATAATTCATATTATTTAAATAATATTATTAGATAGCATTATTGGCAATGTAAAGAAAGTTCTGTCTAAGGAGAGGTTTGGTCACCTAATTGCGCGCCAGTAAGGAGAAATCCTTATTGGAAAGCCCCCTCTTTCCTGGGAACGGCATGGTTGTCATAAATGTGATTCTGTAATCTTAATTATGAATAATTAATTATTGATTCATATGATAAGGAAATATTTATTTTATGTGAATATAAATGTTGGATATATTTTGTGGTTAAAAATGAAGGAGTTAATGTTGAGGTGTTTTATCAGTATTTTTATCGAAATGGAGGTATTAAAAATCAATCAGGGTTTTTGAGATATATTGCGGGATTTATAATTTTTAATCTGACCGTTGGATCGTTGTGATTTTTTGATATGTTATACATGTATAAGTTGAGTATATATCCACAAATTTGAACCGTTAAAAATGAACGTATGATTTGTTATGAATTTTAAGATATGACTGGTTCAGAAATTGTTGAAGTTTCGAAATTTATCATTTCGGTAGAAAATTCTAGAATTGGTGGGCCCCACTTTTAGTTGGTGAAAATGTGTTGAGATTTTTATTCAAATGTGGTGGGTGGAAATAGTAGCAGGTAAAGCCATCAGGTTGCAGGTTAAGTGTGCTTCGGCGTGCTAACATTTTCTTATAAATAGAGGGCTAAGTCAGAATTGAAAATCACACCAGAAACAAGTTTTCTCTCTTTCTCTCTCTAGATTATTGAGTGTATTTTGTGAGTATTTAGATACTTTATGAGTTTTTATTTATCAGTGCAAGTTTCCTTCTGCCTTATACCGATATTTCGATCAGAAGTACTGATATTTTGAGGTAAGGGGTGTTATATTCTTCTTAAAATGATATTTTCTTCAATATCATTATACCGAAATATTGGTATGAATTTTTTATCAGATTTAGAACTTTTTGTGTCGGGATTACTATTCACGTATATGTTACTATTCACGTATACGACACTATTCACGAATACGGCACTATTCACCGAAAAATAAAATTTTCTTCTTTTTGTCCAAGTTGTCTATTATGGTTACTATCTTTGATTGTATCCATGTTTTGATCCTTATTTTTGAATTCTGCTTCAAAATTGGTTATTATGGAGTATTATTGAACTTTGATAAACTGTAATACGAATCCCTAATATTTGTTATTTTATCTCACTGGATTCGTTTTCTTTAAAATATTTTTCATCATTCTTAGTCCTAAATGATGATACTACTGAATATCTTTAGCCTGTAGTGCAAAGATGTGTGATTACCTGATGAATATCTTTGGTCTGTAGTGCAAAGATGAACAGGTATTGAGATGAACATGACCAACTGGTGATACAAATAAATATCTTTGGCTTATAGTGCAAAGATGAATATTTGATTCAAGATGTATATTGATTGATGTTACTGGGATAAAATATTGATGATGGACTTTTAAATCTTAGAAGATAGTAGAATTTTTTCTCTACTTGACTCTTCTAATGGATTGTTGTTTCTGCTGCAGTTGTTGATCTAAAACTTGTTATCTATATTTTATTAGATTTTTCCTATTGAAGACTAACGATAATTTGTTGTATATTATCTTAGTCATAATATTCCTTACTGGGCTAGTTGAGCTCACCCTTTTTGTTCCATTTTCTTCTCAGGAGGAGATAATATAGCAGGAACTAGCCGGGATATGGAGTGACGGTTTTAGAAAGTTGTTTAGCAGTCCTCACTATTTTTGTAAAATAGTGTATCAATAATTGTAATGAGGACTCCTTTTCAGTTTTTATACTCTCTATTTGTATTCAAACTCACAGTATATGTGTTATCGTATTTTGCACGATAATTGTATTACTGAGGTTGTATTTATTTTTGTACCATGTATTTGACGACTCAGAGTGGGTGATGTATACCTGTTTTGGGGGCGTCACATTTATGGAGTAAAATTCAAGAATAATTTCCATGTATCAAAAATAATTTGGACATAAAAGAAATAAATTTTTCGGTGAATAGTACCCTGTGAATGTACTTCGAGAATAGTACCCCGGCATGAAAAGTGCCTCGAATACCCGAGTGAATAATATTTTAGTAAATAGTAATCGGGTGAATAGTAACCCATAAATAGTATCCCGGCATGAAAAGTGCCCCGAATACTCGAGTGGATAATATTTTACTGAATAGTAACCGGGTGAATAGTAACCCGTGAATAGTATGTCGGTGAAAATATTGATATTTAATAAGAAAGTTCAGATCAATATTCTAACAAAACGATACTGGATGAAGCGCAAAACTCAAGGATATTCCACTAATTTTAAGGATTATAGAAGCAATACTTACCATAGTAAGTTTAGATTTAAGAATATGAAAAGAAATAACATACGAAACTGCAAATGGATTTTCACCTGTCATACGGTACGTAATCCGCGTAGACATGCTATTCCGACATATTAAAGGATGAATACGAAAAAATAGTATTCCTTATGAATACGAAAGAAATAATACCCCTTACGAACACAACAAATAATATCCCTTACGAATACAACAAATAATATCTCTTACGAATACAACAAATAATATCTCTTACCTTAGTAGAAGACTGGATCCTATAATAGTGAAGTAGTAGAACACTCTTCTTCTTGCTTTCTATAGTTTCTCTCTCTCTATAGTTTCTCCTGTGAGTCTCAGTGAATTGGTGAGAATGAAAGAAGAATTAAGCTTCTATTTATAGGAGAAATGACTAAATAATAACTAATTCACGAACGGTACAGATTGATTTACTATTAGAACGGACGGTCCAGATTGATTACTATTAAAATCACAACCGACGATCTAGATTAATTTACTTTTAAAATCACCACCGACGGTCCAAATTGATTTACTATTAAAACCACCACCGACGGTCCAGATTGATTTACTATTAAAATCACCACCGACGGTCCAGATTGATTTACTATTAAAACCACTATCGACGGTCCAAATTGATTTATTATTAAAATCACCACCAATGGTCCAGATTGATTTACTATTAAAACCACCACCAATGGTCCAGATTGATTTAACTTATTACACTTTAGTAGCCCTAAAATTTTCCTAGTTTACATTATTCCCCTCTAACTTTTGTAATTCAGTTTTCTTCAATAAACACATTCTTAATACTTCAACAGTTATTCATCATTAATATTATAACTCACAATATTTAACAACTAGATCATTCCCAAGAAAGAGGAGAATTTCCGATAAGGATTTCTCCCTATTGGCGCGCAATTAGGTGACCAAACCTCTCCTCGACAGAACTTTCTAGACATCGTCAATATTGCAAATAATAACATGAATAACTTTGTTGTCTCAATTATTGATTTAATAATATAAAATATTATACAGATGATACTGTGACAATAATTGAATCAAATAACATGAGATACTATGCAACAATTACTGTAGCTATAATTGAGTAAACTGAGTGGTTTCTTACGTAAGCATCAATAATCAATACCGTGTGCTACTATGCAATCACGCGTATTACTGTACTTTTATCACCGGGTAGTTCAACAGTTTAACGATAAAACTTTCACCGTTATTTTTATAAAAAGATATTTCTGTCGTTTTCTATCTACGATAATACATCCGTTATGGGGTGGGTTCACCAATGATTGTGTCATCGTACGAATATTCCCTGTTAAAACGAATATTCCCCGACCAATCGAATATTCCCTGACACAACGAATATTTTATATTAACTTGCTTAATTAGTAAAATTTTCAAATATCACCCTTAACTTTAAACTTTTATCAATTTAACCATTTATCAAATAGAATAATAATTATAAGAAAATTGGATACTTTCATTTCATAAAATTTGGGGTCTTACAGCTAACGATAATTTGTTGTTCATTATCTTAGTCATAATATTCTTTACTGGGCTAGTTGAGCTCACCTTTTTCTTTTTTGTTCCATTTTTTTTCTCAAGAGGTAAGAATATAGCAAGAACTAACCGGGGTATAGAGTGATGGTTCTAGAAAGTTGTTTTAACAGTCCTCACTATTTTTGTAAAATAGTATATCAATAATTGTAATGAGGATTCTTTTTGAGTTTGAATACTATCTATTAGACAATATTTGTATTTAAATTCACAATATATGTGTTGTCGTATTTTGTACGATAATTGTATTAATGAAGTTGTATTTGTTTCTGTACCATGTATTTGACGACTCATAATGGGTGATATATTCCTATTTTGGGGGCGTCACAGTTGGTATCAGATGTAAGACCCCGAATTTTATGAAATAAAAGTATTCAATTTTTCTTATAATTACTATTCAGTAAATGGTTAAATTGATAAATGTTAAAGTTAAGGGTGATATATGATTTTTTTTCAAAATACACAAGTAGTTATAAAATAATCATTGTTGTCGGGGAATATTCGTTTGGTCGTGGAATATTCTTTCTGTCGGAGAATATTCGTACGACGGCGCAGCTATTTGTGGGCCCCATAACGAATAACTATCGGGTGAAGGAAAACGACAAATTTGAGTTTTTACAAATAACGGCGTAGTTGTTACCGTTAACACTGTTGGAATACCCGGTGGTTAAAATACAGTAATACGCGTTATTGCACAGTAGCACACGGTATTGCACAGTATTTTTAAAATTATTGATTCTTACGTAAGAAGGCACTACTCAATAATTGTTACAGTAATTACTGTTCAATATTTTATTTTATTGATTCAATAATTGCTACGTTAAAATTTTGTATTATTGTTGTTCAATAATTGTTGCTGCACAGTATTTTCCATTATCAGATCAATAATTCATATTATTTGAATAGTATTATTAGATAGCATTATTGGCAATGTCTAGAAAGTTCTGTCTAAGGAGAGGTTTGGTCATCTAATTGCGCGCTAGTAAGGAGAAATCCTTATTGGAAAGCCCCCTCTTTCCTGGGAACGGCCTGGTTGTCATAAATGTGATTCTGTAATATTATTTGTGAATAATTAATTATTGATTCATATGATAAGGAAATATTTATTTTATGTGGATATAAATGAGGGATATATTTTTGTGGTTAAAAATGAAGGAGTTACTGTTGAGGTTTTTGTCAGTATTTTTGTCGGAATGGAGGTATTAAAAATCAGGGTTTTTGAGATAGTTTGCGGGGGTTATAATTTTTAATCCGACCGTTGGATCGTGGTAATTTTTGGATATGTTATACATATATAAGTTGAGTATATGTCCATAAATTTTGAACCGTTAAAAATGAACGTATGATTTATTACGAATTTTACAAGATGACTGGTTCAGAAATTGTTGAATTTTCGGAGTTTATCATTTTGGTGGAAAATTCTAGAATTAGTGGGCCCCACTTGTGGTTGGTGAAGAAATGTGCTGAATTATATTTCAAATGTGGTGGGTGGGAATAGTAGCAGGTAAAGCCATCAGGTTGCAGGTCAAACCTACCAAAATTTTCCTATAAATAGAGGGCTAAGTTAGAATTGAAAAACACACCAGAAACATAAGCTTTCTCTCTTTCTCTCTCTATATTATGAAGCATATTTTGTGAGTTTTTAGATACTTGGTGAGTTGCTATTCATTAGTGCAAGTTTCCTTCAGCATCATATTCGATATCCAGTCAGAAGTACTGCTCTTTTGAGGTAAGGGATTGTAAGGGATAGTAAGGGATATTAAGGGATTTTAAGGGTTGTTATGTTTTTCAGTTTCGTAATTTTTCTGATCTTCAAAAATTTTGGAAAAATTTGAAATGATATTTTGATGAGTTTTATTGATTGTGTCCAAAAATGGTGATTTTTGGATGTATAGATTGAGAGTTATGAATTTTATGAGAAAAGACTATTTTAAAAGTAACAGCTTATAATTCCTTGTGGTTAACTCCAAAATTGATGAAATTTTTATTGGGAGTACATGTATATGATAGAAGTATACTCTGTAAATTTCAGAATTTTTAGACAAAAGTACAATTTTTGATAAATGTCTAAATATTCGGCTATTTTGGCCATATGAAAAATAGTAAATGACTTTTAAAAATTCTGAGAAAAATATATGTTCACTATGGGACTATATTATGCTAAATTCCAGAAAAGAAATATTTTTGGAACGGATTTGGTATTTTTTATGAAAATAGTCTAGCTATGAGTAAATGAATTAAATATGTTTTGTGAAGAAAGAAAATTGAAAAATAGGATTTTATGGTTTGAGAATCCTATATGAGGTATATGCAGATTTTTTATGAGGGTTTTGGTTATTGATGATGAAATTGTAAGAGTTGGCATTTTATGATGATTAAATGCATTAATTAGTAAA
Source organism: Panax notoginseng (assembly GCA_016801055.1). NCBI lineage: Eukaryota > Viridiplantae > Streptophyta > Magnoliopsida > Apiales > Araliaceae > Panax > Panax notoginseng. The sequence goes on from CM029022.1 coordinate 46,865,676, forward strand.
GTGTAAACAATTAAAATAAATTGTTTATAAATTTAAGTAATGTTATTCTTTCAATATCATTATACCGAAATATTGGTATGAATTTTATTGTAGAATTTCTATCTTTTGTGTCGGGGTTACTATTCATGAGTTACGAATATTACTCTTGAGATTAAAACTATATGTTGATCATATTATTTTTATCATCATATATAACATTTTTATAACCCTGATGTTAAAATTCTCTTTCACTAGAGTGTAAAGATGGGTAGATTATTGGTATGATCATGACTAGGGTTCTCTTTGGCCTGTAGTGCAAAGTTGAATTGTGACTGGTATGATCATGACCATTGAATTTATAATGAATATCTTTAGCTTAAGTGCAAAGGTGAATTGATCAACATGGTTATAATTATTGTTTATATAAATTCTGAAATGATTATATATTTCTTTGAGATATTAATATCTTTGGCCTGTAGTGCAAAGATGAAATATTGATGAATATATTTGGCATGTAGTGCAAATATGAACTGTTGATGAATATATTTGGCCCGTAGTGCAAAGATGATATGTTGTTGAATATCTTTGGCCAGTAGTGCAAAGATGAACAGATGTTGAGATAAACATGACCAACTGGTGATACAAATGAATATCTTTGGACGTAGTGCAAAGATGAAGTTATTAGTATGATTATGAACAGGAAATGTGATTTGGTGTAACCATGATCTTTGATGTTTCAGGTAAAGATAGGTGATGAAAATTATCATCGTCCTGGATGAGAAGAGGAATTTAGAACTACAGTTATGATTATGAGTTATTCATATGATTGTGGACCAGAATTGTTGATTGATGTTACAGGGATAAAACATTGTTGGTGAATTTTTAACATGGAGAAGATAATAGACTTTATAGTCTATTTGACTCTTCTAATGGATTGCTCGTTCCGCTGCAACTATGGTTGAAATTTTTATCATTTACCATATGTTCTAAATCTCTGATTTATTATTGATGAAGGCTATTGATAATTTAATTATCTTTAGTCATGATATTCTTTACTGAGCTAGTTGTGCTCACCCTTTTGCTTCACAATTCCTTTCAGGTAATAAGAGTGTAGCTGGGTCGAGCGAGGGTAACGAGGAAATAGAACGGTGGTCTCTAGCTGTGGATGTTCTCCCGAAGCAGTATAGAAAAGTTCATTTAGTAGTTATATTTGGTGAATCCAATAGGGTAAGGTGTACCCAACGTTGGAAGGGTGGTTTACCACTATCATACAAGATGTCTAACGACATACAACCTCGTGTCATCATAAGACAGGGATGTGCTCATCCACTTGCTGAGTATATATACGAGCACTACCTATATAATCTTGGTGTTTGTTTAAAGTATAATTCTCAATTAGAGACAGTAGAGATAATGATATGTCAAGAGAAGACTCACCATTGGGAAGAATATAATAGTAATCTTCTCGTTTTTCTTTGGGGTCTATTGGGTCAACCAAGGATAATTCTGTGGCCATATGATATCTATCATAACCCAGACTCATGGCCTCCCATGTACGAAGGTTTCCTTGAGCACTTCCCAAATATTCTAATTTCTAAAACAGTTTTTGACTATACCTTTATGTAAGGTGTTATTGTGAGGTGATGTCCACGGTTGGAACATGAGTCACATTTGGTATATATTTGTATCCAAACCCACAGCATATGTGTTGTTGTATTTTGCACGACAATTGTTGTAATAAAGTTGTAGTTATTTTCTGTACCATGTATTTGGCGACTCAGAATAGGTTGGATGGAATGGACCTGTTTTGGGGACGTTACATCAGAGCTTAGGAATATGGTCTCTGGCGGAGATCAGAGAATAGAACTAAGAGGGGAGAGACGAGTAAATCCTTCGCTAATGTGTCCTACTTAAGCTTATTTGTTGGTCGGTCAGAATATAGGGGTATTATGTGGTATGTCAATTTCTTTAATTAACCCTTGTTTTATGGCAGTATTTGAGAATGACAGCTGAGAATGTTAACAATGGAGTGAATGAAACCGTGGAGACACCTTTAATCACCAACCAGGGGAACGTGCAACAGGAAGACAATATTCCTCCTGTAAACAACACTACCGAACAAACGATGAATAAGGGGTTGATTAGAAGCTTTTCACAGTTCATGCAAAATCAGACGAGGGAGACTCGTGTACAAAATACAGGTAGAAATAATAGCAACGCGCGGCTTGTCACAGCCAAGCAATTCAAAGAGTTGGGACCACCAGAATTTGTGAGAAAGCCGGATCCGATCAAGGCAAAAATGTGGGTCAAGCAAATTACCAAGATATTCGATGTCTTGGAATGCACGGAGGAACAGAAGGTTCCATTCGCCACCTTTATGTCCTGTGGTGAGGTAGATTACTGGTAAAAATCTGTGAAGCGTACCCAGCCTGCTGCACTCAACATGTCTTGGGAAACGTTTCAGAAACTGTTTAATGACAAGTATTTTCTTGAAAGTATTCGTCATATGAAGGAGATAGAGTTTATTAGATTGAAACAAAACAACATGACTGTATCCCAGTACGAGGCTAAGTTCGCAGAGTTATCTAGGTTTGCACCTCATTTGGTGGAGAATGAAGAACGTATAAAGCGGATGTTTCTGAGAGATCTGAAACCTAAAATTCGACAATATCTTATCTCTCATAAATTTTCTCTATATTCAGATGTTGTAAACAGGGCTCAATTATTAGAGCGAGATAATGAGTATGTTCAACCGAGGCACCACAACCAAGGTCATACTGGTGACAGTAGTCATCGAAGCAATGACAACCAGCGGGGAGGTAAATATTCGGACAAAAGCGGTAACCACTCTGGTGGTAATCATGGCCATAATAGTAAAAAAAACGAGTCGGGGGGGATTTCAAAAAGAGAAGGTACAACAATGATAACGTGAAGACGTCAGCACCAGCATCAACTAATTCTAGGGGAAGAGAACGATCACCGGTCGTTTGTTATAAATGTGGGAAATAGGGGCACATCAACCCAAATTACCCACAACAATCCAATGTGTGTTATTCGTTTATTAAAAAACGGATGTCAAGCTTTCTTAGCCCATGTCACGGACTTGAACAAAAACACGTTAGATTTGAATAATATTTCTATTGTTATAAATTTTCTGACGTATTTCCTGAAGAACTTCCTAGCCTACCCCCAGAACATGAAGTTGAATTCTTTATTGACCTTGAACCTGGTATAAAACCCATTTCTAAAACCCCATATCGAATGGCTCCTATTGAACTTCAGGAGTTAAAGGTCCAACTACAGGAGTTGTTAGACATCAGTTTCATTCGTCCTAATATATCTCCTTGGGGTGCTCTTATTTTATTCGTAAAGAAGAAAGACGGGAGTATGCAATTTTGTATTAACTATCGGGAATTAAACCATGTCACCATCAAGAATAGGTATCCGCTACCTCGCATTGATGACCTATTTGACCAGTTGCAAGGAGTACAATTCTTTTTAAAGATCGATCTTCGTTCTGGATATCATCAGCTGAATATTAAAACTAAGGATATTTCAAAGACTGCCTTTAGAACTCGGTACGAGCATTATGAATTCTTAGTCATGTCTTTTGGATTGACTAATACTCCTGCTACTTTCATGGATATGATGAACCGTGTATTCAAGAAATATTTGGATCAGTTCATTGTTGTCTTTATTGATGACATCCTCATCTATTCCAAAAGCCATGAAGATCATGAGCACCATTTGAAGCTAGTACTTTAAAGGCTTCGTGATAACAAGCAATATGCCAAGCTGAAGAAATGCGAGTTCTGGCTTGAGGAAGTAGCATTCCTTGGGCACGTGGTGTCAAAACATGGAGTATTTATTGACCCGGCGAAGATTGAAGCCATACAAAGTTGGGAGAAACCAAAGTCGGTGACAAAAGTACGTAGCTTTTTGGGCTTAGCTGGTTATTATCAGAGATTCTTGGAAGGATTTTCTCAAATCGCTACTCCGTTAACTCAGCTGACTCGAAAAGATACAAAATTCATATGGAGCGAGGAATGCGAGAAGAGTTTCCAAGAGCTTAAGAGGAGACTCCTTTTGGCACCTGTTTTGACAATACCATCTGGTTCAGATGTATTTGTTATCTACAACGATGCTTCAGGCAAAGGGTTAGGATGTGTTCACATGCAACATGGGAAAGTCATAGCCTATGCCTCGCGACAACTCAAAGAATATGAGAGGAATTATCCTACTCATGATCTGGAGTTGGCAGCAGTCGTTTTCGCGTTGAAGATCTGGAGACACTACCTGTAAGACCCCAACTTTTATAAATAAAGATGAATTTTCTATAAATATCATTTTTGAATATTACGGAGTTAATTTGATATAATGTAATATTTGTGGGTAATATTTATAAATTTTGCAAAGTACGCAAGTTGTTATATAATATTCGATTGGTCGAGGAATATTCGTTTTACAGGGAATATTCGTACAACGGTACAATCATTGGTGGACCCCACAACGAAATTATTGTCGGATTTAGAAAACGATAAAAATATTTTATTAAAAATAACGGCGGAAGTTTTACCATTGATACTGTTGAACTACTCGGTAGTAAAAGTACAGTAATACGTGTGGTTGCATAGTAGCACACGGTATTGATTATTAATGCTTATGTGAGAAGTCACTCAGTTTGATTCAATTATTGTCAGTTAATAATATGAATTATTTAGCGATAATGACGTTTTGTTTTATTCGTATTATTAACGTAATAAAACAGAAACATCTTTTTATATAAAACAGAATACTTTATTAAAGTTATTCTATAAATAGAATATATTATATTTTATTTAAAAGATTTTTCTTTATATATGGACCGTCAGATTAAAGTAATCAATCTGGACCGTTCATGGATTAGTTACTATGCATTCTATTTTTCTATAAATAGCAGCTCATTCCTTCATTATTTCTTACGAATTCACTGAACTCTAGAGAGAGAAACTATAGAGAGAGAGAAGAAGAGTATTCTGCTACTTAACTACTTCCTTATTTCAGCTCTTCTTTAAAACGGTAAGGGGTGTTATTCTTTCTTATTCATGAAGAGAACTTTTGTTATTCCATTTTTTATTATTCTGTTGGAATAAACTGTATACGCGGTCTACCCTATACTTGGTGACATTCTTCTGTTATTCTGTTGGAACATCCTGTCTGTGTGTTTTACACCAGACCTGGTTCCGTTTTTATTATTATTCTGTTAGAACATCCTGTCTGTGTGTTTTACACCAGACCTGGTTCCGTCTTTATTATTATTCTGTTGGAACATCCTGTCTGTGTGTTTTACACCGGACCTGGTTCCATTATTTATTATTCTGTCGGAATATCCTGTCTGTGCGTTTACACCGGACCTGGTTCCATTATTTATTATTCTGTTGGAATAACCTGTCTGTGCGGTCTATGGCATGTCGCGTGATTTCTTTTGTTATTCCATTCTTTACTATACTCAGTTGGTTAAGTTTTAACTTCTATACTCCATGAAATTAGTGGAATATCCTTGATAATTGCGGTTCATCTAGTATCTTTTCATGAAAATATTCTTCTAAGCATTCTTAAATTTTACTCCACAAAGCAGTATCATGTTGACAATTTGGACGTTGTTAATTCTTGGATAAATTAATTCTTGAACTTGTTTTATTGAATTCTTATATCATTGTCATCATCCTCATGTTTATAAAATGTTAAAAGTCATCTGTGGCCTGTAGTGCATAGATGGACTTGGTATGATTATGACCAGGGATTAATCGGTATAATCATGACCGTAATGTTACAAATGATGTGGTAAAAGTCATCATTGGCCCTTAGTGCGTTGATGGATAATTGTTGGCATGATCATGACCATTAATGAATACACGAATATCCTTGGCCGTAGTGCAGGGGTGATTCGATGATGTGGATTATTTTATTAAGTTGAGTCCCAGCGATCACAGTGTTGAAAAACCTTTTAAATCATAAAAGATAGTAGAGTTTATTTTCTACTTGACTCTTTTAATGGATTGCTTGTTCCGCTACAGTTAAACTTGATGTCAATTATATTTTATCAGTTTAACATTGTTGAAGGCTAATGATAATTTATTCTGCATTATCTTAGTCATAATATTTCTTACTGGGCTAGTTGAGCTCACCCTTTCTTTCACTGTTCTCTTTAGGAAATGAGAACGTAGTTGGGGCAAGTCGGGGAACGGAGTGATGGTCCGAATGATAGTATTAGTTAGTAGTCCTCACTATTCTATGTAATAGTGTGTTAATAAATATAATGAGGACTCCTTTTGAGTATGAATACTCTCTAGAAGATAATATTTGTATTCAAACTCACAGTTTATGTTTTGTCGTATTGTACACGACAGTTGTATTAGTAAGTTGTATTTATATTCTGTACTATGTATCTGACGACCCAAGATGGATGATGTATACCTAATTTTGGGGGCGTCACACTACCTATATGGGGAGAAAGTGGAGATCTATACAGATCATAAAAGCCTCAAATATTTCTTCACCCAAAAGGAACTTAACATGCGGCAACGACGTTGGCTCGAGCTGTTGAAAGATTACGATCATACCATTCAATACTATCTTGGAAAAGCAAACGTAGTAGCTGACGCATTGAGTAGAAAATCATATGCGGGTACGAGTGCGATATTGTCAAAGCAAAGGCCCATTTTGTATGACTTGCAAAGGATGGAGATAGAGTTAAAGACTCCAAGGACCCACGTGATGATATCAAATATACGAGTAGAACCGACTTTAATCGATAAAGTTAAAACTGCTCAAGCTACGGACCTGGAGCTGATGCATATGAATAAGAAAGTGTAAGAAGGTGTTGTTCAAGAAGCAAGAATCGATGAAGAAGGAATACTTCGAGTTAACTCCAGACTTTGTGTTCCTAACGATTCTGACTTGAAGCATAGAATCATGATGCAGGCACACAACACACCATTTGCAATCCATCCTGGGAGTATCAAAATGTATCATGATCTTTGACATACATTTTGGTGGAGTAATATGAAGAGAGAGATCACAGAGTTTATCTTGAGTTGTTTAACTTGTCAACGTGTAAAGGCGAAGCATCAAGTGCCAAAGGGTCCATTGCAACCACTTGAGATTTTGAAATAGAAGTGGGAACACATTACTATGGATTTCGTTACGGATCTTCCCAAGGTTTCTCAAGGTATAGATGTGATTTGGGTTATTGTTGATAGATTAACCAAGTTTGCTCATTTCTTGCCTATACGGTAGACTTATTCCCTTGAACGTCTTGCTCATATTTACGTGAATGAGATTGTGAGATTGCATGGCATGTCAGTATCCATAGTTTCGGATCGTGACCCAAGATTCACTTCACAATTTTGGGTTAGCTTGCAGAAAGCTTGCAGAAAGCTATGGGCATACCATCCTCAAACGGACGAGCAATCAGAAAGGTTTATTCAAACTCTTGAAGATCTATTAAGACTCTGTGTCCTAGATTTCAAAGGGAGTTGGGATAAGTACTTGCCATTGGTGGAATTCTCCTATAACAACAATTATCAAGCAAGTATAGGTATGGCTCCATTCGAGGCGTTGTATGAAAGAAAATGTCGTTCTCCAGTATGCTGGGACGAAGTGAGTGAAGCAACGTTGTTGGGACCAGAATTGGTACGCATAACTACAGAAAAGATCCAAACGATTCGACAACGTATACAAATGGCACAGGATCGATAAAAGAGTTATGCGGATCTTCATCGAAAGGACGTGAAATTTAATATTAGGGATCGTATATTGTTACGTATTGCTCCATAGAAGGGAGTTACAAGATTTGGAAAGAGAGGAAAGCTCAATCCAAGATTTGTTGGTCCATTTGAGAATCTTGACCGAATAGAAAATGTGGCATATAGACTCGCATTACCTCCAAGCATGTCTCGTGTTCATAATATTTTTCACATATCTATGCTTCGTAAATATGTGAAAGACTCAAATCACATTATTGAGTTAGAACCAGACGAGATAGCCGAAGATTTAACGTACGAGGAGATACCTGTTAAGATCTTGGATAGGAAAGAGCATGTCCTACGCACCAAGCTTATACCACAAGTTAAAGTTTTGTGGAGGAACCATGCTATTAAAGAAATAACTTGGGAGTTGAAATTAGAAATGAAAGCGAGGTATCTTCATCTTTTCGAAACACCAAGTAAGTACGTCAATTTCAAGGATGAAATTTCATAAGGAGGGGATGTTGTTAGACCCCAACTTTTTTATAAATAAAATTGAATTTCGTCTAATTATTATTTTAAATAATAAGGTGTTAATTTGATATAATGCTTTGGTTATGGGTGAAATGTGCAAATTTTATAAAATAAGCAAGTGGTTATAAAATATTCATTGTTGTCGGGGAATATTCGTTTGGTCGTAGAATATTCTTACTGTTGGGGAATATTCGTACGATGTCGCAGCTATTTGTGGGTCCCATAACGAAAAATGGTCGAATGAAGAAAACGACAAGTTTGAGTTTTTACAAATAACGGCGTAGTTGTTACCGTTAACACTATTGGAATATCCGATGGTTAAAGTACAGTAATACGCGTGGTTGCACAGTAGCACACGGTATTGCACAGTATTGTTAAATTATTGATTCTTACGTAAGAAGACACTACTCAATAATTGTTACAGTAATTACAGTTTAATATTTTATTTTATTGATTCAATAATTGCTACGTTTATATTCTATATTATTGTTGTTTCAATAATTGTCACTGCACAGTATTTTTCATTATCAGATCAATAGTTCATATTATTTGAATAATATTATTAGATAGCATTATTGATAATGTATAAGGAAGTTCTGTCTAAGGAGAGGTTTGGTCACCTAATTGCGCGCTAGTAAGGAAAAATCCTTATCAGAAAGCCCCCTCTTTCCTGGAAACGAACTGGTTGTCATAATTGTGATTTTGTAATATTATTTATGAATAATTAATTATTGATTTATATGATAAGAAAATATTTATTTTATGTGGATATAAATGAAAGAATTAATGCTGGGGTATTTTATCAATATTTTGTCATAATGGAGGTATTAAAAATCATCCGTATGTGGATTTCGGACATTTTCTAATTAGAATTTAGAAAATCTTTCTTCTACAAAGTTGTAGAGAATTAAAATTTCTATAGAATAGGCACGAGATTTGAATTTTTATGATAAAAGGGCTATTTATTGTGAATTATTGAAGTTGTTGATTATTGTTTAAATTTAAAACATTTTGAAAATTTTCTAGAATGGGTGGATCCCACTTTTGATTGGTGAGAAATATGTTGAAATTTTATTTCAAAAGTGGTGGGCATAAATAGTAGCAGGTAAAACCATCATGTAGCAAGTTGTCTGCTTTGACGTTCTAAGCATTTTCCTATAAATAGGGTGCTTAGTTAGAATTGAAAATCATACCAGAATTATAAGCTTTCTTTCTCTATATTATCGAGCGTATTTTGTGAGTATTTAGATATTTTGAGAGTTGCTATTCAGTGTAAGTTTTTTTCAGCAATATATCTGATATTTCAGCCGGAAGTACTATTTTTTTGAGGTAAGGGATGTAATTTTTTTCGTAAATGATATTATTTTTTTCAATATCATTATGCCGAAATATTGATATGAATTTTATTGTGAAATTTTTACCTTTTCGTGTTGGGGTTACTATTCACGTATATGATACTATTCACGTATACGACACTATTCACAAATACGATAATATTCACAAAAAAATAAAATTTTCCCTTCTTTGTCCAAGATATCTATTATGGTTACTATCTTTGATTGTATACATGTTTTGATCTTCATTCTTAAATTTTATTCCATTATGATTTATTATGGAACGGTTTTGAACTTGGATTATCTAAAGTACGAATCCCTAATCTTTGTCCTTTTTTCTCACTAGAATCGTTTCTTTAAAATATTTTTAATCATCCTCAGTCCTAAATGATGATACAACTATATATTTTTGGCTTGTAGTGCAAAGTTGAATGATTACCTGATGAATATCTTTGGCCCGTAGTACAAAGATGAATAGGTGTTGAGATGAGCATGACCAACTGGTGATACAAATGAATATTTTTGGCAGTAGTGCAAAGATGAATATTTGATGCAAGATGGATATTGATTGATGTTACAGAGATAAAATATTGATGATGAACTTTTAAATTCATAGATGATAGTAGATTTCATTCTCTACTTAACTCTTCTAATGACTTGTTATTTTCGCTGCGAATATTGATCTAAAACTGGTTGTCCATTATATTTTATCTGATTTGTTGAAGGCTAACGATAATTTGTTGTTCATTATCATAGTCATAATATTCTTTACTGGGCTAGTTGAGCTCACCCTTTTCCTTTTTGTTCCATTTTTCTTCTCAGGAGGTGAGAATATAGCAGGAACTAGACGGGGGTATGAAGTGATGGTTCTAGAAAGTTATTTTAACAGTCCTCACTATTTTCGTAAAATAATGTATCGATAATTGTAATGAAGACTCCTTTTGAGTTTGAATATTATCTATTAGACAATATTTGTATTTAAACTCACAGTATATGTGTTATCATATTTTGTACGATAATTGTATTAATGAAGTTGTATTTATTTCTGTACTATGTATTTGGCGACTCAAAATGGATGATGTATACCTATTTTGGAGACGTCACATTTATGTTGATTTTTCCCCCAAAATCACCCTTAAAATTAATAAATCTCAAATAACAAAGGAAATAATAATAATAATAAAAAAGAAAAGATAGTAGGAAAAATTTCTGACGTCGACATAGGACTAACAAATATTTTCTTAAATGTCTTTAAATCATGGTGTGACGCCCCCAGAATAGGTATACAACACCCATTCTGAGTCGCCAAATACATGGTACAGAAAGCAAACTACAACTTCAATAATACAATTGTCGTGCAAAATACGACAACACATACTGTGAGTTTAAATACAAATATTGTCTTCTAGACAATATCCACACTCAAATAAATCCTCATTACAATTATTCAAACACTATTTTACAGAAATAGTGAGGACTGCTAATACATCTTTCTAGAACCATCACTCCATACCCCGACTAGATCCTGCTATGTTCTCACCTCCTGAGAAGAAAAATGGAACAAAAAGGAAAAGGGTGAGCTCAACTAGCCCAGTAAAGAATATTATGACTAAGATAATATACAACAAATTATCGTTAGTCTTCAACAGGGAAAAATCTGATAAAATATAATCGACAACAAGTTTTAGATCAACAACTGCAGCGGAAACAGCAAACCATTAGAAGAGTCAAGTAGAGAAAGAATTCTACTATCTTCTAAGATTTAAAAGTCCATCATCAATATTTTATCCCTGTAACATCAATTAATAATCATCTTTAACCAAATATTCATCTTTGCACTACAGGCCAAAGATATTCATTTGTATCATCAGTCGGTCATGTTCATCTCAACACCTGTTCATCTTTGCACTACAGGCCAAAGATATTCATCAAGTAATTATACATCTTTGCACTACAGGCCAAAGATATTCAGTAATATCATCATTTAGGACTGAGGATGATGAAAAATATCTTAAAGAGAACGAATCCAATGAGACAGAAGGACAAATAGTAGGGATTCGTATAACAGTTTATCCAAGATCAATAATACTTCATAATAATCAATTGTGAAGCAGAATTCAAAAATAAAGATCAAAACATGGATACAATCAAAGATAGTAACCATAATAGACATCTTGGACAAAAAGGGAAAATTTTATTTTTCGGTGAATAGTGCCGTATTCGTGAATAGTGCCGTATACGTGAATAGTGCCGTATACGTGAATAGTAACCCCGACACAAAAAGTTCCAAATTTGATAAAAACTCATATCAATATTTCAGCATAATGATATTGAAGAAAATAATATCATTAAGAAGAAAATAATATCCCTTACCTCAAAATATCAGTACTTCTGGTCGGAATACCGGTATAAGGCTGAAAGAAACTTGCTCTGATGAATAGAAACTCTCAAAGTATCTAAATACTCACAAAATACACTCAATAATCTAGAGAGAGAAAGAGAGAAAACTTGTTTCTGGTGTGATTTTCAATTCTAACTTAGCCCTCTATTTATAGGAAAATTTTGGTAGGTTTGACCTGCAACCTGATGGCTTTACCTGCTACTATTCCCACCCACCACATTTGAAATATAATTCAGCACATTTCTTCACCAACCACAAGTGGGGCCCACCAATTCTAGAATTTTCCACCAAAATGATAAACTCCGAAAATTCAACAATTTCTGAACCAGTCATCTTGTAAAATTCATAATAAATCATACGTTCATTTTTAACGGTTCAAAATTTGTGGACATATACTCAACTTATATATGTATAACATATCCAAAAATTACCACGATCCAACGGTCGGATTAAAAATTATAACCCCCGCAAAATATCTCAAAAACCTGATTTTTAATACCTCCATTCCGACAAAAATATGATAAAAACCTCAACATTAACTCCTTCATTTTTAACCACAAAAATATATCCCTCATTTATATCCACATAAAATAAATATTTCCTTATCATATGAATCAATAATTAATTATTCACAAATAATATTACAGAATCACATTTATGACAACCAGGCCGTTCCCAGGAAAGAGGGGGCTTTCCAATAAGGATTTCTCCTTACTGGCGCGCAATTAGATGACCAAACCTCTCCTTAGACAGAACTTTCTAGACATTGCCAATAATGTTATCTAATAATATTATTCAAATAATATGAATTATTGATCTGATAATGGAAAATACTGTGCAGCAACAATTATTGAAACAACAATAATATAAAATATCAACGCAGCAATTATTGAATCAATAAAATAAAATATTGAACAATAACTACTGTAACAATTATTGAGTAGTGCCTTCTTACGTAAGAATCAATAATTCAATATACTGTGCAATCCGTGTGCTACTGTGCAACCACGCGTTATTACTGTATTTTAACCACCGGTATTCCAACAGTATTAACGGTAACAACTACGCCGTTATTTATAAACAACTTATACTTGTCGTTTTCTTCATCCAATCGCTTTCCGTTATGGGGCCCACACAAGGCTGCGCCGTCGTACGAATATTCCCCGACAGCAAGAATATTCCACGACCAAACGAATATTCCCCGACAAAATGAATATTTTATAACCACTTGCTTATTTTGCAAAATTTGCACATTTCACCCATAACCAAAGTATTATATCAAATTAACCCCTTATTATTCACAATAATATTTAGAGAAAATTTGATTTTATTCATTAATAAGTTGGGGTCTTACAACCTCCCCTCCTTATGAAATTTCGTCCTCGAAATTGACGTACGTACCTGATGTTTCAAAAAGGTGAGGATACCTCGCTTTCATTTCTGATTCCAACTCCCAGGTCATTTCTTCAATAGCATGGTTTCTCCACAAAACCTTAACTTGTGGTATAACCTTCGTGCGTAGGACATGCTCTTTCCTATCCAAGATCTTAACAGGTACCTCCTCGTACGTTAAATCTTCAGCTATCTCGTCTGGTTCTAACTCAATAATGTGGTTCGGGTCTTTAACATATTTACGAAGCATAGATATGTGAAAAACATTATGAACACGAGACATGCTTGGAGGTAATGCGAGTCTATATGCCACATTTCCTATTCGCTCAAGAATCTCAAATGGACCAACAAATCTTGGATTGAGCTTTCCTCTCTTCCCAAATCTTGTAACTCCCTTCCATGGTGCAACACGTAACAATACATGATCCCCAATATTAAATTCCACGTCCTTCCGATGAAGATCCGCATAACTCTTTTGTCGATCCTGTGCCGTTTGTATACGTTGTCGAATCGTTTGGATCTTCTCTGTAGTAATGCGTACCAATTCTGGTCCCAACAATGTTGCTTCACCCACCTCGTCCCAGCATACTGGAGAACGACATTTTCTTCCATACAACGCCTCAAATGGAGCCATACCTATGCTCGCCTGATAACTGTTGTTGTAGGAGAATTCCACCAATGGTAGGTACTTATCCCAACTCCCTTTGAGATCTAAGACACAAAGTCTTAATAGATCTTCAAGAGTTTGAATAGTCCTCTCTGATTGTCCGTCCGTTTGAGGATGGTATGCTGAACTGAATCGTAAATCCGTGCCCATAGCTTTCTGCAAGCTAACCCAAAATCGTGAAGTGAATCTTGGGTCACGATCCGAAACTATGGATACTGGCATGCCATGCAATCTCACAATCTCGTTCACGTACATACTAGCAAGACGTTCAAGGGAATAAGTCTCACGTATCGGCAAGAAATGAGCGGACTTGGTTAATCTATCAACAATAACCCAAATCGCATCTATGCCTTGAGAAACCTTGGGAAGACCTGTAACAAAATCCATAGTAATGTGTTCCCACTTCCATTTCGGAATCTCAAGTGGTTGCAATGGACCCTTTGGTACTTGATGCTCCGCTTTTACACGTTGACAAGTTAAACATCTCGAGATAAACTCCGCGATCTCTCTTTTCATATTGCTCCACCAAAATGTATGTCGAAGATCGTGATACATTTTGGTACTCCCAGGATGGATTGCAAACGGTGTGTTGTGTGCCTCCATCATTATTCTATGCTTCAAGTCAAAATCGTTAGGAACACAAAGTCTGGAGTTGACTCGAAGTATTCCTTCTTCATCGATTCTTGCTTCTGGAATAGCACCTTCTTGCACTTTCTTCTTCATACGCATCAGCTCTATATCCGTAGCTTGAGCAGCTTTAACTTTATCGATTAAAGTCGGTTCTACTCGTATATTTGATATCATCATGTGGGTACTTGGAGCCTTCATCTCTATCTCCATCCTTTGCAAGTCATACAAAATGGGCCTTTGTGTTAAAAACATTGCACTCGTACCCGCATATGATCTTCTACTCAATGCGTCAGCTACTACGTTTGCTTTTCCAGGATGGTATTGGATGGTATGATCGTAATCTTTCAACAGCTCAAGCCAACGTCGTTGCCGCATGTTGAGTTCCTTTTGGGTGAAGAAATATTTGAGGCTTTTATGATCTGTATAGATCTCCACTTTCTCCCCATACAGGTAGTGTCTCCAGATCTTCAACGCAAAAACGACTGCTGCCAACTCCAAATCATGAGTAGGATAATTCCTCTCATATTCTTTGAGTTGTCGTGAGGCATAGGCTATGACTTTCCCATGTTGCATGAGAACACATCCTAACCCTTTGCCTGAAGCATCGCTGTAGATAACAAATCCATCCGAACCAGATGGTATTGTCAGAACAGGTGCCGAAATGAGTCTCCTCTTGAGTTCTTGGAAACTCTTCTCGCATTCCTCACTCCATACGAATTTTGTATCTTTCCGAGTCAGCTGAGTTAACGGAGTAGCGATTCGAGAAAATCCTTCCACAAATCTCCGATAATAACCAGCTAAGCCCAGAAAGCTACGTACTTCGGTTACCGACTTCGGTTGCTCCCAACTTTGTATGGCTTCAATCTTCGCCGGGTCGACAGATACTCCATGTTTTGACACCACGTGCCCAAGGAATGCTACTTCCTCAAGCCAGAACTCGCATTTCTTCAGTTTGGCATATAGCTTGTTTTCACGAAGCCTTTGCAGTACCAGCTTCAAATGGCGCTCATGATCTTCACGGCTTTTGGAATAGATGAGGATGTCATCAATAAAGACAACAACGAACTGATCCAAATATTCTTTGAATACACGGTTCATCATATCCATGAAGGCAGCAGGAGCATTAGTCAATCCAAAAGACATTACTAAGAATTCATAATGCCCGTACCGAGTTCTGAAGGCAGTCTTTGGAATATCCTCAGTTTTAATCTTCAGCTGATGATATCCAGAACGAAGATCGATCTTTGAAAAGAATTGTGCTCCTTGCAACTGGTCAAACAGGTCATCAATGCGAGGTAGCGGATACCTATTCTTGATGGTGACATGGTTCAATTCTCGATAGTCAATACAAAGTCGCATACTCCCGTCTTTCTTCTTTACGAATAAAACAGGAGCACCCCAAGGAGACGTACTAGGACGAATAAAACCGATGTCCAACAACTCCTGTAGTTGGACTTTTAACTCCTGAAGTTCAATAGGAGCCATTCGATATGGGGTTTTAGAAATGGGCTTTGTACCGGGTTCAAGGTCAATAAAGAATTCAATTTCTCGTTCCGGGGGTAGACCGGGAAGTTCTTCAGGAAATACATCGGAAAATTCTCTAACAATAGAAATATTATTCAAATCTGACTTGTCTTTGTTCAAATCCATAACATGGGCTAAGAAAGCTTGACATCCGTTTTTCAATAAACGAATAGCTTTGTGGCTTGATATGACAGTGACTGATTTTAGTGGTTTAGTAGTTTGAATTCGTATGACAGGTTGGTTAGGAATATGAAAACTAACAACCTTACGAAAACAATCAATTTTAGCATGATGAGTGGTTAACCAATCAATTCCTAAAATCACATCAAAAGCAAGTATCTTTAAAGAGATAAGATCAACAGGTAATGTGATAGTGCCAACTTGGATCATGCAAGATTTATAAACTGTAGATGTAACGAAGGTTTCACCCAACGGAGTTTCAACAGATAAGTTAAAGTCCAATTTCTCCGGAGTCAAGTTTAAACGTTGAGCACAAGCAGGAGAGATAAAAGAATGGGTAGAACCGGTATCTAGTAAAGTATAAACTTCGCAAGAATTCAAGATTAGCTTACCCGTGATCACCTCGTTCGGGTTTCTCACGTTTTGGCCAGTTACGACAAACGCTCTTCCAGGAACCGCTGATTTCGCCTTATCCGGGACAGCCCTTGGAGTCACCACTCCCGCTGAACTTGGTTTCGCTATAGTACAATCTCGAGCTATGTGGCCTTCCTTCCCACAGTTGTAACACACCTTGGATTGTTGTGGACAGTTTGGGCTGATATGTCCCTCTTTCCCGCATTTGTAACATCGACTGTGGTCGTTCTCCTCCCCTAAAATTTGTTGTTGGTGCTGGTGCTGTGCTGATGTCTTCCCGTCATTGTTGAATCTCCTCTTTCTGAAATTTCCACTTGACTCACCTCTCCTATTATCATGGCCACGATGACCACCGAGTGGTTACCGCCTTTGTTCGTATTTTTCCCTCCTCGTTGGTTATCATCGCTCTGATGATTGCTGTCACCGGTATGACCCTGGTTGTGGTCCCTCGGTTGAGTATACTCATTATCTCGCTCTAATAATTGGGCCCTGTTGACAACATCTGAATATAGAGAAAATTTATGAGAGATAAGATATTGACGAATCTCAGGTTTTAAACCTCTCAGAAACATCCTTGTCATTCGTTCCTCATTTTCGACCAAATGAGGTGCAAACCTGGATAACTCTGCAAACTTCGCCTCGTACTGGGACACCGTCATGTTGTTTTGTTCCAGTCTAATAAACTCAACCTCCTTCATATGACGAATACTTTCAGGAAAGTACTTGTCATTGAACAGTTTTTGAAATGTTTCCCAGGACATGTTGAGTGCGTCAGGCTGGGTACGCTTCACAGACTCCCACCAGTAGTCTGCCTCACCGCGGAACATAAATGTGGCGAATGGAACCTTCTGTTCCTCCGTGCATCCCAAGACATCAAATATCTTGGTAATTTGCTTGACCCACGTTTCCGCCATGATCGGATCCGGCTTTCCCTTAAATTCTGGTGGTCCCAATTCTTTGAACTGCTTAGCTGTGACAAACCGCGCGT
Source organism: Panax notoginseng (assembly GCA_016801055.1). Lineage (NCBI taxonomy): Eukaryota > Viridiplantae > Streptophyta > Magnoliopsida > Apiales > Araliaceae > Panax > Panax notoginseng. The sequence goes on from CM029022.1 coordinate 46,883,446, forward strand.
TGTTATCATTTCCACCCGTATTCTGCACACGAGTCTCCCTCGTCTGATTTTGCATGAACTGCAAAAAGCTCCTAAACATTCCATCATTCATCGTTTGCTCGGTAACGTTGTTTACAGGAGGAATATTGCCTTCCTGTTGCACGTTCCCCTGGGTAGTGATCAAAGGTGTCTCCACGGTCTGATTTACTCCATTATTAACGTTCTCAGCTGCCATTCTTAAATACTGCCATAAAACAAGGGTTAATAGTCATGTCATATATTATCCCTATACTCTGACCGACCAAATAAACACCAAATAAACTTAGTCAGGTCATACTAGCGAAGGAATTCCCCGTCTCTCCCCTCCTAGTTCTTGTCTCACATCTCAGCCAGGGATCATATCCCTAAGCTCTGATACCAACTGTGACGCCCCCAGAATAGGTATACAACACCCATTCTGAGTCGCCAAATACATGGTACAGAAAGCAAACTACAACTTCAATAATACAATTGTCGTGCAAAATACGACAACACATACTGTGAGTTTAAATACAAATATTGTCTTCTAGACAATATCCACACTCAAATAAATCCTCATTACAATTATTCAAACACTATTTTACAGAAATAGTGAGGACTGCTAATACATCTTTCTAGAACCATCACTCCATACCCCGACTAGATCCTGCTATGTTCTCACCTCCTGAGAAGAAAAATGGAACAAAAAGGAAAAGGGTGAGCTCAACTAGCCCAGTAAAGAATATTATGACTAAGATAATATACAACAAATTATCGTTAGTCTTCAACAGGGAAAAATCTGATAAAATATAATCGACAACAAGTTTTAGATCAACAACTGCAGCGGAAACAGCAAACCATTAGAAGAGTCAAGTAGAGAAAGAATTCTACTATCTTCTAAGATTTAAAAGTCCATCATCAATATTTTATCCCTGTAACATCAATTAATAATCATCTTTAACCAAATATTCATCTTTGCACTACAGGCCAAAGATATTCATTTGTATCATCAGTCGGTCATGTTCATCTCAACACCTGTTCATCTTTGCACTACAGGCCAAAGATATTCATCAAGTAATTATACATCTTTGCACTACAGGCCAAAGATATTCAGTAATATCATCATTTAGGACTGAGGATGATGAAAAATATCTTAAAGAGAACGAATCCAATGAGACAGAAGGACAAATAGTAGGGATTCGTATAACAGTTTATCCAAGATCAATAATACTTCATAATAATCAATTGTGAAGCAGAATTCAAAAATAAAGATCAAAACATGGATACAATCAAAGATAGTAACCATAATAGACATCTTGGACAAAAAGGGAAAATTTTATTTTTCGGTGAATAGTGCCGTATTCGTGAATAGTGCCGTATACGTGAATAGTGCCGTATACGTGAATAGTAACCCCCGACACAAAAAGTTCCAAATTTGATAAAAACTCATATCAATATTTCAGCATAATGATATTGAAGAAAATAATATCATTAAGAAGAAAATAATATCCCTTACCTCAAAATATCAGTACTTCTGGTCGGAATACCGGTATAAGGCTGAAAGAAACTTGCTCTGATGAATAGAAACTCTCAAAGTATCTAAATACTCACAAAATACACTCAATAATCTAGAGAGAGAAAGAGAGAAAACTTGTTTCTGGTGTGATTTTCAATTCTAACTTAGCCCTCTATTTATAGGAAAATTTTGGTAGGTTTGACCTGCAACCTGATGGCTTTACCTGCTACTATTCCCACCCACCACATTTGAAATATAATTCAGCACATTTCTTCACCAACCACAAGTGGGGCCCACCAATTCTAGAATTTTCCACCAAAATGATAAACTCCGAAAATTCAACAATTTCTGAACCAGTCATCTTGTAAAATTCGTAATAAATCATACGTTCATTTTTAACGGTTCAAAATTTGTGGACATATACTCAACTTATATATGTATAACATATCCAAAAATTACCACGATCCAACGGTCGGATTAAAAATTATAACCCCCGCAAAATATCTCAAAAACCTGATTTTTAATACCTCCATTCCGACAAAAATATGGATAAAAACCTCAACATTAACTCCTTCATTTTTAACCACAAAAATATATCCCTCATTTATATCCACATAAAATAAATATTTCCTTATCATATGAATCAATAATTAATTATTCACAAATAATATTACAGAATCACATTTATGACAACCAGGCCGTTCCCAGGAAAGAGGGGGCTTTCCAATAAGGATTTCTCCTTACTGGCGCGCAATTAGATGACCAAACCTCTCCTTAGACAGAACTTTCTAGACATTGCCAATAATGTTATCTAATAATATTATTCAAATAATATGAATTATTGATCTGATAATGAAAATACTGTGCAGCAACAATTATTGAAACAACAATAATATAAAATATCAACGCAGCAATTATTGAATCAATAAAATAAAATATTGAACAATAACACTGTAACAATTATTGAGTAGTGCCTTCTTACGTACGAATCAATAATTCAATATACTGTGCAATCCGTGTGCTACTGTGCAACCACGCGTTATTACTGTATTTTTAACCACCGGTATTCCAACAGTATTAACGGTAACAACTACGCCGTTATTTATAAACAACTTATACTTGTCGTTTTCTTCATCCAATCGCTTTCCGTTATGGGGCCCACACAAGGCTGCGCCGTCGTACGAATATTCCCCGACAGCAAGAATATTCCACGACCAAACGAATATTCCCCGACAAAATGAATATTTTATAACCACTTGCTTATTTTGTAAAATTTACACATTTCACCCATAACCAAAGTATTATATCAAATTAACCCCTTATTATTCACAATAATATTTAGAGAAAATTTAATTTTATTCATTAATAAGTTGGGGTCTTACACATGGCACTTGATATTAAACCATAATATTCTAAATAGAACAAAGTTAAAAAGTATTTATACATAACTAAGCAATGCCACACGTATTATGTGTATAAATTATACAGGACAAAATAATTTTTTTTATAAATTTAGACGACTAAATAGAAAGAAAAAAATAATTAATATTAAAAGAACAAAATAAAAAATATTTTAAAAGTTGAAAGGTATTTTTAAAAATTAATAAGACTTCAAAAATTTATTTACGCAAAAGTCCTCTAACTTTATATATTACTCCTTCCGTCCTAGGATAAAAGTCTTGGTGGACTTTTCACCCATATTAAGAAGATGAATGAAATGACAAAATTGCCCATAATAATGTCATTAAATATGGAGAGAGAATTATAATAAGAAAAAGTATGAGATATTTAATGCTACGGGTATAATAGGAAAATATGTGTAAAAGTTTGGTTATTAAAGGAAAATAGAAATTTAACATGAGACTATTTAAAATAGTAATAAGGACTTTTATGATGGGACGGAGGAAGTAGAAGATTACTAAACTATTTTGTTTAACTAATTAATACCAAAATAATAGAAAAATATTAATAGTTTTTTTTAAAATAATGTCAATTTTTAATTTTAAAATATATATATATATATATATATATATATATATATATATATATATATATATTTGAAACAATTAAAAAATATATATTTAAGTTTGAAAGAAACATAATAAATAAGTTATAGAGGAGGTAAATTATCACTTAATATATGGAGATGATAAATTTTGAGAATTAATATTTTCATTAGTAAATTTGATATTTTCACAATATTCTCTCTCTCGTATAAAGTGAATTTACTTATGTTCGGGTCAATTTTTAAAAAGTAATGTTACAGACATAAACTATTCTACAAATATTTTACAAACTGCTGATGTGACATACTCCACCTCAGCATATTGATCAATAAATTGCTTTAATATAGTCTTCGATCCCACATAAAAAGCTGAAGTAAAATATATTACATCAGCAGTGTAAGACCCCGAATTTTATGAAATAAAAGTATTCAATTTTTCTTATAATTACAATTCAGTAAATGGTTAAATTGATAAAAGTTTAAAGTTATGGGTGAAATATGAATTTTTTTTCAAAATAAGCAAGTGGTTATAAAATAATCATTGTTGTCGGGGAATATTCGTTTGGTCGTGGAATATTCTTTCTGTCGGAGAATATTCGTACGACGGCGCAGCTATTTGTGGGCCCCATAACGAATAACTGTCGGGTGAAGGAAAACGACAAATTTGAGTTTTTACAAATAACGGCGTAGTTATTACCGTTAACTGTGACGCCCCCAAAATAGGTCCATTCCACCCAACCCATTCTGAGTCGTCAAATACATGGTACAGAAAATAACTACAACTTTATTACAACAATTGTCGTGTAAAATACAACAACACATATGCTGTGAGTTTGGATACAAATATATACCAAATGTGACTCATGTTCCAACCGTGGACATCACCTCACAATGACACCTTACATAAAGGTATAGTCAAAAACTGTTTTAGAAACTAGAATCTTTGGGAAGTGCTCAAGGAAACCTTCGTACATGGGAGGCCACGCGTCTAGGTTATGATAGATATCATATGGCCACAGAATTATCCTTGGTTGACCCAATAGACCCCAAAGAAAAATGAGAAGATTACTATCATATTCTTCCCAATGGTGAGTCTTCTCTTGACATATCATTATCTCTACTGTCTCTAATTGAAAATTATACTTTAAACAAACACCAAGATTATATAGGTAGTGCTCGTATATATACTCAGCAAGTGGATGAGCACATCCATGTCTTATGATGACACGGGGTTGTATGTCGTTAGACATCTTGTATGATAGTGGCAAACCACCCTTCCAACGTTGGGTACACCTTACCCTATTGGATTCACCAAATATAACTACTAAATGAACTTTTCTATACTGCCTCGGGAGAACATCCACAGCTAGAGACCACCGTTCTATTTCCCCGTTACCCTCGCTCGACCCAGCTACACTCTTATTACCTGAAAGGAATTGTGAAGCAAAAGGGTGAGCACAACTAGCTCAGTAAAGAATATCATGACTAAAGATAATTCAATTATTAATAGCCTTCATCAACAATAAATCAGAGATTTAGAACATATGGTAAATGATAAAAATTTCAACCATAGTTGCAGCGGAACGAGCAATCCATTAGAAGAGTCAAATAGACTATAAAGTCTATTATCTTCTCCATGTTAAAAATCCACCAACAATGTTTTATCCCTGTAACATCAATCAACAATTCTGGTCCACAATCATATGAATAACTCATAATCATAATTGTAGTTCTAAATTTCTCTTCTCATCTAGGACGAAGATAATTTTCATCACCTGAAACATCAAACATCATGGTTATACCAAATCACAGTTCCTGTTCATAATCATACTAATAACTTCATCTTTGCACTACGGGTCCAAAGATATTCATCAACAAGTCATCTTTGCACTACAGGCCAAAGATATTCATCCACAGTTCATCTTTGCATTACTGGCCAAAGATATTCATCTACAATTCATCTTTGCACTACAGGCCAAAGATATTCCTCAACAATTCATATTTGCACTACAGGCCAAATATATTCATATCTCAAAGAAATATATAATCATTTCAGAATTTATATACACCATAATTATAACCATGTTAATCAATTCATCTTTACACTTAAGCTAAAGATATTCAATTGTAAATTCAATGGTCATGATCATACCAGTCACAATTCAACTTTGCACTACAGGCCAAAGAGAACCCTAGTCATGATCATACCAATAATCTACCCATCTTTACACTCCAGTGAAAGAGAATTTCAACATCAGGGTTATAAAAATGTTATATATGATGATAAAAATAATATGATCAACATATAGTTTTAATCTCAAGAGTAATATTCGTAACTCATGAATAGTAACCCCGACACAAAAGATAGAAATTCTACAATAAAATTCATACCAATATTTCGGTATAATGATATTGAAAGAATAATATTTCTTAAGCTTATAAACAATTTATTTTAAATTGTTTACACTTTACTAAATAATGCATTTAATCATTCTAAAATACCAAACTCATAAGATTTTATCACCAATAATCAAAACCCTCATCAAAAATCTGCATATACCTCATATAGGATTCTCAAGCCATAAAATCCTATTTTTCAATTTTCTTACTTCGCATAACATATTTAATTCATTTACTCATAACTAGTCCATTTTCATGAAAAATACCAAATCAGTTCCAAAAATATTTCTTTTCTGGGATTTAGCATAATATAGTCCCATAGTGAACATATATTTTTCTCAGAATTTTTAAAAGTCATTTACTATTTTTCATATGGCCAAAATAGCCGAACATTTAGACATTTATCAAAAATTGTACTTTTGTCTAAAAATTCTGAAATTTACAGAGTATACTTCTATCATATACATGTACTCCCAATAAAAATTTCATCAATTTTGGAGTTAACCACAAGGAATTATAAGCGGTTACTTTTAAAATAGTCTTTTCTCATAAAATTCATAACTCTCAATCTATACATCCAAAAATCACCATTTTTGGACACAATCAATAAAACTCATCAAAATATCATTTCAAATTTTTCTAGAATTTTTGAAGTTCAGAAAAATACGAAACTGAAAATCATAACAACCCTTAAAATCACTTAATATCCCTTACTATCCCTTACCTCAAAAGAGCAGTACTTCTGATCGGTATAAGGCTGAAGGAAACTTGCACTGATGAATAGAAATTCACAGAGTATCTAAATACTCACAAAATACACTCAATAATCTAGAGAGAGAAAGAGAGAAAACTTATGTTTCTGGTGTGATTTTCAATTCTAACTTAGCCCTCTATTTATAGGAAAATTTTGGTAGGTTTGACCTGTAACCTGATGGCTTTACCTGCTACTATTCCCACCCACCATATTTGAAATATAATTCAGCACATTTCTTCACCAACCATAAGTGGGGCCCACCAATTCTAGAATTTTCCACCAAAATGATAAACTCCGAAAATTCAACAATTTCTGAACCAGTCATCTCGTAAAATTCATAATAAAGCATACGTTCATTTTTAACGGTTCAAAATTTGTGGACATATACTCAACTTATATATGTATAACATATCCAAAAATTACCACGATCCAACGGTCGGATTAAAAATTATAACCCCCGCAAAATATCTCAAAAACCCTGATTTTTAATACCTCCATTCCGATAAAAATACTGATAAAACCTCAACATTAACTCCTTCATTTTTTAACCACAAAAATATATCCCTCATTTATATCCACATAAAATAAATATTTTCTTATCATATGAATCAATAATTAATTATTCACAAATAATATAATACAGAATCACATTTATGACAACCAGGCCGTTCCCAGGAAAGAGGGGGCTTTCCAATAAGGATTTCTCCTTACTAGCGCGCAATTGGATGACCAAACCTCTCCTTAGACAGAACTTTCTAGACATTGCCAATAATGTTATCTAATAATATTATTCAAATAATATGAATTATTGATCTGATAATAGAAAATACTGTGCAGCAACAATTATTGAAACAACAATAATATAAAATATCAACGCAGCAATTATTGAATCAATAAAATAAAATATTGAACAGTAATTACTGTAACAATTATTGAGTAGTGCCTTCTTACGTAAGAATCAATAATTTCAAAATACTATGCAATACCGTGTGCTACTGTGCAATAACGCGTATTACTGTATTTTAACCACCGGTATTCCAACAGTGTTAACGGTAACAACTACGCCGTTATTTGTAAAAACTCAAATTTGTCGTTTTCCTTCACCCGACAGTTATTCGTTATGGGGCCCACAAATAGCTGCGCCGTCGTACGAATAATCTCCGACAGAAAGAATATTCCACGACCAAACGAATATTCCCCGACAACAATGATTATTTTATAACCACTTGCTTATTTTGAAAAAAATTTCATATTTCACCTATAACTTTAAACTTTTATCAATTTAACCATTTACTGAATAGTAATTATAAGAAAAATTGAATACTTTTATTTCATAAAATTCGGGGTCTTACAATCTCCCCTCCTTATGAAATTTCGTCCCCGAAATTTACGTACCTGGTATTTCGAAGAGTTGAGAATACCTTCCTTTCATTTCAAATTCCATCTTTCCTGTCATCATAATTTCTCCATTGCTCATCTCCTGTATTTTAAATATCATTCTAGAATACAACTTCAAAACAAAGGTTAATTTAACAAATTAACATATCACATAATATCCCGATATTATGACTGTCTAATAAGCTTAGGTAGGACACACTAGCGAAGGATTTACTCATCTCTCCCCTCCTAGTTGTATTCCCCGATCTCCGCCAGTGATCATATCCCCAAGCTCTGATACCACCTGTGACGCCCCCAAAATAGGTCCATTCCACCCAACCCATTCTGAGTCGTCAAATACATGGTACAGAAAATAACTACAACTTTATTACAACAATTGTCGTGTAAAATACAACAACACATATGCTGTGAGTTTGGATACAAATATATACCAAATGTGACTCATGTTCCAACCGTGGACATCACCTCACAATGACACCTTACATAAAGGTATAGTCAAAAACTGTTTTAGAAACTAGAATCTTTGGGAAGTGCTCAAGGAAACCTTCGTACATGGGAGGCCACGCGTCTAGGTTATGATAGATATCATATGGCCACAGAATTATCCTTGGTTGACCCAATAGACCCCAAAGAAAAATGAGAAGATTACTATCATATTCTTCCCAATGGTGAGTCTTCTCTTGACATATCATTATCTCTACTGTCTCTAATTGAAAATTATACTTTAAACAAACACCAAGATTATATAGGTAGTGCTCGTATATATACTCAGCAAGTGGATGAGCACATCCATGTCTTATGATGACACGGGGTTGTATGTCGTTAGACATCTTGTATGATAGTGGCAAACCACCCTTCCAACGTTGGGTACACCTTACCCTATTGGATTCACCAAATATAACTACTAAATGAACTTTTCTATACTGCCTCGGGAGAACATCCACAGCTAGAGACCACCGTTCTATTCCTCCCTTGTTACCCTCGCTCGACCCAGCTACACTCTTATTACCTGAAAGGAATTGTGAAGCAAAAGGGTGAGCACAACTAGCTCAGTAAAGAATATCATGACTAAAGATAATTCAATTATTAATAGCCTTCATCAACAATAAATCAGAGATTTAGAACATATGGTAAATGATAAAAATTTCAACCATAGTTGCAGCGGAACGAGCAATCCATTAGAAGAGTCAAATAGACTATAAAGTCTATTATCTTCTCCATGTTAAAAATCCACCAACAATGTTTTATCCCTGTAACATCAATCAACAATTCTGGTCCACAATCATATGAATAACTCATAATCATAATTGTAGTTCTAAATTTCTCTTCTCATCTAGGACGAAGATAATTTTTATCACCTGAAACATCAAACATCATGGTTATACCAAATCACAGTTCCTGTTCATAATCATACTAATAACTTCATCTTTGCACTACGGGCCAAAGATATTCATCAACAAGTCATCTTTGCACTACAGGCCAAAGATATTCATCCACAGTTCATCTTTGCATTACTGGCCAAAGATATTCATCTACAATTCATCTTTGCACTACAGGCCAAAGATATTCCTCAACAATTCATATTTGCACTACAGGCCAAATATATTCATATCTCAAAGAAATATATAATCATTTCAGAATTTATATACACCATAATTATAACCATGTTAATCAATTCATCTTTACACTTAAGCTAAAGATATTCAATTGTAAATTCAATGGTCATGATCATACCAGTCACAATTCAACTTTGCACTACAGGCCAAAGAGAACCCTAGTCATGATCATACCAATAATCTACCCATCTTTACACTCCAGTGAAAGAGAATTTCAACATCAGGGTTATAAAAAATGTTATATATGATGATAAAAATAATATGATCAACATATAGTTTTAATCTCAAGAGTAATATTCGTAACTCATGAATAGTAACCCCGACACAAAAGATAGAAATTCTCTACAATAAAATTCATACCAATATTTCGGTATAATGATATTGAAAGAATAATATTTCTTAAGCTTATAAACAATTTATTTTAAATTGTTTACACTTTACTAAATAATGCATTTAATCATTCTAAAATACCAAACTCATAAGATTTTATCACCAATAATCAAAACCCTCATCAAAAATCTGCATATACCTCATATAGGATTCTCAAGCCATAAAATCCTATTTTTCAATTTTCTTGCTTCGCATAACATATTTAATTCATTTACTCATAACTAGTCCATTTTCATGAAAAATACCAAATCAGTTCCAAAAATATTTCTTTTCTGGGATTTAGCATAATATAGTCCCATAGTGAACATATATTTTTCTCAGAATTTTTAAAAGTCATTTACTATTTTTCATATGGCCAAAATAGCCGAACATTTAGACATTATCAAAATTTGTACTTTTGTCTAAAAATTCTGAAATTTACAGAGTATACTTCTATCATATACATGTACTCCCAATAAAAATTTCATCAATTTTGGAGTTAACCACAAGGAATTATAAGCGGTTACTTTTAAAATAGTCTTTTCTCATAAAATTCATAACTCTCAATCTATACATCCAAAAATCACCATTTTTGGACACAATCAATAAAACTCATCAAAATATCATTTCAAATTTTTCTAGTATTTTTGAAGTTCAGAAAAATTACGAAACTGAAAATCATAACAACCCTTAAAATCCCTTAATATCCCTTACTATCCCTTATCTCAAAAGAGCAGTACTTCTGATCGGTATAAGACTGAAGGAAACTTGCACTGATGAATAGAAATTCACAGAGTATCTAAATACTCACAAAATACACTCAATAATATCTAGAGAGAGAAAGAGAGAAAACTTATGTTTCTGGTGTGATTTTCAATTCTAACTTAGCCCTCTATTTATAGGAAAATTTTGGTAGGTTTGACCTGTAACCTGATGGCTTTACCTGCTACTATTCCCACCCACCATATTTGAAATATAATTCAGCACATTTCTTCACCAACCACAAGTGGGGCCCACCAATTTCTAGAATTTTCCACCAAAATGATAAACTCCGAAAATTCAACAATTTATGAACCAGTCATCTCGTAAAATTCATAACAAATCATGCGTTCATTTTTAACGGTTCAAAATTTGTGGACATATACTCAACTTATATATGTATAACATATCCAAAAATTACCACGATCCAACGGTCGGATTAAAAATTATAACCCTCGCAAAATATCTCAAAAACCCTGATTTTTAATACCTCCATTCCGACAAAAATACTGATAAAAACCTCAACATTAACTCCATCATTTTTAACCACAAAAATATATCCCTCATTTATATCCACATAAAATAAATATTTTCTTATCATATGAATCAATAATTAATTATTCAAAATAATATTACAGAATCACATTTATGACAACCAGGCCGTTCCCAGGAAAGAGGGGGCTTTCCAATAAGGATTTCTCCTTACTAGCGCGCAATTAGATGACCAAACTCTCCTTAGACAGAACTTTCTAGACATTGCCAATAATGTTATCTAATAATATTATTCAAATAATATGGATTATTGATCTGATAATAGAAAATACTGTGCAGCAACAATTATTGAAACAAAAATAATATAAAATATCAACGCAGTAATTATTGAATCAATAAAATAAAATATTGAACAGTAATTACTGTAACAATTATTGAGTAGTGCCTTCTTACGTAAGAATCAATAATTTCAAAAATACTATGCAATACCGTGTGCTACTGTGCAATAACGCGTATTACTGTATTTTAACCACCGGTATTCCAACAGTGTTAACGGTAACAACTACGCCGTTATTTGTAAAAACTCAAATTTGTCGTTTTCCTTCACCCGACAGTTATTCGTTTATGGGGCCCACAAATAGCTGCGCCGTCGTACGAATATTCTCCGACAGAAGAATATTCCACGACCAAACGAATATTCCCCGACAACAATGATTATTTTATAACCACTTGCTTATTTTGAAAAAAATTCATATTTCACCTATAACTTTAAACTTTTATCAATTTAACCATTTACTGAATAGTAATTATAAGAAAAATTGAATACTTTTATTTCATAAAATTCGGGGTCTTACATTAACACTGTTGGAATACCCGGTGGTTAAAATACAGTAATACGCGTTATTGCACAGTAGCACACGGTATTGCATAGTATTTTTGAAATTATTGATTCTTACGTAAGAAGGCACTACTCAATAATTGTTACAGTAATTACTGTTCAATATTTTATTTTATTGATTCAATAATTGCTACGTTGAAATTTTGTATTATTGTTGTTTAATAATTGTTGCTGTACCGTATTTTTTATTATCAGATCAATAATTCATATTATTTGAATAGTATTATTAGATAACATTATTGACAATGTCTAGAAAGTTCTGTCTAAGGAGAGGTTTGGTCATTTAATTGCGCGCCAGTAAGGAAAAATTCTTATTGGAAAGCCCCCTCTTTCCTGGAATGGCCTGGTTGTCATAAATGTGATTCTGTATATTATTTGTGAATAATTAATTATTGATTCATATGATAAGGAAATATTTATATTATGTGGATATAAATGAGGGATATATTTTTGTGGTTAAAAATGAAGGAGTTAATGTTGAGATTTTTATCAGTATTTTTGTCGGAATGGAGGTATTAAAAATCAGGGTTTTTGAGATATTTTGCGGGGGTTATAATTTTTAATCCGACCGTTGGATCGTGGTAATTTTTGGATATGTTATACATATATAAGTTGAGTATATGTCCACAAATTTTGAACCGTTAAAAATGAACGTATGATTTATTATGAATTTTACGAGATGACTGGTTCAGAAATTGTTGAATTTTCGGAGTTTATCATTTTGGTGGAAAATTCTAGAATTGGTGGGCCCCACTTGTGGTTGGTGAAGAAATGTGCTGAATTATATTTCAAATGTGGTGGGTGGGAATAGTAGCAGTAAAGCCATCAGGTTGCAGGTCAAACCTACCAAAATTTTCCTATAAATAGAGGGCTAAGTTAGAATTAAAAATCACACCAGAAACATAAGCTTTCTCTCTTTCTCTCTCTAGATTATTGAGTGTATTTTGTGAGTATTTAGATACTTGGTGAGTTGCTATTCATCAGTGCAAGTTTCCTTCAGCCTTATACCGATCAGAAGTACTGCTCTTTTGAGGTAAGGGATAGTAAGGGATATTAAGGGATTTTAAGGGTTGTTATGATTTTCAGTTTCGTAATTTTTCTGATCTTCAAAAATTCTAGAAAAATTTGAAATGATATTTTGATGAGTTTTCTTGATTGTGTCCAAAAATGGTGATTTTTGGATGTATAGATTGAGAGTTATGAATTTTATAAGAACATACTATTTTTTTAAAAGTAACCGCTTATAATTCCTTGTGGTTAACTCCAAAATTGACGAAATTTTTATTGGGAGTACATGTGTATGATAGAAGTATACTCTGTAAATTTCAGAATTTTTGGACAAAAGTATAATTTTTGATAAATGTCTAAATATTCGGTGGTTTGGCCATATGAAAAATAGTAAATGAGTTTTAAAAATTCTGAGAAAAATATATGTTCAATATTGGACTATATTATGCTAAATCCCAGAAAAGAAATATTTTTTTAAACGGATTTGGTAATTTTCATGAAAATAGTCTAGTTATGAAAAAATGAATTAAATATGTTATGTGAAGTAAGAAAATTGAAAAATAGGATTTTATGGCTTGAGAATCCTATATATGAGGTATATACAGATTTTTTTATGAGGGTTTTGGTTATTGATGATGAAATCTTAAGAGTTGGCATTTTATGATGATTAAATGCATTAATTAGTAAAGTGTAAACAATTTAAATAAATTGTTTATAAGCTTAAGAATATTATTCTTTCAATATCATTATATCGAAATATTGGTATGTATATTATTGTGGAATTTCTACCTTTTTCATGTCAGGATTACTATTCATGAGTTACTATTCATGAGTTACTATTCATGAGTTACTATTCATGAATTACTATTCACGAGTTACTATTCACGAGTTACTATTCACGAGTTACTATTCACGACAAAATTAGTTTCTTTTTCTAACCAAATTAGAGTTGATTTATGAATATTGCTCTTGAAATTAAATCCATGTTTTGATCATATTGTTTTTATTATCATATATAACATTTTTATAACCTTGATGTTGAAATTCTCTTTCGCTTGAGTGTAAAGATGGGTAGATTATTGGTATGATCATGATTAGGGTTCTCTTTGGCCTGTAGTGCAAAGTTGAATTGTGACTGGTATGATCATGACCATTGAATTTATAAGTGAATATCTTTAGCTTAAGTGCAAAGGTGAATTGATCAACATGGTTATAATTATTGTTTATATAAATTCTGAAATGATTATATATTTCTTTGAGATATTAATATCTTTGGCCTGTAGTGCAAAGATAAAATATTGATGAATATCTTTGGCCTGTAGTGCAAAGATGAATTGTTGATGAATATCTTTGGCCCGTAGTGCAAAGATGACATGTTGTTGAATATCTTTGGCCAGTAGTGCAAAGATGAACAGATGTTGAGATAAACATGACCAACTGGTGATACAAATGAATATCTTTGGACGTAGTGCAAAGATGAAGTTATTAGTATGATTATGAACAGGAAATGTGATTTGGTGTAACCATGATCTTTGATGTTTCAGGTAAAGATAGGTGATGAAAATTATCATCGTCCTGGATGAGAAGAGGAATTTAGAACTACAGTTATGATTATGAGTTATTCATATGATTGTGGACCAGAATTGTTGATTGATGTTACAGGGATAAAACATTGTTGGTGGATTTTTAACATGGAGAAGATAATAGACTTTATAGTCTATTTGACTCTTCTAATGGATTGCTCGTTCCGCTGCAACTATGGTTGAAATTTTTATCATTTACCATATGTTCTAAATCTCTGATTTATTATTGATGAAGGCTATTGATAATTTAATTATCTTTAGTCATGATATTCTTTACTGAGCTAGTTGTGCTCACCCTTTTGCTTCACAATTCCTTTTCAGGTAATAAGAGTGTAGCTGGGTCGAGCGGGGGTAACAAGGGAATAGAACGGTGGTCATCATTTAGTAGTTATATTTGGTGAAGAAAATAGGGTGAGGCGAACCCAACGTTGGAAGGGTGTTTTGTCACTATCATACAAGATTTCTAATGACATACAGCCTCGTGTCATCATAAGACAGGGATGTGCTCATCCACTTGCTGAGTATATATACGAGCACTACCTATATAATCTTGGTGTTTGTTTGAAGTATAATTCTCAATTAGAGACAGTAGAGATAATGATATGTCAAGAGAAGACTCACCATTGGGAAGAATATGATAGTAATCTTCTCGTTTTTCTTTGGGGTCTATTGGGTCAACCAAGAATAATTCTGTTGTGACAACCCCAAAATAGGTCCATTCCATCCAACCCATTCTGAGTCGCCAAATACATGGTACAGAAAACAACTACAACTTTATTACAACAATTGTCGTGCAAAATACAACAACACATATGCTGTGAATTTGGATACAAATATATACCAAACGTGACACATGTCCCACCGTGGACAGCACCTCACAGTGACACCTTACATAAAGGTATAGTCAAAAACTGTTTTAGAAATTAAAATCTTTGGGAAGTGCTCAAGGAAACCTTCGTACATGGGAGGCCACGCGTCTAGGTTATGATAGATATCATATGGCCACAGAATTATCCTTGGTTGACCCAATAGACCCCAAAGAAAAACGAGAAGATTACTATCATATATTCTTCCCAATGGTGAGTCTTCTCTTGACTTATCATTATCTCCACTGTCTCTAATTGAGAATTATACTTCAAACAAACACCAAGATTATATAGGTAGTGCCCATAGATATACTCAGCAAGTGGATGAGCACAACCCTGTCTTATGATGACACGAGGTTGTATGTCATTAGACATCTTGTATGATAGTAACAAAACACCCTTCCAACGTTGGGTTCGCCTCACCCTATTTTCTTCACCAAATATAACTACTAAATGATGACCACCGTTCTATTCCCTTGTTACCCCCGCTCGACCCAGCTACACTCTTATTACCTGAAAAGGAATTGTGAAGCAAAATGGTGAGCACAACTAGCTCAGTAAAGAATATCATGACTAAAGATAATTAAATTATCAATAGCCTTCATCAATAATAAATCAGAGATTTAGAACATATGGTAAATGATAAAAATTTCAACCATAGTTGCAGCGGAACGAGCAATCCATTAGAAGAATCAAATAGACTATAAAGTCTATTATCTTCTCCATGTTAAAAATCCACCAACAATGTTTTATCCATGTAACATCACTCAACAGTTCCTTTCCACAATCATATGAATAACTCATAATCATAATTGTGACTATAAATTTTTCTTCGCACCCAGGACGAAGAATATTTTCATCACCTGTCTTTACCTGAAACATCAAAGATCATGGTTATACCAAATCACAATTCCTGTTTATAATCATACTAACAAATCCATCTTTGCACTACGGGCCAAAGATATTCATCAACAAACCATCTTTGCACTACGGGCCAAAGATATTCATCAACAAACCATCTTTGCACTACGGGCCAAAGATATTCAACAACAGTTCATCTTTGCACTACAGGCCAAAGATATTCATCAATAATTCATCTTTGCACTGCAGGCCAAAGATATTCATCAACAGGTCATCTTTGCACTACAGGCCAAAGATATTCTTCAACAATTCATATTTGCACTACAGGCCAAATATATTCATATCTCAAAGGAATATATAATCATTTCAGAATTTATATAAACAATAATTATAACCATGTTGATCAATTCACCTTTGCACTTAAGCTTAAGATATTCAATTATAAATTCAATGGTCATGATCATACCAGTCACAATTCAACTTTGCACTACAGGCCAAAGAGAACCCTAGTCATGATCATACCAATAATCTACCCATCTTTACACTCCAGTGAAAGAGAATTTCAACATCAGGGTTATAAAAATGTTATATATGATGATAAAAATAATATGATCAACATATAGTTTTAATCTCAAGAGTAATATTCGTAACTCATGAATAGTAACCCCGACACAAAAGATAGAAATTCTACAATAAAATCCATACCAATATTTCGGTATAATGATATTGAAAGAATAACATTTCTTAAATTTATAAACAATTTATTTTAATTGTTTACACTTTACTAATTAATGCATTTAATCATCATAAAATGTCAACTCTTACAATTTCATCATCAATAACCAAAACCCTCATCAAAAATTTGCATATAACTCATATAGGATTCTCAAGCCATAAAATCCTATTTTCCAATTTTCTTTCTTCACAAAACATATTTAATTCATTTACTCATAACTAGACCATTTTCATGAAAAATACCAAATCAGTTCCAAAAATATTTCTTTTCTGGGATTTAGCATAATATAGTCCCATAGTGAACATATATTTTTCTCAGAATTTTTAAAAGTCATTTACTATTTTTCATATGGCCAAAATAGCCGAATATTTAGACATTTATCAAAAATTGTACTTTTGTCTAAAAATTCTGAAATTTACAGAGTATACTTCTATCATATACATGTACTCCCAATAAAAATTTCATCAATTTTGGAGTTAACCACAAGGAATTATAAGCGGTTACTTTTAAAATAGTCTTTTCTCATAAAATTCATAACTCTCAATCTATACATCCAAAAATCACCATTTTTGGACACAATCAATAAAACTCATCAAAATATCATTTCAAATTTTTCCAGAATTTTTGAAGATCAGAAAAATTACGAAACTGAAAATCATAACAACCCTTAAAATCTCTTACTATCCCTTACTATCCCTTACAATCCCTTACCTCAAAAGAGCAGTACTTCTGATCGGTATAAGGCTGAAGGAAACTTGCACTGATGAATAGAAATTCACAGAGTATCTAAATACTCACAAAATACACTCAATAATCTAGAGAGAGAAAGAGAGAAAACTTATGTTTCTGGTGTGATTTTCAATTCTAACTTAGCCCTCTATTTATAGGAAAATTTTGGTAGGTTTGACCTGTAACCTGATGGCTTTACCTGCTACTATTCCCACCCACCATATTTGAAATATAATTCAGCACATTTCTTCACCAACCACAAGTGGGGCCCACCAATTCTAGAATTTTCTACCAAAATGATAAACTCCGAAAATTCAACAATTTATGAACCAGTCATCTCGTAAAATTCATAACAAATCATGCGTTCATTTTTAACGGTTCAAAATTTGTGGACATATACTCAACTTATATATGTATAACATATCCAAAAATTACCACGATCCAACGGTCGGATTAAAAATTATAACCCTCGCAAAATATCTCAAAAACCCTGATTTTTAATACCTCCATTCCGACAAAAATACTGATAAAAACCTCAACATTAACTCCATCATTTTTAACCACAAAAATATATCCCTCATTTATATCCACATAAAATAAATATTTTCTTATCATATGAATCAATAATTAATTATTCACAAATAATATTACAGAATCACATTTATGACAACCAGGCCGTTCCCAGGAAAGAGGGGGCTTTCCAATAAGAATTTCTCCTTACTGGCGCGCAATTAGGTGACCAAACCTCTCCTTAGACAGAACTTTCTAGTCATTGTCAATAATGTTATCTAATAATATTATTCAAATAATATGAATTATTGATCTGATAATGGAAAATACTGTGCAGTGACAATTATTGAACAACAATAATATAAAATTTCAACGTAGCAATTATTGAATCAATAAAATAAAATATTGAATAATAACTACTGTAACAATTATTGAGTAGTGCCTTCTTACGTAAGAATCAATAATTTCAAAAATACTATGCAATACCGTGTGCTACTGTGCAATAACGCGTATTACTGTATTTTAACCACCGGGTATTCCAACAGTGTTAACGGTAACAACTACGCCGTTATTTGTAAAAACTTAAATTTTTGTCGTTATCGTCATCCGACAGTTATTCGTTATGGGGCCCACAAATAGCTGCGCCGTCGTACGAATATTCCCCGACAAAAAGAATATTCTACGACCAAACGAATATTCCCCGACAACAATGATTATTTTATAACCACTTGCTTATTTTGAAAAAAAAATCATATATCACCCTTAACTTTAACATTTATCAATTTAACCATTTACTGAATAGTAATTATAAGAAAAATTGAATACTTTTATTTCATAAAATTCGGGGTCTTACAATCTCCCCTCCTTATGAAATTTCGTCCCCGAAATTTACGTACCTGGTATTTCAAAGAGTTGAGAATACCTTCCTTTCATTTCAAATTCCATCTTCTCTGTCATCATAATTTCTCCATTGCTCATCTCCTGTATTTCAAATAACATTCTAGAATACAGCTTCAAAACAAGTGTTAATTTAACAAATTAACATATCACATAATATCCCGATATTATGACTGACCAACAAATAAGCTTAGGTAGGACACACTAGCGAAGGATTTACTCATCTCTCCCCTCCTAGTTGTATTCCCCGATCTCCGCCAGAGATCATATCCCCAAGCTCTGATACCACCTGTGACTCTCGTGGTGCTTCAACCACAGCACCTCACAATGGTACCTATCAGTTTGCCACCGCAGAACGGCGTCCCCTACGGAGAGTCTGGCTTCGGTGCATCCCCCATCAACAGGAAGTCACCAGCGAGAGGCTCGGGGCTCTTTACTTATAGCTCTGATACCACCTGTGACAACCCCAAAATAGGTCCATTCCATCCAACCCATTCTGAGTCGCCAAATACATGGTACAGAAAACAACTACAACTTTATTACAACAATTGTCGTGCAAAATACAACAACACATATGCTGTGAATTTGGATACAAATATATACCAAACGTGACACATGTCCCAACCGTGGACAGCACCTCACAGTGACACCTTACATAAAGGTATAGTCAAAAACTGTTTTAGAAATTAAAATCTTTGGGAAGTGCTCAAGGAAACCTTCGTACATGGGAGGCCACGCGTCTAGGTTATGATAGATATCATATGGCCACAGAATTATCCTTGGTTGACCCAATAGACCCCAAAGAAAAACGAGAAGATTACTATCATATATTCTTCCCAATGGTGAGTCTTCTCTTGACTTATCATTATCTCCACTGTCTCTAATTGAGAATTATACTTCAAACAAACACCAAGATTATATAGGTAGTGCCCATAGATATACTCAGCAAGTGGATGAGCACAACCCTGTCTTATGATGACACGAGGTTGTATGTCATTAGACATCTTGTATGATAGTAACAAAACACCCTTCCAACGTTGGGTTCGCCTCACCCTATTTTCTTCACCAAATATAACTACTAAATGATGACCACCGTTCTATTCCCTTGTTACCCCCGCTCGACCCAGCTACACTCTTATTACCTGAAAGGAATTGTGAAGCAAAATGGTGAGCACAACTAGCTCAGTAAAGAATATCATGACTAAAGATAATTAAATTATCAATAGCCTTCATCAATAATAAATCAGAGATTTAGAACATATGGTAAATGATAAAAATTTCAACCATAGTTGCAGCGGAACGAGCAATCCATTAGAAGAATCAAATAGACTATAAAGTCTATTATCTTCTCCATGTTAAAAATCCACCAACAATGTTTTATCCATGTAACATCACTCAACAGTTCCTTTCCACAATCATATGAATAACTCATAATCATAATTGTGACTATAAATTTTTCTTCGCACCCAGGACGAAGAATATTTTCATCACCTGTCTTTACCTGAAACATCAAAGATCATGGTTATACCAAATCACAATTCCTGTTTATAATCATACTAACAAATCCATCTTTGCACTACGGGCCAAAGATATTCATCAACAAACCATCTTTGCACTACGGGCCAAAGATATTCATCAACAAACCATCTTTGCACTACGGGCCAAAGATATTCAACAACAGTTCATCTTTGCACTACAGGCCAAAGATATTCATCAATAATTCATCTTTGCACTGCAGGCCAAAGATATTCATCAACAGGTCATCTTTGCACTACAGGCCAAAGATATTCTTCAACAATTCATATTTGCACTACAGGCCAAATATATTCATATCTCAAAGGAATATATAATCATTTCAGAATTTATATAAACAATAATTATAACCATGTTGATCAATTCACCTTTGCACTTAAGCTTAAGATATTCAATTATAAATTCAATGGTCATGATCATACCAGTCACAATTCAACTTTGCACTACAGGCCAAAGAGAACCCTAGTCATGATCATACCAATAATCTACCCATCTTTACACTCCAGTGAAAGAGAATTTCAACATCAGGGTTATAAAAATGTTATATATGATGATAAAAATAATATGATCAACATATAGTTTTAATCTCAAGAGTAATATTCGTAACTCATGAATAGTAACCCCGACACAAAAGATAGAAATTCTACAATAAAATCCATACCAATATTTCGGTATAATGATATTGAAAGAATAACATTTCTTAAATTTATAAACAATTTATTTTAATTGTTTACACTTTACTAATTAATGCATTTAATCATCATAAAATGTCAACTCTTACAATTTCATCATCAATAACCAAAACCCTCATCAAAAATTTGCATATAACTCATATAGGATTCTCAAGCCATAAAATCCTATTTTCCAATTTTCTTTCTTCACAAAACATATTTAATTCATTTACTCATAACTAGACCATTTTCATGAAAAATACCAAATCAGTTCCAAAAATATTTCTTTTCTGGGATTTAGCATAATATAGTCCCATAGTGAACATATATTTTTCTCAGAATTTTTAAAAGTCATTTACTATTTTTCATATGGCCAAAATAGCCGAACATTTAGACATTTATCAAAAATTGTACTTTTGTCTAAAAATTCTGAAATTTACAGAGTATACTTCTATCATATACATGTACTCCCAATAAAAATTTCATCAATTTTGGAGTTAACCACAAGGAATTATAAGCGGTTACTTTTAAAATAGTCTTTTCTCATAAAATTCATAACTCTCAATCTATACATCCAAAAATCACTATTTTTGGACACAATCAATAAAACTCATCAAAATATCATTTTAAATTTTTCCAGAATTTTTGAAGATCAGAAAAATTACGAAACTGAAAATCATAACAACCCTTAAAATCTCTTACTATCCCTTACTATCCCTTACAATCCCTTACCTCAAAAGAGCAGTACTTCTGATCGGTATAAGGCTGAAGGAAACTTGCACTGATGAATAGAAATTCACAGAGTATCTAAATACTCACAAAATACACTCAATAATCTAGAGAGAGAAAGAGAGAAAACTTATGTTTCTGGTGTGATTTTCAATTCTAACTTAGCCCTCTATTTATAGGAAAATTTTGGTAGGTTTGACCTGTAACCTGATGGCTTTACCTGCTACTATTCCCACCCACCATATTTGAAATATAATTCAGCACATTTCTTCACCAACCACAAGTGGGGCCCACCAATTCTAGAATTTTCTACCAAAATGATAAACTCCGAAAATTCAACAATTTATGAACCAGTCATCTCGTAAAATTCATAACAAATCATGCGTTCATTTTTAACGGTTCAAAATTTGTGGACATATACTCAACTTATATATGTATAACATATCCAAAAATTACCACGATCCAACGGTCGGATTAAAAATTATAACCCTCGCAAAATATCTCAAAAACCCTGATTTTTAATACCTCCATTCCGACAAAAATACTGATAAAAACCTCAACATTAACTCCATCATTTTTAACCACAAAAATATATCCCTCATTTATATCCACATAAAATAAATATTTTCTTATCATATGAATCAATAATTAATTATTCACAAATAATATTACAGAATCACATTTATGACAACCAGGCCGTTCCCAGGAAAGAGGGGGCTTTCCAATAAGAATTTCTCCTTACTGGCGCGCAATTAGGTGACCAAACCTCTCCTTAGACAGAACTTTCTAGTCATTGTCAATAATGTTATCTAATAATATTATTCAAATAATATGAATTATTGATCTGATAATGGAAAATACTGTGCAGTGACAATTATTGAACAACAATAATATAAAATTTCAACGTAGCAATTATTGAATCAATAAAATAAAATATTGAATAATAACTACTGTAACAATTATTGAGTAGTGCCTTCTTACGTAAGAATCAATAATTTCAAAAATACTATGCAATACCGTGTGCTACTGTGCAATAACGCGTATTACTGTATTTTAACCACCGGGTATTCCAACAGTGTTAACGGTAACAACTACGCCGTTATTTGTAAAAACTTAAATTTTTGTCGTTATCGTCATCCGACAGTTATTCGTTATGGGGCCCACAAATAGCTGCGCCGTCGTACGAATATTCTCCGACAAAAAGAATATTCTACGACCAAACGAATATTCCCCGACAACAATGATTATTTTATAACCACTTGCTTATTTTGAAAAAAAAATCATATATCACCCTTAACTTTAACATTTATCAATTTAACCATTTACTGAATAGTAATTATAAGAAAAATTGAATACTTTTATTTCATAAAATTCGGGGTCTTACATCTGTGACCATATGATATCTATCATAACCTAGAAGCATGGGCTCCCATGTACGAAGGTTTCCTTGAGCACTTCCCAAAGATTCTAATTTCTAAAACAGTTTTTGGCTGTACCTTTATGTAAGGTACCTTTGTGAGGTGCTGATACATGATGGTGTACAATGTCACATTTGGTATATATTTGTATCCAAACTCATAGCATATGTGTTGTTGTATTTTGCACGACAATTGTTGTAATAAAGTTGTAGTTGTTTTCTGTACCATGTATTTGACGACTCAGAATGGGTTGGGTGGAATGAACCTATTTTGGGGTTGTCACAGGTGGTATCAGAGCTATAAGTAAAGAGCCCCGAGCCTCTCGCTGGTGACTTCCTGTTGATGGGGGATGCACCGAAGCCAGACTCTCCGTAGGGGACGCCGTTCTGCGGTGGCAAACTGATAGGTACCACTGTGAGGTGCTGTGGTTGAAGCACCATGAGAGTCACAGGTGGTATCAGAGCTTAGGGATATGATCTCTGGCGGAGATCGGGGAATATAACTAGGAGGGGAGAGATGAGTAAATCCTTCGCTAGTGTGTCCTACCTAAGCTTATTTGTTGGTCAGTCATAATATCGGGATATTATGTGATATGTTAATTTGTTAAATTAACACTTGTTTTGAAGCTGTATTCTAGAATGATATCTGAAATACAGGAGATGAGCAATGGAGAAATCATGATGACAGGGAAGATGGAATCTGAAATGAAAGCAAGGTATTCTCAACTCTTTGAAATACCAGGTACGTAAATTTCGGGGACGAAATTTCATAAGGAGGGGAGATTGTAAGACCCCGAATTTTATGAAATAAAAGTATTCAATTTTTCTTATAATTACAATTCAGTAAATGGTTAAATTGATAAAAGTTTAAAGTTATGGGTGAAATATGAATTTTTTTTCAAAATAAGCAAGTGGTTATAAAATAATCATTGTTGTCGGGGAATATTCGTTTGGTCGTGGAATATTCTTTCTGTCGGAGAATATTCGTACGACGGCGCAGCTATTTGTGGGCCCCATAACGAATAACTGTCGGGTGAAGGAAAACGACAAATTTGAGTTTTTACAAATAACGGCGTAGTTATTACCGTTAACACTGTTGGAATACCCGGTGGTTAAAATACAGTAATACGCGTTATTGCACAGTAGCACACGGTATTGCATAGTATTTTTGAAATTATTGATTCTTACGTAAGAAGGCACTACTCAATAATTGTTACAGTAATTACTGTTCAATATTTTATTTTATTGATTCAATAATTGCTACGTTGAAATTTTGTATTATTGTTGTTCAATAATTGTTGCTGTACCGTATTTTTTATTATCAGATCAATAATTCATATTATTTGAATAGTATTATTAGATAACATTATTGACAATGTCTAGAAAGTTCTGTCTAAGGAGAGGTTTGGTCATTTAATTGCGCGCCAGTAAGGAAAAATTCTTATTGGAAAGCCCCCTCTTTCCTGGGAACGGCCTGGTTGTCATAAATGTGATTCTGTAATATTATTTGTGAATAATTAATTATTGATTCATATGATAAGGAAATATTTATATTATGTGGATATAAATGAGGGATATATTTTTGTGGTTAAAAATGAAGGAGTTAATGTTGAGATTTTTATCAGTATTTTTGTCGGAATGGAGGTATTAAAAATCAGGGTTTTTGAGATATTTTGCGGGGGTTATAATTTTTAATCCGACCGTTGGATCGTGGTAATTTTTGGATATGTTATAAATATATAAGTTGAGTATATGTCCACAAATTTTGAACCGTTAAAAATGAACGTATGATTTATTATGAATTTTACGAGATGACTGGTTCAGAAATTGTTGAATTTTCGGAGTTTATCATTTTGGTGGAAAATTCTAGAATTGGTGGGCCCCACTTGTGGTTGGTGAAGAAATGTGCTGAATTATATTTCAAATGTGGTGGGTGGGAATAGTAGCAGGTAAAGCCATCAGGTTGCAGGTCAAACCTACCAAAATTTTCCTATAAATAGAGGGCTAAGTTAGAATTAAAAATCACACCAGAAACATAAGCTTTCTCTCTTTCTCTCTCTAGATTATTGAGTGTATTTTGTGAGTATTTAGATACTTGGTGAGTTGCTATTCATCAGTGCAAGTTTCCTTCAGCCTTATACCGATCAGAAGTACTGCTCTTTTGAGGTAAGGGATAGTAAGGGATATTAAGGGATTTTAAGGGTTGTTATGATTTTCAGTTTCGTAATTTTTCTGATCTTCAAAAATTCTAGAAAAATTTGAAATGATATTTTGATGAGTTTTCTTGATTGTGTCCAAAAATGGTGATTTTTGGATGTATAGATTGAGAGTTATGAATTTTATAAGAACATACTATTTTAAAAGTAACCGCTTATAATTCCTTGTGGTTAACTCCAAAATTGACGAAATTTTTATTGGGAGTACATGTGTATGATAGAAGTATACTCTGTAAATTTCAGAATTTTTGGACAAAAGTATAATTTTTGATAAATGTCTAAATATTCGGTGGTTTGGCCATATGAAAAATAGTAAATGAGTTTTAAAAATTCTGAGAAAAATATATGTTCAATATTGGACTATATTATGCTAAATCCCAGAAAAGAAATATTTTTTTAAACGGATTTGGTAATTTTCATGAAAATAGTCTAGTTATGAAAAAATGAATTAAATATGTTATGTGAAGTAAGAAAATTGAAAAATAGGATTTTATGGCTTGAGAATCCTATATATGAGGTATATGCAGATTTTTGATGAGGGTTTTGGTTATTGATGATGAAATCTTAAGAGTTGGCATTTTATGATGATTAAATGCATTAATTAGTAAAGTGTAAACAATTTAAATAAATTGTTTATAAGCTTAAGAATATTATTCTTTCAATATCATTATATCGAAATATTGGTATGTATATTATTGTGGAATTTCTACCTTTTTCATGTCAGGGTTACTATTCATGAGTTACTATTCATGAGTTACTATTTATGAGTTAATATTCACGAGTTACTATTCATGAGTTACTATTCACGAGTTACTATTCACGACAAAATTGGTTTCTTTTTCTAACCAAATTAGAGTTGATTTATGAATATTGCTCTTGAAATTAAATCCATGTTTTGATCATATTGTTTTTATTATCATATATAACATTTTTATAACCTTGATGTTGAAATTCTCTTTCGCTTGAGTGTAAAGATGGGTAGATTATTGGTATGATCATGACTAGGGTTCTCTTTGGCCTGTAGTGCAAAGTTGAATTGTGACTGGTATGATCATGACCATTGAATTTATAAGTGAATATCTTTAGCTTAAGTGCAAAGGTGAATTGATCAACATGGTTATAATTATTGTTTATATAAATTCTGAAATGATTATATATTTCTTTGAGATATTAATATCTTTGGCCTGTAGTGCAAAGATAAAATATTGATGAATATCTTTGGCCTGTAGTGCAAAGATGAATTGTTGATGAATATCTTTGGCCCGTAGTGCAAAGATGACATGTTGTTGAATATCTTTGGCCAGTAGTGCAAAGATGAACAGATGTTGAGATAAACATGACCAACTGGTGATACAAATGAATATCTTTGGACGTAGTGCAAAGATGAAGTTATTAGTATGATTATGAACAGGAAATGTGATTTGGTGTAACCATGATCTTTGATGTTTCAGGTAAAGATAGGTGATGAAAATTATCTTCGTCCTGGATGAGAAGAGGAATTTAGAACTACAGTTATGATTATGAGTTATTCATATGATTGTGGACCAGAATTGTTGATTGATGTTACAGGGATAAAACATTGTTGGTGGATTTTTAACATGGAGAAGATAATAGACTTTATAGTCTATTTGACTCTTCTAATGGATTGCTCGTTCCGCTGCAACTATGGTTGAAATTTTTATCATTTACCATATGTTCTAAATCTCTGATTTATTATTGATGAAGGCTATTGATAATTTAATTATCTTTAGTCATGATATTCTTTACTGAGCTAGTTGTGCTCACCCTTTTGCTTCACAATTCCTTTCAGGTAATAAGAGTGTAGCTGGGTCGAGCGGGGGTAACAAGGGAATAGAACGGTGGTCATCATTTAGTAGTTATATTTGGTGAAGAAAATAGGGTGAGGCGAACCCAACGTTGGAAGGGTGTTTTGTCACTATCATACAAGATGTCTAATGACATACAACCTCGTGTCATCATAAGACAGGGATGTGCTCATCCACTTGCTGAGTATATATACGAGCACTACCTATATAATCTTGGTGTTTGTTTGAAGTATAATTCTCAATTAGAGACAGTAGAGATAATGATATGTCAAGAGAAGACTCACCATTGGGAAGAATATGATAGTAATCTTCTCGTTTTTCTTTGGGGTCTATTGGGTCAACCAAGAATAATTCTGTGACCATATGATATCTATCATAACCTAGAAGCATGGGCTCCCATGTACGAAGGTTTCCTTGAGCACTTCCCAAAGATTCTAATTTCTAAAACAGTTTTTGACTACCTTTATGTAAGGTACCTTTGTGAGGTGCTGATACATGATGGTGTACAATGTCACATTTGGTATATATTTGTATCCAAACTCATAGCATATGTGTTGTTGTATTTTGCACGACAATTGTTGTAATAAAGTTGTAGTTGTTTTCTGTACCATGTATTTGACGACTCAGAATGGGTTGGGTGGAATGAACCTATTTTGGGGTTGTCACAGGTGGTATCAGAGCTATAAGTAAAGAGCCCGAGCCTCTCGCTGGTGACTTCCTGTTGATGGGGGATGCACCGAAGCCAGACTCTCCGTAGGGGACGCCGTTCTGCGGTGGCAAACTGATAGGTACCACTGTGAGGTGCTGTGGTTGAAGCACCATGAGAGTCACAGGTGGTATCAGAGCTTAGGGATATGATCTCTGGCGGAGATCGGGGAATATAACTAGGAGGGGAGAGATGAGTAAATCCTTCGCTAGTGTGTCCTACCTAAGCTTATTTGTTGGTCAGTCATAATATCGGGATATTATGTGATATGTTAATTTGTTAAATTAACACTTGTTTTGAAGCTGTATTCTAGAATGATATCTGAAATACAGGAGATGAGCAATGGAGAAATCATGATGACAGGGAAGATGGAATCTGAAATGAAAGCAAGGTATTCTCAACTCTTTGAAATACCAGGTACGTAAATTTCGGGGACGAAATTTCATAAGGAGGGGAGATTGTAAGACCCCGAATTTTATGAAATAAAAGTATTCAATTTTTCTTATAATTACTATTCAGTAAATGGTTAAATTGATAAAAGTTTAAAGTTATGGGTGAAATATGAATTTTTTTTCAAAATAAGCAAGTGGTTATAAAATAATCATTGTTGTCGGGGAATATTCGTTTGGTCGTGGAATATTCTTTCTGTCGGAGAATATTCGTACGACGGCGCAGCTATTTGTGGGCCCCATAACGAATAACTGTCGGGTGAAGGAAAACGACAAATTTGAGTTTTTACAAATAACGGCGTAGTTGTTACCGTTAACACTGTTGGAATACCCGGTGGTTAAAATACAGTAATACGCGTTATTGCACAGTAGCACACGGTATTGCATAGTATTTTTGAAATTATTGATTCTTACGTAAGAAGGCACTACTCAATAATTGTTACAGTAATTACTGTTCAATATTTTATTTTATTGATTCAATAATTGCTACGTTGAAATTTTATATTATTGTTGTTCAATAATTGTTGCTGCACAGTATTTTTTATTATCAGATCAATAATTCATATTATTTGAATAGTATTATTAGATAACATTATTGGCAATGTCTAGAAAGTTCTGTCTAAGGAGAGGTTTGGTCATCTAATTGCGCGCCAGTAAGGAGAAATTCTTATTGGAAAGCCCCCTCTTTCCTGGGAACGGCCTGGTTGTCATAAATGTGATTCTGTAATATTATTTGTGAATAATTAATTATTGATTCATATGATAAGGAAATATTTATTTTATGTGGATATAAATGAGGGATATATTTTTGTGGTTAAAAATGAAGGAGTTAATGTTGAGATTTTTATCAGTATTTTTGTCGGAATGGAGGTATTAAAAATCAGGGTTTTTGAGATATTTTGCGGGGGTTATAATTTTTAATCCGACCGTTGGATCGTGGTAATTTTTGGATATGTTATACATATATAAGTTGAGTATATGTCCACAAATTTTGAACCGTTAAAAATGAACGTATGATTTATTATGAATTTTACGAGATGACTGGTTCAGAAATTGTTGAATTTTCGGAGTTTATCATTTTGGTGGAAAATTCTAGAATTGGTGGGCCCCACTTGTGGTTGGTGAAGAAATGTGCTGAATTATATTTCAAATGTGGTGGGTGGGAATAGTAGCAGGTAAAGCCATCAGGTTGCAGGTCAAACCTACCAAAATTTTCCTATAAATAGAGGGCTAAGTTAGAATTGAAAATCACACCAGAAACATAAGCTTTCTCTCTTTCTCTCTCTATATTATGAGTGTATTTTGTGAGTATTTAGATACTTGGTGAGTTGCTATTCATCAGTGCAAGTTTCCTTCAGCCTTATACCGATCAGAAGTACTGCTCTTTTGAGGTAAGGGATAGTAAGGGATATTAAGGGATTTTAAGGGTTGTTATGATTTTCAGTTTCGTAATTTTTCTGATCTTCAAAAATTCTGGAAAAATTTGAAATGATATTTTGATGAGTTTTCTTGATTGTGTCCAAAAATGGTGATTTTTGGATGTATAGATTGAGAGTTATGAATTTTATGAGAAAAGACTATTTTAAAAGTAACCGCTTATAATTCCTTGTGGTTAACTCCAAAATTGATGAAATTTTTATTGGGAGTACATGTATATGATAGAAGTATACTCTGTAAATTTCAGAATTTTTGGACAAAAGTATAATTTTTGATAAATGTCTAAATATTCGGTATTTTGGCCATATGAAAAATAGTAAATGACTTTTAAAAATTCTGAGAAAAATATATGTTCAATATGGGACTATATTATGCTAAATCCCAGAAAAGAAATATTTTTGGAACTGATTTGGTATTTTTCATGAAAATAGTCTAGTTATGAGTAAATGAATTAAATATGTTATGTGAAGTAAGAAAATTGAAAAATAGGATTTTATGGCTTGAGAATCCTATATGAGGTATATGCAGATTTTTGATGAGGGTTTTGGTTATTGATGATGAAATCTTAAGAGTTGGCATTTTATGATGATTAAATGCATTAATTAGTAAAGTGTAAACAATTTAAATAAATTGTTTATAAGCTTAAGAATATTATTCTTTCAATATCATTATACCGAAATATTGGTATGTATATTATTGTAGAATTTCTACCTTTTTCATGTCAGGGTTACTATTCATGAGTTACTATTCATGAGTTACTATTCACGAGTTACTATTCATGAGTTACTATTCATGAGTTACTATTCACGAGTTACTATTCATGAGTTACTATTCACGAGTTACTATTCACGACAAAATTGGTTTCTTTTTCTAACCAAATTAGAGTTGATTTATGAATATTGCTCTTGAAATTAAATCCATGTTTTGATCATATTGTTTTTATTATCATATATAACATTTTTATAACCTTGATGTTGAAATTCTCTTTCGCTTGAGTGTAAAGATGGGTAGATTATTGGTATGATCATGACTAGGGTTCTCTTTGGCCTGTAGTGCAAAGTTGAATTATGACTGGTATGATCATGACCATTGAATTTATAAGTGAATATCTTTAGCTTAAGTGCAAAGGTGAATTGATCAACATGGTTATAATTATTGTTTATATAAATTCTGAAATGATTATATATTTCTTTGAGATATTAATATCTTTGGCCTGTAGTGCAAAGATGAAATGTTGATGAATATCTTTGGCCTGTAGTGCAAAGATGAATTGTTGATGAATATCTTTGGCCCGTAGTGCAAAGATGACATGTTGTTGAATATCTTTGGCCAGTAGTGCAAAGATGAACAGATGTTGAGATAAACATGACCAACTGGTGATACAAATGAATATCTTTGGCCGTAGTGCAAAGATGAAGTTATTAGTATGATTATGAACAGGAAATGTGATTTGGTGTAACCATGATCTTTGATGTTTCAGGTAAAGATAGGTGATGAAAATTATCTTCGTCCTGGATGAGAAGAGGAATTTAGAACTACAGTTATGATTATGAGTTATTCATATGATTGTGGACCAGAATTGTTGATTGATGTTACAGGGATAAAACATTGTTGGTGGATTTTTAACATGGAGAAGATAATAGACTTTATAGTCTATTTGACTCTTCTAATGGATTGCTCGTTCCGCTGCAACTATGGTTGAAATTTTTATCATTTACCATATGTTCTAAATCTCTGATTTATTATTGATGAAGGCTATTGATAATTTAATTATCTTTAGTCATGATATTCTTTACTGAGCTAGTTGTGCTCACCCTTTTGCTTCACAATTCCTTTCAGGTAATAAGAGTGTAGCTGGGTCGAGCGGGGGTAACAAGGGAATAGAACGGTGGTCATCATTTAGTAGTTATATTTGGTGAAGAAAATAGGGTGAGGCGAACCCAACGTTGGAAGGGTGTTTTGTCACTATCATACAAGATGTCTAATGACATACAACCTCGTGTCATCATAAGACAGGGATGTGCTCATCCACTTGCTGAGTATATATACGAGCACTACCTATATAATCTTGGTGTTTGTTTGAAGTATAATTCTCAATTAGAGACAGTAGAGATAATGATAAGTCAAGAGAAGACTCACCATTGGGAAGAATATGATAGTAATCTTCTCGTTTTTCTTTGGGGTCTATTGGGTCAACCAAGGATAATTCTGTGGCCATATGATATC
This sequence comes from Panax notoginseng, assembly GCA_016801055.1. NCBI lineage: Eukaryota > Viridiplantae > Streptophyta > Magnoliopsida > Apiales > Araliaceae > Panax > Panax notoginseng. Next base: position 46,916,050 of record CM029022.1, read on the forward strand.
TATCATAACCTAGACGCGTGGCCTCCCATGTACGAAGGTTTCCTTGAGCACTTCCCAAAGATTCTAATTTCTAAAACAGTTTTTGACTATACCTTTATGTAAGGTGCCTTTGTGAGGTGCTGATACATGATGGTGAACAATGTCACATTTGGTATATATTTGTATCCAAACTCACAGCATATGTGTTGTTGTATTTTGCACGACAATTGTTGTAATAAAGTTGTAGTTGTTTTCTGTACCATGTATTTGACGACTCAGAATGGGTTGGGTGGAATGAACCTATTTTGGGGTTGTCACAGGTGGTATCAGAGCTATAAGTAAAGAGCCCCGAGCCTCTCGCTGGTGACTTCCTGTTGATGGGGGATGCACCGAAGCCAGACTCTCCGTAGGGGACGCCGTTCTGCGGTGGCAAACTGATAGGTACCACTGTGAGGTGCTGTGGTTGAAGCACCATGAGAGTCACAGGTGGTATCAGAGCTTAGGGATATGATCTCTGGCGGAGATCGGGGAATATAACTAGGAGGGGAGAGATGAGTAAATCCTTCGCTAGTGTGTCCTACCTAAGCTTATTTGTTGGTCAGTCATAATATCGGGATATTATGTGATATGTTAATTTGTTAAATTAACACTTGTTTTGAAGCTGTATTCTAGAATGATATCTGAAATACAGGAGATGAGCAATGGAGAAATCATGATGACAGGGAAGATGGAATCTGAAATGAAAGCAAGGTATTCTCAACTCTTTGAAATACCAGGTACGTAAATTTCGGGGACGAAATTTCATAAGGAGGGGAGATTGTAAGACCCCGAATTTTATGAAATAAAAGTATTCAATTTTTCTTATAATTACAATTCAGTAAATGGTTAAATTGATAAAAGTTTAAAGTTATGGGTGAAATATGAATTTTTTTTCAAAATAAGCAAGTGGTTATAAAATAATCATTGTTGTCGGGGAATATTCGTTTGGTCGTGGAATATTCTTTCTGTCGGGGAATATTCGTACGACGGCGCAGCTATTTGTGGGCCCCATAACGAATAACTGTCGGGTGAAGGAAAACGACAAATTTGAGTTTTTACAAATAACGGCGTAGTTGTTACCGTTAACACTGTTGGAATACCCGGTGGTTAAAATACAGTAATACGCGTTATTGCACAGTAGCACACGGTATTGCATAGTATTTTTGAAATTATTGATTCTTACGTAAGAAGGCACTACTCAATAATTGTTACAGTAATTACTGTTCAATATTTTATTTTATTGATTCAATAATTGCTACGTTGAAATTTTGTATTATTGTTGTTCAATAATTGTTGCTGCACAGTATTTTTTATTATCAGATCAATAATTCATATTATTTGAATAGTATTATTAGATAACATTATTGACAATGTCTAGAAAGTTCTGTCTAAGGAGAGGTTTGGTCATCTAATTGCGCGTCAGTAAGGAAAAATTCTTATTGGAAAGCCCCCTCTTTCCTGGGAACGGCCTGGTTGTCATAAATGTGATTCTGTAATATTATTTGTGAATAATTAATTATTGATTCATATGATAAGGAAATATTTATTTTATGTGGATATAAATGAGGGATATATTTTTGTGGTTAAAAATGAAGGAGTTAATGTTGAGATTTTTATCAGTATTTTTGTCGGAATGGAGGTATTAAAAATCAGGGTTTTTGAGATATTTTGCGGGGGTTATAATTTTTAATCCGACCGTTGGATCGTGGTAATTTTTGGATATGTTATACATATATAAGTTGAGTATATGTCCACAAATTTTGAACCGTTAAAAATGAACGTATGATTTATTATGAATTTTACGAGATGACTGGTTCAGAAATTGTTGAATTTTCGGAGTTTATCATTTTGGTGGAAAATTCTAGAATTGGTGGGCCCCACTTGTGGTTGGTGAAGAAATGTGCTGAATTATATTTCAAATGTGGTGGGTGGGAATAGTAGCAGGTAAAGCCATCAGGTTGCAGGTCAAACCTACCAAAATTTTCCTATAAATAGAGGGCTAAGTTAGAATTGAAAATCACACCAGAAACATAAGCTTTCTCTCTTTCTCTCTCTAGATTATTGAGTGTATTTTGTGAGTATTTAGATACTTGGTGAGTTGCTATTCATCAGTGCAAGTTTCCTTCAGCCTTATACCGATCAGAAGTACTGCTCTTTTGAGGTAAGGGATAGTAAGGGATAGTAAGGGATTTTAAGGGTTGTTATGATTTTCAGTTTCGTAATTTTTCTGATCTTCAAAAATTCTGGAAAAATTTGAAATGATATTTTGATGAGTTTTCTTGATTGTGTCCAAAAATGGTGATTTTTGGATGTATAGATTGAGAGTTATGAATTTTATGAGAAAAGACTATTTTAAAAGTAACCGCTTATAATTCCTTGTGGTTAACTCCAAAATTGATGAAATTTTTATTGGGAGTACATGTATATGATAGAAGTATACTCTGTAAATTTCAGAATTTTTGGACAAAAGTATAATTTTTGATAAATGTCTAAATATTCGGTGGTTTGGCCATATGAAAAATAGTAAATGAGTTTTAAAAATTCTGAGAAAAATATATGTTCAATATGGGACTATATTATGCTAAATCCCAGAAAAGAAATATTTTTTTAAACTGATTTGGTATTTTTCATGAAAATAGTCTAGTTATGAAAAAATGAATTAAATATGTTATGTGAAGTAAGAAAATTGAAAAATAGGATTTTATGGCTTGAGAATCCTATATATGAGGTATATGCAGATTTTTTTATGAGGGTTTTGGTTATTGATGATGAAATCTTAAGAGTTGGCATTTTATGATGATTAAATGCATTAATTAGTAAAGTGTAAACAATTTAAATAAATTGTTTATAAGCTTAAGAATATTATTCTTTCAATATCATTATATCGAAATATTGGTATGTATATTATTGTGGAATTTCTACCTTTTTCATGTCAGGGTTACTATTCACGAGTTACTATTCACGAGTTACTATTCATGAGTTACTATTCACGAGTTACTATTCACGACAAAATTGGTTTCTTTTTCTAACCAAATTAGAGTTGATTTATGAATATTGCTCTTGAAATTAAATCCATGTTTTGATCATATTATTTTTATTATCATATATAACATTTTTATAACCTTGATGTTGAAATTCTCTTTCGCTTGAGTGTAAAGATGGGTAGATTATTGGTATGATCATGACTAGGGTTCTCTTTGGCCTGTAGTACAAAGTTGAATTGTGACTGGTATGATCATGACCATTGAATTTATAAGTGAATATCTTTAGCTTAAGTGCAAAGGTGAATTGATCAACATGGTTATAATTATTGTTTATATAAATTCTGAAATGATTATATATTTCTTTGAGATATTAATATCTTTGGCCTGTAGTGCAAAGATAAAATATTAATGAATATCTTTGGCCTGTAGTGCAAAGATGAATTGTTGATGAATATCTTTGGCCCGTAGTGCAAAGATGACATGTTGTTGAATATCTTTGGCCAGTAGTGCAAAGATGAACAGATGTTGAGATAAACATGACCAACTGGTGATACAAATGAATATCTTTGGACGTAGTGCAAAGATGAAGTTATTAGTATGATTATGAACAGGAAATGTGATTTGGTGTAACCATGATCTTTGATGTTTCAGGTAAAGATAGGTGATGAAAATTATCATCGTCCTGGATGAGAAGAGGAATTTAGAACTACAGTTATGATTATGAGTTATTCATATGATTGTGGACCAGAATTGTTGATTGATGTTATAGGGATAAAACATTGTTGGTGGATTTTTAACATGGAGAAGATAATAGACTTTATAGTCTATTTGACTCTTCTAATGGATTGCTCGTTCCGCTGCAACTATGGTTGAAATTTTTATCATTTACCATATGTTCTAAATCTCTGATTTATTATTGATGAAGGCTATTGATAATTTAATTATCTTTAGTCATGATATTCTTTACTGAGCTAGTTGTGCTCACCCTTTTGCTTCACAATTCCTTTCAGGTAATAAGAGTGTAGCTGGGTCGAGCGGGGGTAACAAGGGAATAGAACGGTAGTCATCATTTAGTAGTTATATTTGGTGAATAAAATAGGGTGAGGCGAACCCAACGTTGGAAGGGTGTTTTGTCACTATCATACAAGATGTCTAATGACATACAGCCTCGTGTCATCATAAGACAGGGATGTGCTCATCCACTTGCTGAGTATATATACGAGCACTACCTATATAATCTTGGTGTTTGTTTGAAGTATAATTCTCAATTAGAGACAGTAGAGATAATGATATGTCAAGAGAAGACTCACCATTGGGAAGAATATGATAGTAATCTTCTCGTTTTTCTTTGGGGTCTATTGGGTCAACCAAGAATAATTCTGTGACCATATGATATCTATCATAACCTAGAAGCATGGGCTCCCATGTACGAAGGTTCCCTTGAGCACTTCCCAAAGATTCTAATTTTTAAAACAGTTTTTGACTGTACCTTTATGTAAGGTACCTTTGTGAGGTGCTGATACATGATGGTGTCCAATGTCACATTTGGTATATATTTGTATCCAAACTCATAGCATATGTGTTGTTGTATTTTGCACGACAATTGTTGTAATAAAGTTGTAGTTGTTTTCTGTACTATGTATTTGACGACTCAGAATGAGTTGGGTGGAATGAACCTATTTTGGAGTTGTCACAAGCAGTTTATAAAATATTTATAGAATAGATTGTATATTTAGCATTATTCATTTTTAAAATTTTTAATCATCAAAATTCGGACAAATTAAAAAGTACTTATTTTTATTAATAAATATAGTTTTTACGATTTTGCCGTTTGATTTGATGAGAGAGAAAAATCGGGTAAATGGACCCGAGGCGGCGATGGGTGAGCCATTCTTAGTCCAACCCTAAAACCATCTTTAGCTCTAATGTTTTCTACGATTTCTCATCACTCTCCGACTCTCATCTTCATCAATTTCTAATTAAAACCAACTTTATAGAATTTGTATCACCATCCGATCTAGTCATTCCGAAGAACACTTCCCCCACCCCCGTCTTACCGCGGCTGCTGGCACTGTCAGGTGAACTATTTTTTCTCGTAGGAATTGTTAGATTTGGAGCTGTCGAGTTCTGTATTAAAGTCGTCCCATTTCTTTCAGTTGTGTTGTATTCTTGAAAGAGAGGATATATGAAAGTGATTCTTTCAATCATTAGCCAGGATTATATGAGAAAGTGAAAATATATTTCCGATTCTCATATTCATCTCGGATTCTCATCACTCTCCGATTCTTCATCTCCGATTATATGAGAAAGTTATGTGTAACTGTTTATTTAGTAGGTGCAAATGCTTAAATCTATTTAAATCTATACTAGCATGATGCAGTTTTTTGGGTTTATTAGTTTATCATCTAATATTGTTTATTGATTTGATATTAGGGATTTGGAGGGACTGTTTTTGGGTTAAATTTTCAGATTCTGAATTTATTTGTCGAATTGTCTGAACACTGATGGGTCGAAAGAAGCCCACCAGCCGTGAGGATAACCCTGCTGGGGTGGTTAACTCGAAAAAGAAGGCAGTTAAGATTGATGACGATGAATACTCTATTGGAACAGAGTTGTCGGAGGAGCAGTCGGTTCAGGAAGAGCAAATAGCACCTATTACTGGTAAGAAGAAGGGTAAGAAGGGAAATACTAAGAATTCGCAGATTAAAGATGATGATAATGATGATGTTGAGAGTTATGATAATGACGATGTTAGGAAAAAGAAGTCAAAGTCCAAGAAGAGTGGGAATAAGAGTTCGTTTAGTTCTTCGAGTTTTGCGTTGCTTGGGGAGGGGGATGATGAAAATGATGGAGGTTCGAATCTAACTCAAAGTGAGGTTGATGAAGGTGTTCCAAGTGAGGAAGAAGGTGAGGCTGTTGTAGCTTTTAAAGGGAAGAAGAAATCATCTAAATCGAAAAAGAGTACTAGTTTGTTTACTGCATCTGCATTTGGTGCAATTGGTGGCGATGATGATGATGGGGATGTAATCGATGATTCTGGTTTGGAGCAAAATGATAACGATGATGAGCCCATTATTACTTTTACGGAGAAAAAGAAGCTGCCAAAATCAAATAAGAAAGGTAGTGGTGGTGTTACTTTGGCATCTAGTTTTGATGGTATAGGTGAGGAGAATAAGGAAGAAATTGAAGAGGATGATGAAGATGTAGCTTCTATTTCCTTCTGGGGCAAGAAGAAGAAACCCTCAAAATCTTCTAAGAAGAGTAATAATTCATTCAGTGCTGTGTTTGCTGATGAAGAAAATGATGAAGATGCTTCTTTTTCTAAATCTGGTGCTGACACTGTTAATGATGATATTAGTGCATTGGATGTTGATGCATCTGCTATAATATTTTCTGGAAAAAAGAAGTCATCCAAAAAGAAGAGTAACAGTGGTTTTAATGCACTTGAGGCCGAGCCTGCTGATAAACTTACAGGTGTTGCTGAGCAAGAGAAACCTGGTGCCAGTATAAGTAATAAAGAAGCTGATGATGCCCAAAGTAAAAAACTCCCCAATGAAGATGTTGTGGAAACTTCCAAAAACAAAAAGAAGAAAAAGAAAGGTGGAAGGACTGCACAGGAAGAGGACGACCTTGATAAAATTCTAGCAGAACTTGGTGAAGCCCCTCCTTCATTAAAGACTGCTTCTGCTCTTCCACAAGAGGAGAAAGTTCAGACTCAACCTGAACCAGCTGGGTTGGCAGATACTGCAGGTGATAAGGAAGTTGAAGAAGAAGGAGGCGTGGAGACTGCAGCTGCAAAGAAGAAGAAAAAGAAGAAGGAGAAGGAAAAAGAGAAGAAGGCTGCTGCAGCAGCAGCTGCAGCTGCCCCTGTTGTGGAAGAGGAACAGGCAGAAACAAGTAGTAAAGCAGCAGCAGATAAGAAAGTTCCAAAGCATGTTAGAGAGATGCAAGAGAGGCTTGCCAGACTTAAGGAAGCTGAAGAAAGGAAGAAAAGGGAAGAGGATGAGAGGTTGAGGAAGGAAGAAGAGGAGAGACAACGGCAAGAAGAATTGGAAAGACTAGCAGAAGAAAAAAAGCGTTTGAAAAAGGAGAGAGAGAAAGAAAAACTTTTGAAGAAGAAACAAGAAGGGAAGCTTTTAACAGGGAAACAGAAGGAAGAAGCCCGTCGTCGGGAGGCAATGAGGAACCAAATACTTGCTAATGCTGGAGACTTTCCTCTTAGTACTGCTGACATTGCTGGTGTACCTGCAAAACGGCCCAAGTATCAAACCAAAAAGTCAAAGCCAAATCCTCAAGCAAATGGCTCAGCCCTTGCCAAGGCAGTTGAAAGCATGGAAGCAAATGAAAAGCAGGAGGAAATTATGTCAGAGTTGGAATCCATTGAGATGGAGAAGGTCGAAGAAGTGAACTCAATGGATGTGGAGGAGAAAACAGAAGTTGTTGATGTGGTTGAAGAGAATGAAATTGATGCAGAAGATGATGAGGAAGAATGGGATGCTAAGAGTTGGGATGATGAGGATCTCAAGCTGCCCGGTAAAAGTGCATTCGCTGATGAAGAGGCCGACTCTGAACCTGAAAATGTGGTTAAAAAAGACACAAAGAGTTCTCAGCTAGCTACTCGTGATGCCAAGCCAGCAATTGCTACTCAGAAAGTAATCTCTACTGCTCCATCGGAAGCTGTGGATGTTAGTAGTAAGAAAAACCGTCATACAGGTGAGGTTGCAGCCAATAGTAAACAGAAAGAAGTCACTGCGAAAAAGGAAGCACCAAAAGCAGAAGAAGGTGAAAATCTCCGGTCCCCAATCTGCTGTATTATGGGTCATGTTGATACTGGGAAAACCAAGCTGCTTGATTGTATCCGAGGCACTAATGTTCAGGAAGGCGAGGCTGGAGGAATTACTCAGCAAATTGGCGCAACATATTTTCCTGCTGAAAACTTGCGTGACAGAACTAAGGAACTGAAAGCTGATGCAAAGCTGAAAGTTCCAGGTCTATTGGTTATCGATACCCCTGGACACGAGTCATTTACGAATTTGCGCTCTCGGGGTTCCGGATTATGTGATATTGCGATTTTGGTTGTTGACATAATGCATGGTTTGGAACCACAGACCATTGAATCACTTAATCTTCTGAGAATGAGGAATACCGAGTTCATTGTTGCATTGAACAAGGTGAGTTACTTTTGAATTGCAGTTTATTTATTGTTTTTATTGAGTTCCTTGTTATATTTGGTTTCTTTAATATCAAAATGCACAGGTTGACAGATTGTATGGGTGGAAAACTTGTCGCAATGCACCAATCGTGAAGGCTATGAAGCAACAGACTAAAGATGTCCATAATGAATTTAGTAGGAGGCTTATTGAGGTCATATATATCCCTTCTTTTCTCAGTAAATTTTTTGTTAGGCAGGCGGATGAAGTTACATTTTTTGGGGGATAATTTCAGGTTATTACACAGTTCAAGGAGCAAGGATTAAATACTGAATTGTACTATAAAAACAAAGAAATGGGGGAGACTTTCAGTATTGTACCCACAAGTGCAATCAGGTATTTTTTTGTGAACCTTTTTGTGTACCCTTTTTAGACCCTGTTAGATGCTCTTCTGCTGCACGAATTTCCAAAATTTTAAAGTAGCATTTGTGCTGATAATCTGGGGTTCTGGATGCAACAGTGGTGAAGGTATCCCTGACTTGTTATTATTACTGGTTCAATGGACTCAGAAGACGATGGTTGAAAAACTTACATATAGCGATGAAGTGCAGGTATAATGTTTTTTTAATTAGTCTTCTTCAATTCAGTAGAAGCGTTATCTGGTTATGCGGTTTCTGATATTGTTTGGAAATCTTTGTCAGTGTACTGTTTTGGAGGTTAAGGTTGTTGAAGGCCATGGAACTACGATTGATGTGGTGTTGGTTAATGGTGTGCTTCATGAAGGGGATCAGATAGTTGTGTGTGGCATGCAGGCAAGCATATAATATTTTGCTACTGTAAGATCTATAGTTATGATGGATCTCATGGTATCACATCTTTTCTTTTCAGGGACCAATTGTTACCACAATCCGAGCATTATTGACACCCCATCCAATGAAGGAACTCCGTGTTAAGGTAAATTGCTACTTTGACCGTTTAGAAAAAAAATCACGACACTTTTCTTGTTCTGATTAAGTTCCCTTGAAATGCCATCTCAGAACAGGTATTGTTGCCAACTTATGCATCTGGAATCTATACATATCAAAATATTTGGTGTACTATTGCGATGATATGCTTTCCAGTGTTTATGTTTACTTTTCACTCTCACCTCTTAATTGTTTTTATGGCTCAGTGTCTTCAGTCATATGCTTCCCTGCCCTCTCCCTCGATCACAAATAAAAAGAAACAATGGAAAAACGGAAAGAAAAAAGAACTAGCGAAGGAAACCCAGCCCCAAGAAATTTTTTGTTGCAGTGATCTATTTAGCTAGCCCCTTTGCTGAAAGCTGTACATGCTTCTTACTGGGTTGAATAGCATAACATTTTAAAATTCACACAAGTACACAACTTCCTTTATTTGGTTATATAAATACAAGCCCTTTTTTCCATTATGAAATGGAAAATAGCTTCCAAACCTGCGCTCCAGCGAAGAAAACAGTAAGAATAAGTATAATAAATAAAGAAAATCAAATACATTTTACCTCTTTAAATATGATTTCTAAACGTGAGGTTCTTGAACTCAAAAAAGCTTGTCCAACTTCAGATAATGAATAAATTGCACTAGATTCCATGAAGAGCTCCGCAGGTGGGGTCTATAATTATTGTTTTGCTGTAGTTTTTACAGGGATTTTATCTCTTTCCTGCCTTTTGTGTGTGTTTGTTAGTAAGAACCTTTGTGTATGTTGTTTATTCATACAAATGCAAGAAGAAATGTTAGGGGGAATAGGGAAGGTTTAAGTGAAGGTGCACTGATTATTAAGCCCGTCTTTCCAGCCTCCGAAAGATTAAAACTTTAGGATTGATAATGCAAGAAAATAATTGCAATGGGAATTATGGGAAGTTAAAAAAGATATAAACAAAAGATGAATGAAAAGGTGAACTAGGGAAGTGCAATGGTTTATGGAAAATTACTGCTAATGTCAGGGGGGGTGCATATTACTCTAATTTAGATGTAAATTAGCTTGTACATGTAAACAGTTGGACTTATCCACAATAACAGAAGTTACATAACTACTCTTGGAAGCATAAAAACAAAATTACTTTTTCCAAGTGTTGGTCTGATACCAATACACTTATTGACCTGGTGAATTGCGCATTAGTAATGTTCCCAAATATGGTACTTTTCTATTCCGAAAAATAAACTTAGTTTACCTGAATTTGTATTTGTTTTCTACCTATAATTGCACAAATATCAATATTTTAACTTGGTATTGACTATTGGATGCTCAAGCATTACATTTGTACTAAATTATTTCTAGAACAATCAACTTGATGCAAATAAAAATCTTCTATGAAATTTAGCTTTGTTGCATTCAGATTTTAAGAAAATTCCTAATGATAAGCATCCATATAAACTACCCCCTAGTGTACCAGATTTTAGCCATTGTTGTACGCATTCTCATATCAGTTCCACAATCCGAAACGATGAGTTCTAGGCGACATTTGTCTGACCAGGCTTATGGTTTACTTTACCCAAGTTCTTAGCCGTACAACCTTAGAATTGTCTTGAAGAACATTATTTGTTTGCTGGGTCTTCAATTTAGTCATAGTTTAATTAATGTCTTATATGCTAAGCAGACAACTCGATAAATGAATTCATGCTAGAACTAGTAGGAACTTTAGCTATAGATTTTTTTTTCTTCTCTTAGAAGCAACTCTTGCTGTTGATTAATTGGGACAAGTACTTTTTATTATTTGATGTTTTATTTTACAAACATTTTTGTTTAGCTTCCTACATTGAAAGATCTGATATTCTAGTACTTTTTTATTTTCTTGAAAACCTTGATATGTGCTTACTTATATCACAACAAAAAAAACATTGAGACCCACTTATACCTGGGATTCACTCTTGGGGACATGTTACAAGCACCTGAATGGATTTTAGTATTTGGTGCAATAAGCGAAATAATACCAGATCTCCCTTTTGCTCACTCCACTGATACCAATTTTCACTTTCTCTAGAACATGACTTCTTTTTCTGGTATTTTTGAATTAGCATAATATTTCATCCAATGTAATGATGAGTCTGCTGGGTTTGCTGATTTCAGGGAACTTATCTGCACCATAAAGAAATTAAGGCTGCACAGGGTATCAAGATTACTGCACAGGTGAATTTAATAATCTAAATTGTTCTTTTGTAGGAGTTTTGTACTTGTGACTTTCTTACTTCTTTAAGAAATGATTGAGGAGTTAGTAAATTCCGTTTTGACTTTATTGTTTTTTTTGGTTCCCATTCTGTTGAGAATTTTGGATAGCTTGGTACTGTGTTATACAGTTATAATGTCTGTCATAAGGGTTAGCCCTCTCTGGCATTTTACCCTTCTTGCTATGGTAATTGTTATTTAAATAATAAATAGATGCAGCTCTCCCTCCTTGAAACACCCAAGCCCAATTGGTTCCTTCCATCTACTCTTCTTCGGAATATGAGGTGACTTGTACTTTTCTTCTTTTCCGTTCATGCAGGGCCTTGAACATGCAATTGCAGGCACTGGTCTTTATGTGGTTGGGCCTAATGATGATTTGGAAGATATTAAAGAGTCCACAATGGAAGATATGAGGTCAGTGATGAACAGGATTGATAAAACTGGTGAAGGGGTTTGTGTTCAATCATCTACTCTTGGATCATTGGAAGCATTGCTAGAGTTCTTAAAGACCCCAGCAGTAAATATACCTGTTAGTGGTATAAGCATAGGCCCTGTTCATAAGAAGGATGTCATGAAGGCCAGTGTAATGCTTGAGAAGAAGAAAGAGTACGCCACCATCTTGGCCTTTGATGTTAAAGTGACACCAGAGGCTCGTGAGCTTGCAGATGAATATGGTGTCAAAATATTTATTGCTGATATCATTTACCACTTATTCGATCAGTTTAAGGCCTATATTGACAATTTGAAGGAGGAAAAGAAGAAGGAAGCTGCTGAGGATGCAGTATTTCCTTGCGTTCTAAAGATTATGCCAAACTGCGTTTTTAACAAGAAGGATCCAATTGTTTTGGGTGTTGATGTTCTTGAGGGAATTGCTAAGGTGCATTTTCTTTTAAATGATTTGCCATTGCTAAGGTCAATTGTCGTTATTATTAATAATAGTGTGATTTTGTTGCTCACTAATTGCATGATTGAATGAAATAAGCTGTAGGTCTCACCTATCATAAAAAAAGCACCTGTAGAGCTCTCAATACAAGGTTTTGCAGTATTTTTTTAGTTGTACAGAATTTACTGCAAAAAGTTGTCCTTCAAATGAGTGGTGCATATATTACTGGATGAAGCTGATCAAATTCCATCCATAAGGCCTTAATAATAATTTAGCCACTTCAGCATCCTACAGGTACAAGCTTTAGATAATCTTAAGGTGCCTTGGCCTTTTTTTCCCGGGCATAAGAAGAAAGTTTATTAAAAAAAAAAGAGGATATAATAAACAGGGGGACAAGTAGTCTCTGCCGTCATTAGACAAGAAAAACAAGTCCAAAAGAGCACTTAAGCAAGTGCACACCTTCAATGCCTACACAAATTGGTGCCAAAGGTACCCCAAGAGAAGCAAGAAATATTACACTATCATTCAGCAACTAAAACGATATGCAGCTCCCTCTAAACAGTCTTGCATTTAAATAGAAAGCACACCTTAGTAGGAATTTGGCATTCGTCTTGCTTCCATATCCTCGAGAAGGAATTAAAAACATATCTTTCTTTCAAATAACCATTCAAAAAGCCATTTATTGGTTGCATTTGAGTCCTTGATAAGTAATGAATTTTGACTAGGATTGGGTATTAGTGTATAATTGGCTTTAGAGTTTGCAAGAAATTGACATGGAATCTAAAGTCAACTTTTTCCTTATACAAATATACTGCATCTTGCTGTCAAATCTTACTTTTTGGTCTTGAATTGGCAGAATCCTTTACCGTGTTCAAACTTCAAAGTAGTCGTTATGATTTTGACTCCTGTGAAAGCCTGTTTTAGAATAACGATAAAATTTAAGATTATTAACGGTTATCTTTTAACGTATGAAATTTAAATTTCTGTATTTTCGCTAATTTAGTCGTCAACATGATCCATAAAAAATCACCCAACTGCTTTAAGATCCAAAAATGAATTCTTTTTTCATGACATTTCTTATACTATATCTGTTTTATGAAACTTTCTTATTTCATGTCGTTGAGCTTGCTGTGCAGAATCCTAATTCATAAGTTAATTGTCGTGGAATGATTTGCAACTTGTAATATGCTATTGTGATCGTCTTTAACTTCCTAAACATAAAGGAAATGTTCTGCATTTGGAGTTCAATCATTTTTAGTTGAAATTTATTAATCTTGAGATTTAATTGTTTATTGGTAAATGCGTCTTATTCTATTTAAACTTCATTTGCACAGATTGGCACTCCTATATGTATTCCTCAGAAGGACTTCATTGACATTGGTCGAATAGCTTCCATTGAGAACAACCACAAGCCAGTTGATTATGCCAAGAAAGGCCAGAAGGTGGCAATTAAGGTAAGAAACTTGGATGTGAGGCTCAGAATTTGATTTTTTGTTTGTTTTTTGGGAATTTTTTTCCTCCCTGGAAATAATATTAATTATTAATTGTTTACTTTAATTGTTCTTCATGAGTTGGTAGTATGATTTGGAAAAGGGACATTACCTTTAACCTGAGAGAAGGGATATCAGCACCACCACATTGAAATATATTTGATAATTGCTAGAAATGTTACCAGACATGCAAAAACATGAAAATGACGGTAACTATTACAACTCATATGCTATACTTTGAATTCTTATAAGCAAAAAGTGTATACAAGAAAAGTAGAATTACATAATACTACCTATGTTAGATATGCAAAAAAAATTTGGATTAGTTAATCTAAAATGTATACTAGCAATTGTATGATTTTGGAATGAGGTTCAACAAATATAAAATTTTATATAGGGAAGAACCCTTGATGAATAACTTCTAGGTCGGAAGTGTTCCAATCTCTGCACTTGGGCTTACCCTATTATTTACAGAATTTTTTCAACTATGAAGTTCCTGATGTTCAAGATCTTTTATTGCTTTATCTGAAAATTGTCTGATATATTTGTGGTCACTCTTTATTAGGGTAACCTTCAGGATTTGTTGCGAATATTATCGACATATTGTCCTTCTCCCGTGACCTCTTTCAGACACTAAAAACATGAGCCAGAATAAGAAAAAAGAATAATAATGAACTTGCTTATTTAATTTGTACTCATTTGTAAAGTAGATTCTCACTTGTAGTTATTTGGAGCCTTGTGTAGATAATTGGCAGCAATTCAGATGAACAGCAAAAAATGTTTGGTAGACATTTTGAGATTGAAGATGAGCTTGTCAGCCACATCTCTAGGAGGTCAATTGACATACTTAAGGCTAATTATCGGGTAAGTGAAATTAAATTTCAAATGATCTTTCTTTTTGTGAATACGATGCAGTGTTTAACATTGTTATTTGATTCATCATGTACAGGATGAGCTGTCTAATGAAGAGTGGAGGCTGGTCGTCAAACTGAAAAACCTTTTCAAGATACAATGAGTTTGGTATTCATGTACCAGCGAAGCAGTTCTTGTCTTCAGATATGCTCAGGGGCTTTTGTGAGCACGGCACTTTACTGTATAAAAAAAGATGTTATTTTTGTGAGGTGAGGAGCTTAGACGTGAAAACTATACTACAAATGAAACTGTGATTGGCGATCATGTTTCAGGCATGCGATTGTTAATTAGTTTAGAGCCGTGTCTCGATGTGAACGCCCTTGACTAAGGCTCAGTTTTGGAGTTGGTATTTCCTTTGTACTCTTGGCACTTGGCTTCATCTTTTTGGCAGGATATAAGACCTTTTTATTAAAGCATATGCAGGAGCTCATAGATGACTCCACTTTGACCGCAACCTATAGAAAATGGTTTAGTGTTTGTGGAAATAAAGGTGTTTACGATTATTTTTTTAAAACATCACAGGTTATGAGTAATCTTCGTCTGACCCTAGTGCCGAGAAATTTGTCAGTCCGTTCTTTCTTTATTTCGGTGAAGTCTCTTTGTAAGAAGACTTGCATTGTTTATTCTCTCTTGGAATTTCTAAGTGACTCATTAGATGACTGATACTGCAAATCCTAATTGATGCTAATGTTTTTGTCTTTTATCTTTTGAGATTGGATATGTTAGTTTTCAAAGGTTGATGAATTATCTAGATTAATACATTAGATACGATGTGAAATGATAGATAAAATAAATTAAGAAGAGAATAAAATATACTCCCTCTGATTCATGATAAAAAATTTTATTACTATTTTTGGTAGTCTTATGTTAAATGTTTATTTTTTTTTAATAACTAAATTTTTATATATATTTTCCTATTATACCTGTAGTATTAAATATCTCATATTTTTTTTATTCTAATTCTGTTTTCATATTTAATGACATTATTATGAGCAATTTTGTTATTTTATTCATCTTCTTAATATGCGTAAAAAGTTCACTAGAACTTTTATCCTGTGACGGAGGGTGTATATATTAATAATCTCTTGCATTCAAGTGATCATCTATAATTTTTTTGATATCAAATAAAAAATTTGAATGTTGCGTCTCCTCATCTTATCGTTGCAACTCTCTATGTAATATATATATATATATATATATATATATATATATATATATATATATATATATATCACAAACTAACATTTATATTAAAATAACTTAAGTTGCATTAAAGCAACTTAAAGCCTTTTAAAGGTTCCACCGTTTATTTTGGTGGTTACTTTCCTTTCAATTGATTTTTAACACTCTCCCTTGGATGAGCATTTCCTAAGAATATGCCTCGTTATTAAATCTTACCAAAGAAAAATTATGTGGGAAAAAAAATTGGTTAAGAAAAAGAGTACAGTATTCTTGTATAACTTCTAGTGCCATAGGATTGCCTCATTAAAATATTGCAAAAGAAAATTCAATGGAAAAAAAAAACCTTAGCAAAGGAAAAAGAGTACAATCAATACACATCTTTCAAAAAATTTACTCCCCCTCATGAGTACCATTGTTCATGGTAAAGATATCTTTAAGTCGAGGCATGCCAATGTTGTGCACTATCTTCTTAAAAGTCGTAGTTGGTAATGGCTTAGTGAACTTATCAGCCAAATTATCACATGATCGTATCTGCTTGACATTAATATCAGCATTCTTCTGGAGCTCATGTGTATAAAAGAATTTTGGTGCAATATGCTTGGTTTTATCACATTTGATATAGTCTCCCCTAATTTGAGTGATGCAAGAGACATTATCTTCATATACTATTGTTGGACTATTTATGATTGATAATAATCCAAAGTTCTCATGAATATGATGAATTATCGATCTTAACCAAAAATATTCACGACTTTGCTTCATGAATTGCAATAATCTCTGCATGATTTGAGAAAGTAGCAGAAATTATTTGCTTAACAGATCTCCATGAAATAGCAGTATTTCAATAAGTAAATAAATATCATATTTGTGATCGGCCTTTGTGTGGATCAGAAAGGTAACCCACATCAGCATATCCAACTAACTGTAATTTTGATCCATTTGGATAAAATAATCAAAAATTAGTAGTTCCAGGAACATATCGAAAAATATGCTTAATTCCATTCCAATGTCTCCGAGTTGGTACAGAACTATACCTTGCTAGTAAGTTAACTGTAAATGCTATATCAGATCGTGTGAAATTTACAAGATACATCAAAGCACCAATTGCACTAAGATACGATACTTCAGAACCAAGAGTTTCTTTATCATTTTCTTGTGGTCGAAACGAATCTTTATTGACATCAAGTGACCGACCCACCATTGGAGTGCTCAAAGGATGTGATGAGCTTTATCCATGTAAAATTGCTACAGAACTTTTTCTGTGTATGTTGATTGATGAACAAGAATTCCATTTGGAAGATGTTCAATTTGCAGGCCTAGAAAAAATTTTGTCCTACCAAGGTCTTTCATCTCAAATTCATTTTTTAAATAATTTGCTAATTGTGTTAACTCTTTTGGATTCCTTATAAGATTTAGATCATCAACATATACTGCAACAATAGCAAATTCGAATTCTGATTTCTTGATAAAAACACATGAACAAATTAGATTATTTTTAAATCCTTCTTTCAAAAGATATTCACTGAGGCGATTATACCACATGCGTCCAGATTGTTTTAATCCATATAAGGATCTTTGTATCTTGATAGAATACATACTTCGAGATGTAGAATTATATGCTTCAGGCATTTTATATCCTTCAAGAATTTTTATGTAGATTTCATTATCTAATGATCCATACAGATACGCTGTAACAACATCCATTAATCGCATATCCAAATTTCTTTTGCTACCAAGCTAACTAAAAATTTGAATGTAATTGCGTCCATTATAGAAACATATGTTTCTTTATAATCAATACCGAGTCTCTGCGAGAAACCTTGTGCTACAAGTCGCGCTTTGTACCTTGTAATTTTATTTTTCTCATTTCGTTTACGTACGAATACCCATTTATATTCAATAGACATTACACCTTTAGGTGTTCGGACTACAGGTCCAAAAACTTCACGTTTACATAGTGAATTTGATTATGCTTGAATTGTCTTTTTCCATATTGGCAAATCATTTCTTCTTTGACATTCATAAACAGATTGTTGTTCATATTCATGACCATTACTTATGGTAATATCGAGAGTAACTTTGTATGAAAATATATTATCGACAACAATTTTATTTCTATCCAATACTTCTCATGTATGTGCATAATGTATTGAGAACTCATTATTTTCATGTGTCTGATCCTCTTCAAGAGATAACTCATCATCTTCAGGAGATAACTATTCAAGAGTTTTATTTACAGGAGATTTTTGTTCATAAGTTTTGGATATATCAATAATTTTTTGTAGCCTGTTTCATGGGTATAACCTCTTTATAGGCTGCAACTTATTTTTCTTGTACTTTCTTCTTCTGGGAAATTTTATTTTTAACACTGATCATCCTTCCACGTTTCAAGTGTGACTTTGATTCAGGTTGCTGCTGTATTA
Organism: Panax notoginseng; assembly: GCA_016801055.1. Taxonomy (NCBI): domain Eukaryota; kingdom Viridiplantae; phylum Streptophyta; class Magnoliopsida; order Apiales; family Araliaceae; genus Panax; species Panax notoginseng. The sequence continues at coordinate 46,934,273 of CM029022.1, forward strand.
ACTGATTGTTCTACAAGGACTTCAATCCCTGCTAGAGTATTAGCAGCTAGAATGTGAGATATCACTATTTTCTTATTATCGATGAATAATTCTGGTAATTGATTTGTAATTCATTGCAAATGAATAATCCTTTGAACTTCTAGTTCATATTTATTTGTATGAGGATCAAGATTAAATAACGTTGAAATATTCTAATTAATCTCCCGTCGTGCTTCAGGCAACGATCTCACATCGTGCTTCAGGCAACGACTTTTCTCTCCCTAATGGTGGGAAGACTGTTTCATTAACAAGGACAATCCTCGAAACATGCTTTTAAAAATAATATCACATATTAAGGTTATGATGCAGCATGTAAAATAGCATGACCCCAAGCATAAACAGGTAATTTTGATTTCATAATCAAAGGTCAGGCAATATATTGAAGTCTCTTGATAAGTGATTTAGCTACACCATTTTGAGTATGTGTATATGCAACAGGATGTTTAACATAAATATGACCATCTGGTTAATGCATCAAGTAAAATCATAAAATACTTGAATATACCACAATGTGGGTGTATTGGTTCACATATATCACCCTAAATTCTTTCTTAGAAAGATGAACACTAAATAACAATAATTAAATATGATAGTTTGGCAATTAATTTACTTTGATATAATCAACAGGTAAAGGAATCTTCTGGTTCTTTAAGGGATGTTCATGGGAGTTTTCAATAATTCAATGCATCATTATTGATCCTAGATGATCATGCCAAATCATAAAAATATTTGATCCGAACACTTTTGGTGTATTGCACACTTTTGGTGTATTGCACACTTTTGGTGTATTACAACATTTGTTTCAACTATTCTCATTTTAGTATTATATAACCGAGAAGAGAAAATAGACAGTTTTTCTAATATGAGCTTCTGGCCTGATACTATTGAAGTAATATAAAGAAATTCTTCACTGCCTTCGTTATTGGTTTCAATATAATAACCATTATAACGTATATCCTTAAAGTTGAGTAAATTTCTGCTTGTCTTAGAATATAAAGAATGATCAATACAAAATTTTGTACCATTTGGCAACAATATAATTGCTCTTCCAGAACCTTCAATTAAGTTTGATGAATAATCGCTCTTCCAGAGCCTTTAATTAAGTTTGATGAGCTTTTGGCCCATAAATCTTTATATATGCAAAAACATAAATTTAACTTTATTACTTAAAACATAAATAAAACATATAATAAAAATACTTATTATAATGCCATAATACAATGAAATAAAAATAATTAATTGGTATGAACATTTCTATCAACATCATCAAGGAAATCATAGATATCAAAATTAGTTATATCCACCCAATTTAAAAAATCAAAATAATTCATAGGATCTTCAGGATCATTATGATCAATAAAGTTTATTTCAATTCTATTTCATTTTCTTTTATTGAGTCTTGGTACAAATCTACCAAATGTTTAGGAGTACGACAAGTACATTCCCTTTTCTATATTGATTGTTCTTTTCACGCCCACTACCACAACCACAACCACAACCACAACCACAACCATAATTTCATCTATGATTATCAAATGAGGTTCCATTCACTCTAGGGAATGTAGTAGAATCGGTCGGAAGAGATTGTTGATTCTTTAGCAAAAACTCATTATTTTGTACAGCCACTAGAATATATAATATCACTTCTGGGAACATAGTTTTCTTTATCGCTTCAGGAAATATTTTGTGAACTTACGCTCTCGATATTGCTGCGGCAGGAGCATATTCGAGGTATGAAATATAATAAATATTTTCTCTGACATGTCTTCATCAGTGTTTTTTTCCCACATAGTTTTAATAGTGAGATTATTTTTAAAAAATATAGAATTGTTCTCACTCAACACTTTTAAAATCTTGCAACTTCAGGTGCAACCAATTATAACGAGCTTTTGGGAGGATTACAAAATTTTGATTTTCATATCTTTCCTTTAAATCATTTCATAAGGCAAATGAGTCTTTTACTGTAATGTACTTATATTTTAATTTTTCATGGAGATGATAGCGAATAAAAATCATTAATTTTGCATGATCGTGCAGGGATGGATGATTGCCAACTTTAATTGTATCTCCAAGATTCTTTGCCTCTAGATGAATCTCATCATTAAGAGTACATGACAAATAATTTAAGTTTTGCAAGGTTCGACATTTATATAAATATATAATTTTGGACAGTGTAACATTATTATATATGTATTTACTATGACCTTAAAGTGAGGACCAATAAAGTTGAAAAATACCCAAAAACAAAAAGCAAAACAATTGTCCATCCAAATATATTTGCTATCGGTTTTAGGCTATTTTCATATAACTCCACCACTTGGGGTTAACATGTATAATATGAATACTTTATGAATATTTAATGTCATATCACAGGAAAACATACACGCTGATTAGTATTTCAAAAGAAGATTTATATACTACTTGTGACGCCCCCAAAATAGGTATACATCACCCATCTTGAGTCGCCAAATACATGGTACAAAATTCAAATACAACTTAATAATACAATTGTCATGTAAAATACGATATAACATAAACTGAGAGTTTTAATACGAATATTGTCTTCTAGACAGTATTCAACTCAAATGGAGTCCTCAATACATTTATTATCACACTATTTCATAAAATTGTGAGAACTACTAATGCTATCATCTGGACCGTCACTCCGTTGCCCGACTAGTCCTGGCTACGTTCTTATTTCCTGAAGAAAATAATGAAAGCAAAATGGTGAGCTCAACTAGCCCAGTAAGAAATATTATGACTAAGATAATGCAGAATAATTTATCGTTAGCCTTCAACAGTGTTAAATTGATAAAATATAACAAACATAAAGTTTAACTGCAACAGAACAAGCAATCCATTAGAAGAGTCAAGTAAAGCATAAAATCTACTATCTTCTATGATTTAAAAAGATTTTTCCATCACTTTTATTGCTGAGACTCAGCTTAATAAATAATCCACATCATCGAATCACCCCTGTACTACGGCCAAGGATATTCTTTAGTATCACGACCACAACTTATCAATGCACTACGGGCCAAGGATATTCGTGTATTCATCAATAGTCATGATCATGCCAAGAACTGTCCATCAATGCACCACGGGCCAATGAGGACTTTTACCACATCATTTAATTTGTAACATTACGGTCATGATTATACCGAATAATCCCTGGTCATAATCATACCAAGTCCATCTATGCACTACAGGCCACAGATGACTTTAAACATAATATAAACATGAGGATGATTACAATGATATAAGAATTCAATAAAACAAGTTCAAGGATAAATTTTTAAAGATTTATAATTTAATTTATCCAGAAATCAATAACGTCCAAATTGTCAACATGATATTACTTTGTGGAGTAAAATTCAAGAATAATATTGTACAAAAAAATAATTTGGATCGAAAATGAATTAATTTTTATCATGAAAAGTACTCCGGGTGAATAGTACTCGAGTGAATAGTATCCCGTGAATAGTACTTCTGGAATAGTAACCCCGTGGATAGTACTCCGGCATGAAAAAGTTAAAACTTATCAAGAATGGTCAGAATAATATTTTTATGAAAAGATACTGGATGAATCGCAAATATCAAGGATATTCAACTAATTTCATGGAGTTTAGAAGCCAAAATTTTAACAAACGAGTATAGAATTCAAAATCTGAAACGAAATAATATTACTTACATACTACAGAGTATGGAAGAAAATATTATTTCAAGTGAATATTGAACAAAAATAACATCTCTTACCTTGAAAAGAAGAGTATTCCAACAAGTATAGCGGTGATATTCTTAAAGAAAACTTTTATTGTTTTCTACGCTCCAACAAGTATAGCGGTGATATTCTTAAAGAAAACTTTTATTGTTTTCTACGCTCAAAACTTTTTAAAACTTTAAAGAAATACGCTCAATATTATAGAAGAAGAATTCTCTGATTCTGGTGTGATTTTCAATTCTAACTTAAGCGCCTATTTATAGAAAAATGCTAGAACGCCATAGGAGACTAAATAAATAAAATATTTTTTTTTTCTTTCTTCCTACGCCTCCTCCTTTTCAAGCCAACCATCTTGGAACAAAAATAGCAGCTCACATGTTAAAAACAAAAGTGGGTCCCACCTAATTTTAATAAAAATATTTTATTTTTCAAAACTTCAGTAATTCACAATAAATAGCCCTTTTATCAGAAAAATACGAATTTTATGTCCATTCCACACGAAATCAAATTATCTACAACTTTGTAGCTTTAAGTTTTTCTAAATTTCAAACAGAAAATATCTGAAATCCACAAACGGATGATTTTCAATACCTCATAAAATTCATAACAAATCATACGTTAATTTTTAACGGATCAAAATTTGTGGACATATACTCAACTTATATATGCATAACATATCCAAAAATCATAACGATCCAATGGTCGGATTAAAATTATAACTTACGCAATAGAGCTTTAAGAATACTGATTTGATTTTTAATACCTCCATTATGACAAAAATACTGATAAAACACCTTAACATTAATTCCTTCATTTATAACCACATAAAATAAATATTTTTCTATCCATCATTTATGTTCACATAAAATAAATATTTCCTTATCATATAAATTAATAATTAATTATTCACAAATAATATTACAGAATCACAATAATGACAACCAGGCTGTTCCAAGGAAAGAGGGGGCTTTCCGATAAGGATTTTTTTTTACTGGCGCGCAATTAGGTGACCAAACCTCTCATTGACAGAACTTTTTAGACATTGCCAATAATGCTATCTAATAATATTATTCAAATAATATGAATTATTGATCTGATAATGGAAAATACTGTGCAGTGACAATTATTGAAACAACAATAATATAAAATATCAACGCAACAATTATTGAATCAATAAAATAAAATATTGAACAGTAATTACTGTAACAATTATTAAGTAGTGAATTCTTACGTAAGAATCAATAATTCAAAAAAATACTGTGCAATACCGTGTGCTACTGTGCAACCACGCGTATTACTATATTTTAACCACCAGGTATTCTAACAGTTAACGGTAAAACTTTCGTCGTTATTTTATAAAAAAATATTTTTGTCATTTTCTCAATCCGACAATAATTTCGTTGTGGGATCCACCAATGATTGTGCCGTCGTACGGATATTTCCCGACAAAAATAATATTTCCTGACCAATCGAATATTTTATAACCACTTGCTTACTTTTCAAAATTTATAAATATTACCCACAACTTTAACATTATCTCAAATCCACACCATAATATAAAAAAAATATTTCAAAAAAATTAAATATTTATTCATAAAATTTGGGGTCTCACACTACTCTGTTTCCCATCTTGCTCATGCTTCATCCAACTGATTTTGATTTTTTATTTTTTTTATGGCTTATCAAGTGATTCCAAAGCATTTAACTAATTTCCTCAATCATTTACCTATTGTCATCCATCTTGTACGTATATAAACAATACTACATATATATGATCAAATTTAATTGTAATGAAACAATACTTACAGTGAGTTAAGAGAACTCTTTTATCAAAATTGGGTAGAACTTCGTACTGATAACGTGTTATGAAATGATAGATAAAATAAATTAAGAAGAGAACAATATATATATATATATATATATATATATATATATATATATATATATATATATATATTAATAATCCCTTGCATTCAAGTGGCTATCCACAATTATTTTGATATCAAATAAATTTCTCGGATGTGGTGTCTCCCCAGCTTATCGCTGCAACTCTCTCTCTCTCTCTCTCTCTCTCTCTCTCTCTCTCTCTATATATATATATATATATATATATATATATATATATATATATATATATATATCACAAACTAACATTTACATTAAAATAACTTTAGTTGCATTAAAGCAAATCAAAGCCTTTTAAAGGCTCTGCCATTTATTTTGGTGGTTACTTTCCTTTCAATTGATTTCTAACAAGATAAACTATTTTAGGTTTTTATTATTTATATGAACGGGTTTTAAAATCTTCGCTTTCACAATTTATAATTTTAATTGTTTTATATTTTTTATTATTTAGTACTCTCTCCGTTCCTTAATATAAGTCGATTTAAAGTTGTGTACAAGTATTAAAAAATGATTGTAAAACATTAAATATAATATTAATTATCTATATTGTCCTTGTATTAAAAAAAGTGTTATTTATTGAGCAAAAAATAGTGAGAGAACCAAAGTTATATTTAATAATCGGGGTAATATCGAAAACTAAAAAATTAATACTTACTTAAAATTCTCAAACGACTTATATTAAAAAACAAAAATATTTTTCTAAAACGACCTATATTAAATTAAATACAAAGGGAGGCCTGTCCCGGGCTCAGACTTAGCCTGGCTGTGACGCCCTCAAAATAGGTATACAACACCCACTCTGAGTCGCCAAAATACATGGTACAGAAATAACTATATCTTTACTATTACAGCATAAGAACTGTGAGTTTAAATACAAATATTATCATCTAGACAATATCCACACTCAAATAAGTCTTCATTACAATTATTGATACATTATTTTACAAAAATGGTGAGGACTACTAAAATAACTTCTAGAACCATCATTCCATACCCCGACTAGTACTCGCTACATTCTCGCCTCTTGAGAAAAATGGAACAAAAAGGAAAAGGGTGAGCTCAACTAGCCCAGTAAAGAACATTATGACTAAGATAATACAGAACAAATTATCGTTAGTCTTCAACAGGGAAAAAAAATCTAATAGAATACAATAGACAACAAGTTTTAAATCAATATTCGCAGTGGAAAATAAAAATTCATAGAAGAGTTACGTAGAGAATGAAATCTACTATTATCTATGAATTTAAAAGTCCATCATCAATATTTTATCCCTGTAACATCAATTAATATTCATCTTTGCACTACAAGCCAAAGATATTCATCAGTTGGTCATGTTCATCTCAACACATGTTCATCTTTGCACTACGGGCCAAAGATATTCATCAGAAATCATTCATCTTTGCACTACAGGCCAAAGATATTCAGTTATATCATCATTTAGGACTGAGGATGATGAAAAATATTTTAAAGAAAACGAATCCAGTGAAGTAAAATAACAAATATTAAGGATTCGTATTTCGATTTATCCATGTCCAAAAATACTTTATAAGTAATCATAGTGAAGTAAAATTCAAGAATGATCAAAACATGGATACAATCAAAGCCAGTATCCAGAATAGATATTTTGAACGAAAAGAAGAAAATTTTATTTTTCGGTGAATAGTAGCTCGTGAATAGTAACTCATGAATAGTAACCCCGACATGAAAAGTTCCAAATTTGATAAAAATTTCCAACTAATATTTCGGCATAATGATATTGAAGAAATAATATCATTTTTGAATAAAATAACATCCCTTACCTCAAAATAACGGTACTTTTGATCGGAATATCGGATAGAAAGCCGAAGGAAACTTGTACCGAACATCAACTGTCAAAGTATATAAATAGTCACTAAAATACGCTCGACAATATAGAGAGAAAGAAAACTTATTTCTGGTGTGATTTTCAATTCTAACCTAAGCGTCTATTTATAGGAAAATACTAGAACGACATAGGAGACTAAATAATAAATTAATATTATTTTAAACAACCATTCTATGTATGCTAATCAAGACTCAAGACCAGCCCCTCAATGCTGAAAATTTCAGCAGCCCATGTGTTGTCAAACAAGAGTGGGTCCCACCCATAATTTAATAAAAATTATTTTATTTTCTGAAACTTCAACAATTCATAGAAAATAGACCGTTTATCAGAAAAATACGAATTTTATGTCTATTCTGCCTGAAATCGAATTCTCTACAACTTTATAGCTTTGAGTTTTTTTAAATTCCAAACATAAAATATCCAAAATCCATAAACGGATGATTTTTAATACATCTACACCGATAAAATACTAATAAAACACTTCAGCATTAATTCCTTCATTTTTATCCTCATAAAAATAAATATATCCATCATTTATATTCACATAAAATAAATATTTCCTTATCATATAAATCAATAATTAATTATTCACAAATAATATTACAGAATCACATTTATGACAACCAGGTTGTTTCCAGGAAAGAGGGGGCTTTTCAATAAGAATTTCTCCTTACTGGCGCGCAATTAGGTGACCAAACCTCTCCTTGACAGAACTTTATAGACATTGCTAATAATGTTATCTAATAATATTATTCCAAATAATATGAATTATTGATCTGATAATGGAGATGCTGTGCAGTGACAATTATTGAGCAACAAAAATACAAAATATTAACGCAGCAATTATTGAAGTAATAAAATAAAATATTGAACAGTAATTACTGTAACAATTATTGAGTAGTGCCTTCTTACGTAAGAATCAATAATTGGTGCAATACAGTGTGCTACTGTGCAACAACACGTATTACTGTGTTTTAACCACCGGGTATTCCAACAGTATTAGCGGTAACAACTACGCCGTTAATTATAAACAACTTATACTTGTCGTTTTTTTCATCCAATCGCTTTCCGTTATGGGGCCCACAAAAGATTGCGCCGTCGTACGAATATTCCCCGACAGGTTGAATATTCCACGACCAAACGAATATTCCCCGACAACAATGAATATTTATAACCACCTGCTTATTTAAAATATTTGCGCATTTTACCCATAACTAACCTTATTAATCAATTTAACCCTTACTATTTCAAAATAATAAATAGAGGAAATTTAAATTTTATTTATTAATAATTTGGGGTCTTACAACCTCCCCTCCTTATGAAATTTCGTCCTCGAAATTGACGTACGTACCTAGTGTTTCGAAAAGATGAGGATACCTCACTTTCATTTCCGTTTTTAACTCCCAGGTCATTTCCTCAATAGCATGGTTTCTCCATAAAACTTTAACTTGTGGTATGACCTTCGTGCGTAGGACATGCTCCTTCCTATCCAAGATCTTGACAGGTACCTCTTAGTACGTTAAGTCTTCAGCTATCTCGTCCGGTTCTAACTCAATAATGTGGTTTGGGTCTTTCACATATTTACGTAACGCAGATATATGAAAAATATTATGAACACGAGACATACTTGGAGGTAACGCGAGTCTATAGGCCACATTTCCTACTCGGTCAAGAATCTGAAATGGACCAATAAATCGTGGATTGAGCTTTTCTCTCTTCTCAAATCTTGTAACTCCTTTTCATGGAGCCACACGCAACAATACATGATCCCCAATGTCAAATCCTACGTCCTTTCGATGAAGATCCGCACAACTCTTTTGTCGATCCTGTGCCGTTTGTATACGTTGTCGAATCGTTTGGATCTTCTCTGTAGTCATTCGTACCAACTCTGGTCCTAGCAACGTTGCTTCTCCCACCTCATCCCAACATACTGGAGAGCGACACTTTCGTCCATATAATGCTTCAAATGGGGCCACACTTATACTTGCCTGATAACTGTTATTGTAGGAGAATTCCACCAATGGTAGGTACTTATCCAAACTCCCTTTGAAATCTAGGACACAAAGTCTTAATAGATCTTCAAGAGTTTGAATAGTCCTCTCTGATTGTCCGTCCGTTTGAGGATGGTATGCCGAACAAAATCGTAAATCTGTGCTCATAGCTTTTTGCAAGCTAACCCAAAATCTTGAAGTGAATCTTGGGTCACGATCCGAAACTATGGATACTGGCATGCCATACAGTCTCACAATTTTATCTACGTATATACGAGCAAGACGTTCAAGGGAATAAGTCTCTCGTATCGGCAAGAAATGGGCAGACTTGGTTAATCTATCAACAATAACCCAAATCGCATCTATGCCTTGAGAAACTTTGGGAAGACCTGTAACGAAATCCATGGTAATGTGTTCCCACTTCCATTCCGGAATCTCAAGTGGTTGCAATGGACCTTTTGGCACTTGATGCTCCGTCTTTACACGTTGACAAGTTAAACACCTTGAGATAAACTCTGCGATTTCTCTCTTCATATTGTTCCACCAAAATGTATGTCGAATATCATGATACATTTTGGTACTTCCAGGATTGATTGCAAACGGTGTGTTGTGTGCCTCCATCATGAATCTATGCTTCAAATCAGAGTCGTTAGGAACACAAAGTCTGGAGTTGAATCTAAGCATTCCTTCTTCATCGATTCTCGCTTCTGGAATAGCACCTTCTTGCACTTTCTTTTTCATACGTATCAGCTCCGGGTCTGTGGTTTGAATAACTTTAACTTTATCGATTAAAGTTGGTTCTATACGTATACTTGACATCATCGCACTCGTTCCTATATATGATCTTCTACTCAACGCGTCAGCTACCACGTTTACTTTTTCAGGATGGTATTGAATAGTGTGGTTGTAATCTTTTAACAGCTCGAGCCAACGTCTTTGCCGCATGTTGAGTTCTTTTTGAGTGAAGAAATATTTGAGGCTTTTATGGTCTGAATAAATCTCCACTTTCTCCCCATATAGATAGTGCCTCCAGATCTTTAGCGCGAAAACGACTGCTGCCAACTCTAGATCATGAGTAGGATAATTTCTCTCATATTCTTTAAGTTGTCACGAGGCATAGGCTATAACTTTCCCACGTTGCATGAGAACACATCCTAGCCCTTTGCCTGAAGCATCGCTGTAGATAACAAATCCATCCGAAACATATGGTATGGTCAAAACAGGTGCCGAAATGAGTCTCTTCTTAAGCTCTTGAAAACTCTTCTCGCATTCCTCGCTCCATACGAATTTGATATCTTTTCGAGTCAGCTGAGTTAACGGGGTAGCGATTCGAGAAAACCCTTCCATGAATCTCCGATAATAACCAGCTAAGCCCAGAAAGCTACGTACTTCGGTCACCGTCTTTGGTTGCTCCCAACTTTGTATTGCTTCAATCTTCACCGGGTCAACAGATACTTCATGTTTTGACACCACGTGCCCTAGGAATGCTACTTCCTCAAGACAGAACTCGCATTTCTTCAACTTAGCATATAACTTGTTTTCACGCAGCCTTTGGAGTACCAGCTTCAAATGGTGCTCATGATCTTCACGGCTTTTGGAATATATGAGGATGTCATCAATAAAGACAACAACGAACTGATCCAAATAATCCTTAAATACTCAGTTCATCATATCCATGAAAGTCGCAGGAGCATTAGTTAATCCAAAAGACATGACTAGGAATTAATAATACCCGTACCGAGTTCTGAAGGCAGTCTTTGGAATATCCTCAGTTTTAACCTTCAGCTGATAATATCCAGAACGAAGATCGATCTTTGAAAAGAATTGTGCTCCTTGTAACTGGTCAAACAGGTCATCAATACGAGGTAGCGGATACCTATCCTTGATAGTGACATGGTTTAATTCCCGGTAATCAATACAAAGTCGCATACTCCCGTCTTTCTTCTTTACGAATAAAACAGGAGCACCCCAAGGAGATGTACTAGGACGAATGAAACCGATGTCTAATAACTCCTGTAGTTGGACTTTTAACTCCTGAAGTTCAATAAGAGACATTCGATATGGGATTTTAGAAATGGGCTTTGTACCCGGTTCAAGGTTAATAAAGAATTCAACATCACGTTCTGGGGGTAGACCGGGAAGCTCTGTAAGACCCCGAATTTTATGAAATAAAAGTATTCAATTTTTCTTATAATTACTATTCAGTAAATGGTTAAATTGATAAATATTAAAGTTAAGGGTGATATATGAATTTTTTTCAAAATAAGCAAGTGGTTATAAAATAATCATTGTTGTCGGGGAATATTCGTTTGGTCGTGGAATATTCTTTCTGTCTGGGAATATTCGTACGACGGCGCAACTATTTGTGGGCCCCATAACAGAATAACTGTCGGGGTGAAGAAAACGACAAATTAAGTTTTTACAAATAACGGCGTAGTTGTTACCGTTAACACTGTTGGAATACCCGGTGGTTAAAATACAGTAATACGCGTTATTGCACAGTAGCACACGATATTGCACAGTATTTTTGAAATTATTGATTCTTACGTAAGAAGGCACTACTCAATAATTGTTACAGTAATTACTGTTCAATATTTTATTTTATTGATTCAATAATTGCTACGTTGAAATTTTGTATTATTGTTGTTCAATAATTATTGCTGCACAGTATTTCCCATTATCAGATCAATAATTCATATTATTTGAATAGTATTATTAGATAGCATTATTGGCAATGTCTAGAAAGTTCTGTCTAAGGAGAGGTTTGGTCATCTAATTGCGCGCCAGTAAGGAGAAATCCTTGTTGGAAAGCCCCCTCTTTCCTGGGAACGGCCTGGTTGTCATAAATGTGATTCTGTAATATTATTTGTGAATAATTAATTATTGATTCATATGATAAGAAAATATTTATTTTATGTGGATATAAATGAGGGATATATTTTTGTGGTTAAAAATGAAGGTGTTAATGTTGAGATTTTTATCCGTATTTTTGTCGGAATGGAGGTATTAAAAATCAGGGTTTTTGAGATATTTTGCGGGGGTTATAATTTTTAATCCGACCGTTGGATCGTGGTAATTTTTGGATATGTTATACATATATAAGTTGAGTATATGTCCACAAATTTTGAACCGTTAAAAATGAACGTATGATTTATTATGAATTTTACGAGATGACTGGTTCAGAAATTGTTGAATTTTCGGAGTTTATCATTTTGGTGGAAAATTCTAGAATTGGTGGGCCCCACTTGTGGTTGGTGAAGAAATGTGCTGAATTATATTTCAAATGTGGTGGGTGGGAATAGTAGCAGGTAAAGCCATCAGGTTGCAGGTCAAACCTACCAAAATTTTCCTATAAATAGAGGGCTAAGTTAGAATTAAAAATCACACCAGAAACATAAGCTTTCTCTCTTTCTCTCTCTATATTATGAAGCATATTTTGTGAGTTTTTAGATACTTGGTGAGTTGCTATTCATCAGTGCAAGTTTTCTTCAGCATCATATCCGATATCCAGTCAGAAGTACTGCTCTTTTGAGGTAAGGGATAGTAAGGGATAGTAAGGGATTTTAAGGGTTGTTATATTTTCCAGTTTCGTAATTTTTCTGATCTTCAAAAATTCTGGAAAAATTTGAAATGATATTTTGATGAGTTTTCTTGATTGTGTCCAAAAATGGTGATTTTTGGATGTATAGATTGAGAGTTATGAATTTTATGAGAAAAGACTATTTTAAAAGTAACAGCTTATAATTCCTTGTGATTAACTCTAAAATTGATGAAATTTTTATTGGGAGTACATGTATATGATAGAAGTATACTCTGTAAATTTCAGAATTTTTAGACAAAAGTATAATTTTTGATAAATGTCTAAATATTCGGCTATTTTGGCCATATAAAAAATAGTAAATGACTTTTAAAAATTCTGAGAAAAATATATGCTCACTATGGGACTATATTATGCTAAATCCCAGAAAAGAAATATTTTTGGAACTGATTTGGTATTTTTTATGAAAATGGTCTAGTTATGAGTAAATGAATTAAATATGTTTTGTGAAGAAAGAAAATTGGAAAATAGGATTTTATGGCTTGAGAATCCTATATGAGATATATGCAGATTTTTGATGAGGGTTTTTGTTATTAATTATGAAATTGTAAGAGTTGGCATTTTATGATGATTAAATGCATTAATTAGTAAAGTGTAAACAATTAAAATAAATTATTTATAAATTTAAGTAATGTTATTCTTTCAATATCATTATACCAAAATATTGGTATAGATTTTATTGTGGAATTTCTATCTTTTGTGTCGGGGTTACTATTCATGAGTTACTATTCACGATTTACTATTCATGAGTTACGAATATTACTCTTGAGATTAAAACTATATGTTGATCATATTATTTTTATCATCATATATAACATTTTTATAACCCTGATGTTGAAATTCTCTTTCACTGGAGTGTAAAGATGGGTAGATTATTGGTATGATCATGACTAGGGTTCTCTTTGGCCTGTAGTGCAAAGTTGAATTGTGACTGGTATGATCATGACCATTGAATTTATAATTGAATATCTTAAGCTTAAGTGTAAAGGTGAATTGATCAACATGGTTATAATTATTGTTTATATAAATTCTGAAATGATTATATATTTCTTTGAGATATGAATATATTTGGCCTGTAGTGCAAATATGAATTGTTGATGAATATCTTTGGCATGTAGTGCAAAGATGGCCTGTTGATGAATATCTTTGGCCTGTAGTGCAAAGATGAACTGTTGTTGAATATCTTTGGCCTGTAGTGCAAAGATGAACTGTTGTTGAATATCTTTGGCCCGTAGTGCAAAGATGGTTTGTTGATGAATATCTTTGGCCCGTAGTGCCCGTAGTGCAAAGATGGTTTGTTGATGAATATCTTTGGCCCGTAGTGCAAAGATGGATTTGTTAGTATGATTATAAACAGGAACTGTGATTTGGTATAACCATGATCTTTGATGTTTCAGGTAAAGACAGGTGATGAAAATATTCTTCGTCCTGGGTGCGAAGAAAAATTTATAGTCACAATTATGATTATGAGTTATTCATATGATTGTGGAAAGGAACTGTTGAGTGATGTTACATGGATAAAATATTATTGGTGGATTTTTAACATGGAGAAGATAATAGACTTTATAGTCTATTTGACTCTTCTAATGGATTGCTCGTTCCGCTGCAACTATGGTTGAAATTTTTATCATTTACCATATGTTCTAAATTTCTGATTTATTGTTGATGAAGGCTATTGATAATTGAATTATCTTTAGTCATGACATTCTTTACTGAGCTAGTTGTGCTCAACCTTTTGCTTCACAATTTCTTTTCAGGTAATAAGAGTGTAGCTGGGTCGAGCGGGGGTAACAAGGGAATAGAACGGTGGTCATCATTTAGTAGTTATATTTGGTGAAGAAAATAGGATGAGGCGAACCCAACGTTGGAAGGGTGTTTTGTCACTATCATACAAGATGTCTAATGACATATAACCTCGTGTCATCATAAGACAGGGTTGTGCTCATCCACTTGCTGAGTATATCTATGGGCACTACCTATATAATCTTGGTGTTTGTTTGAAGTATAATTCTCAATTAGAGACAGTGGAGATAATGATAAGTCAAGAGAAGACTCACCATTGGGAAGAATATGATAGTAATCTTCTCTTTTTTCTTTGGGGTCTATTGGGTCAACCAAGGATAATTCTGTGGCCATATGATATCTATCATAACCTAGACGCGTGGCCTCCCATGTACGAAGGTTTCCTTGAGCACTTTCCAAAGATTCTAATTTCTAGAACAGTTTTTGACTATACATTTATGTAAGGTGTCATTGTGAGGTGATGTCCACGGTTGGAACATGAGTCACATTTGGTATATATTTGTATCCAAACTTATAGCATATGTGTTGTTGTATTTTGCACGACAATTGTTGTAATAAAGTTACAGTTGTTTTCTATACCATGTATTTGGCGACTCAGAATAGGTTGGATGGAATGGACCTATTTTGGGGTCGTTACAAGCTCTTCAGGAAATACGTCACGAAAGTCAATAACAACAGGAATATTATTCAAATTTGACGTGTATTTATTCAAATCCATAACATGGGCTAAGAAAGCTTGACATCCGTTTTTTAATAAACGAATGGCTTTATGGCTTGATATAACAGTGATTGATTTTAATGGCTTAGTTGCTTGAATTCGTACAACAGGTTGGTTAGGAATATGAAAACTAAAAACCTTACGAAAACAATCAATTTTGGCATGATGAGTAGTTCACCAATCAATCCCTAAGATCACATCAAAAGCAAGTATCTTTAAAGAGATAAGGTCAACAGGTAATGTGATGGTACCAACTTGGATCAAACAAGATTTATAAACAGTGAATGTGATGAAAGTTTCTCCTAACGGAGTCTCCACAGATAAATCAAAGTCTAACTTCTCCGGAGTCAAGTTTAAACGTTGAGCACAAGCAGGAGAAATAAATGAATGGGTAGCACCAGTATCTAGCAAGGAATAAACTTCGCATGAATTTTTGATTAGCTTACCCGTGATCACCTCGTTTGGGTTCCTCGCATGTTGACCAGTCACGACAAACGCTCTTCCAGGAACCGTTGACTTTATCTTTTCTGGGACAGGTTTTTGAGTCACCATCCCCGCTGGACTTGGTTTCGCTACAGTGCAATCTCGAGCGATATGTCCTTCCTTTCCACAATTATAACATACCTTAAACTGTTGTAGGCAGTTTGGGCTGATATGTCCTTCTTTTTCGCACTTATAGCATATAACCGGTGGTCGTTCTCCTCCCTTGGAACCAGTTGCTGCTGGTGCTGACGTCTTCGTATTGTCATTGTTGAATCTCCTCTTTTTAAAATCTCCTCCCGACTCGCTTCTTCTATTTTCATAGCCACGATTACCACGAGAGTGGTTGCCGTTCTTGTCTGTATTTTTCTTTCTCCGCTGGTTATCATTGTTCTGATGACTGCTGTCACCGATATGATCCTGGTTGTGGTCCCTCAGTTGACCGTACTCGTTATCTCGCTCTAATAATTGAGCCATGTTGACAACATCTGAATAGAGAGAAAATTTATGAGAAATGAGATATTGACGTATGCCGGGTTTCAAACCTCTCAGAAACATCCTCGTCATACGTTCCTCATTCTCCACCAAATGAGGTGCAAACCTGGACAACTCTGCAAACTTCGCCTCGTGCTGAGACACCGTCATGTTATTCTGCTCCAGTCTAATAAACTCTACCTCCTTCATATGACGAATACTTTCAGGAAAGTACTTGTCATTGAACAGTTTCTGAAATGTCTCCCAAGACATGCTGAGTGCGGCTGGATGGGTACGCTTCACAGACTCCCACCAGTAGTCTGCCTCGCCACGGAACATAAAGGTGGCGAATGGAGCCTTTTGTTCCTCCGTGCATCCCAAGACATCGAATATCTTGGTAATTTGCTTGACCCACGTTTCCGCCATGATCGGATCCGGCTTTCCCTTAAATTCTGGTGGTCCCAATTCTTTGAACTGTTTGGCTGTGACAAACCGTGAACTGCTATCATTTCCTCCTGTATTTTGAACACGAGTCTCCCTCATCTAGTTTTGCATGAATTGCATAAAACTTCTAAACATCCCATCGTTCATCATCTGCTCATTGGTGTTGTTCACAGGAGGAACATTGCCAGCCTGTTGCACGTTCTCCTCGTTGGTGAGCACAAGTGTCTCCACGGTCTCATTTACTCCACTGTTAACATTCTCAATCGACATTCTCAAATACTGCCATAAAACAAGGGTTAATTAAATAAATTAACAAATCACATACTACCCCTATATTATGACCGACCAATAAATAAGCTTAGGTAGGACACACTAGCGAAGGATTTACTCGTCTCTCCCCTCCTAGTTCTATTCCCCGATCTCCGCCAGAGATCATATCCCTAAGCTCTGATACCAACTGTGACGCCCCCAAAATAGGTATACAACACCCATTCTGAGTCGTCAAAATACATGGTACAGAAACAACTACATCTTTACTATTACAACATAAGAACTGTGAGTTTAAATACAAATATTGTCATCTAGACAATATCCACACTCAAATAAGTCCTCATTAAAATTATTGATACATTATTTCACAAAAATGGTGAGGACTACTAAAATAACTTCTAGAACCATTATTCCATACCCCGACTAGTACTCGCTACATTCTCGCCTCCTGAGAAAAATGGAACAAAAAGGAAAAGGGTGAGCTCAACTAGCCCAGTAAAGAATATTATGACTAAGATAATACAGAACAAATTATCGTTAATCTTCAACAGGAAAAAAAAAATCTAATAGAATACAATAGACAACAAGTTTTAAATCAATATTCGCAGCGGAAAATAATAATTCATAGAAGAGTTACGCAGAGAATGAAATCTACTATTATCTATGAATTTAAAAGTCCATCATCAATATTTTATCCCTGTAACATCAATCAATATTCATCTTTGCACTACAAGCCAAAGATATTCATCAGTTGGTCATGTTCATCTCAACACCTGTTCATCTCAACACCTGTTCATCTTTGCACTACGGGCCAAAGATATTCATCAGAAATCATTCATCTTTGCACTACAGGCCAAAGATATTCAGTTATATCATCATTTAGGACTGAGGATGATGAAAAATATTTTAAAGGAAACGAATCCAGTGAAACAAAATAACAAATATTAAGGATTCGTATTTCGATTTATCCATGTCCAAAAATACTTTATAAGTAATCATAGTGAAGTAAAATTCAAGAATGATCAAAATATGGATACAATCAAAGCTAGTATCCAGAATAGATATTTTGGACGAAAAGAAGAAAATTTTATTTTTCGGTGAATAGTAACTCGTGAATAGTAACCCATGAATAGTAATCCCGACATGAAAAGTTCCAAATTTGATAAAAATTTCCAACCAATATTTCGGCATAATGATATTGAAGAAATAATATCATTTTTGAATAAAATAACATCCCTTACCTCAAAATAACGGTACTTTTGATCGGAATATCGGATAGAAAGCCGAAGAAAACTTGTACCGAACAGCAACTGTCAAAGTATATAAATAGTCACTAAAATACGCTCGACAATATAGAGAGAAAGAAAACTTGTTTCTGGTGTGATTTTCAATTCTAACCTAAGCGTCTATTTATAGGAAAATACTAGAATGCCATAGGAGACTAAATAATAAATTAATATTATTTTAAACAACCATTCTACGTATGCTAATCAAGACTCAAGAACAGCCCCTCAATGCTGAAAATTTCAGCAGCCCATGTGTTGTCAAACAAGAGTGGGTCCCACCCATAATTTAATAAAAATTATTTTATTTTCCGAAACTTCAACAATTCATAGAAAATAGACCGTTTATCAGAAAAATACGAATTTTATGTCTATTCTGCCTGAAATCGAATTCTCTACAATTTTATAGCTTTGAGTTTTTTTAAATTCCAAACATAAAATATCCGAAATCCATAAACGGATGATTTTTAATACATCTACACCGATAAAATACTAATAAAACACTTCAGCATTAATTCTTTCATTTTTATCCTCATAAAAATAAATATATCCATCATTTATATCCACATAAAATAAATATTTCCTTATCATATGAATCAATAATTAATTATTCACAAATAATATTACAGAATCACATTTATGACAATCAGGCCGTTCCCAGGAAAGAGGGGGCTTTCCAATAAGAATTTCTCCTTACTGGTGCGCAATTAGGTGACCAAACCTCTCCTTAACAGAACTTTCTAGACATTGCTAATAATGTTATCTAATAATATTATTTCAAATAATATGAATTATTGATCTGATAATGGAGATGCTGTGCATTGACAATTATTGAGCAACAAAAATATAAAATATTAACGCAGCAATTATTGAAGCAATAAAATAAAATATTGAACAGTAATTACTGTAACAATTATTGAGTAGTGCATTCTTACGTAAGAATCAATAATTGGTGCAATACAGTGTGCTACTGTGCAACAATGCGTATTACTGTGTTTTAACCACCGGGTATTCCAACAGTATTAACGGTAACAACTACGTCGTTAATTATAAACAACTTATACTTATTGTTTTCTTCATCCAATCGCTTTCCGTTATGGGGCCCACAAAAGACTGCGCCGTCGTACGAATATTCCCCGACAGGAAGAATATTCCACGACCAAACGAATATTCCCCGACAACAATGAATATTTTATAACCACCTGCTTATTTGAAATATTTGCGCATTTTACCCATAACTAACCTCATTAATCAATTTAACCCTTACTATTTTAAAATAATAAATAGATGAAATTTAAATTTTATTTATTAATAATTTGGGGTCTTACACTGGCTACCAGACAAGACCTGAAAAGCTCGGACCAGGTCAGACTCAAAAACTTGAATGTGCATAAATGAAGGGCAGAGAGTTCCTTTTGCCACCAAATTTATTGTGTGTTGCACTTAGGTCATTAGTGCTATG
Organism: Panax notoginseng; assembly: GCA_016801055.1. Lineage (NCBI taxonomy): Eukaryota > Viridiplantae > Streptophyta > Magnoliopsida > Apiales > Araliaceae > Panax > Panax notoginseng. The sequence goes on from CM029022.1 coordinate 46,954,326, forward strand.
TTTGTTTGTAAAGATTATAATTAAAATAATACTATTAATTTCAAGTGTCTTGTTTATTTTTAAATTAAAACTTGGAACTGTTAGTCTAGGGATTATAAAATGACTTAATAATTTTTAGATTATAATTATAATCCCGAAATTATAATCCTAGGATTAATAGTGTTGGGATTATAATCCCGGAATTATAATTCTTGCGAACAAATATAGTCCTAGGTGCACACAATATTATTGACAATTATATTGAGAAAGTATTACTATTTGGTAAATTCAATATTTCAATTCTTTGTTAATGTAGAATTCTACAATTTTGGAGAATAGAATCCATAAAGTAGAAAAATCTTGCAAAATAACTTAATTTCCATATTTTAAGAAGATATTGAAAGTGGAAACAAAAAAAATTAAAAATATAAAAGATAATAAAAATATAAAAGATAATCCTCCCTCTGTCTAAATATTGGAATGACATGATAATACGAATCAACCAAAAATTACATAGTACTATTTTATAACTTGAAGAAAATAAGTATGTATTTAATATTTAAATTTGATCAAAAGAATACTGTAAATATAGATAACCAGAAAATAGTAATATAGTACTATCTCAGTTGAAATTATAAATTATTATTGACTTTTAAAAGTTATTTTAAACTTAAAATTGAGAATAGTAATAATATAGATAACTAGAAAATAGTAATAATTTATGTTTATATTTTATGTATTAGTTAAGAATTTAGTAGTAGTCATTGGATAATAATAGCAAAATAATAATAATTTATTTTAAAAAAAAATTAATGTCAATTTGTAGTTTCAAAATAAAAATATATATATTTATTTTGGAACAATTAAAAAATATATATTTAAGTTTGAAAGAAACAGAATAGATAAGTTATAGGGGAGGGAAATTGTCACCTAATTCTTGGTCATACCAAAATATATGGAAATAATAAATTTTTAACCATCAAAATTCTGACAAATTAAAAATTACTCATTCGTTTTTATTTTTATTTTTATTAATAATTAATAATAATATAGCTTTTGTGATTTTGCCCTTTGATTTGATAAGCGAGGAAAATCGGGTAAATGGATCCCAGCCTGAACCCGAGGCGGCGATGGGTGAACCAGTCATATACAAATACTCCGATCCAACTCTAAAACCAAGTATATAGTCTTTTTATCTCTCTTCCATTACTCTCCAATTTTCATCTTCATCTTCATCTCTAGCTCTAGCTCCTGTTGTTTTCATCCATTTTCAATTTCTAATTTAAACCAACTTTCTTGGTATATATATCTATATCTGTTCATAAGACACATCGGGAATTTGTATCGCCATCCTATCAATGTCAGGTAAACTATTTTTTCTCGTAGGAATTGTTAGATTTGTTGCCATGTCAAAAATATTGATCTGATGAATGTAACTGTTTATTCAGTAGGTGCAAATGCTTAAATCTATTTAAATCCATACTAGCATGATGTAGTTATTTGGGTTTATTAGTTTATCATCTAATATTGCTTATTGATTTGATATTAGGGATTTGGAGGGACTGTTTTTAGGTTAAATTTTCAGATTCTGAATTTATTTGTCCAATTCACTGAACACTGATTGGTCGAACTTTTGCCTCCAATGCCCTCGATCAATCACGCATTGATTATGCAATTCAAAGTATGGGGGAATAGATGGATGTCCCGCTTGGAAGATCAGAATGTTCGCCTTGCTGCTCGTGAAGATGCGATGTTTTCCTACGATGTCAGTTTCAACAATGCCCTGGTCGACATGTTTGCAAGAATGAATCCCACCATGGACTATAGCCAGTTTCCTGTGGCGCCAATATTACCTGTTTTTCCACCCTCCGATCAAGAAGACGAAAGGGATGAGGAGGTCGATCAACAAGGTGAGGATTCGATAGCCACAAATTCTACTCTCGCCGCTGCTCGCTGTGTTGTTTCTGAAGAGGTTGAACTAGAAGTGAATAGAGGGATGTCCCGCTTTGAAGATCATAATGTTCGCTTTGCTGCTCGTCAAGATGCATTCTTCTCCTTCAATGTCAGTTTCAAAAATGCTATGGTCGACATGTTTGCAAGAATGAATCCCACCTTGGACTATAGCCAGTTTCCTGTGGCGCCCACATTGCCTGTTTTTCCACCCTCCGATCAAGAAGATGAAAGCGATGAGGAGGTCGATCAACAAGGAAAGGATTCGATGGCCTCAGATTCTACTCCCGCTGCTGCTCGCTGTGTTGTTTCTCAAGAGGTTGTACTAGAAGTGAATAGATGGATATCCCGCTTGGATGATCATATTGTTCGTTTTGCTGCTCGCTAAGATGTAATCTTCTTCTACAATGTCAGTTTCAACAATGCCCTGGTCGACATGTTTGTAAGAATGAATCCCACCTTGGACCATAGCCAGTTTCCTGTGGCGCCCACATTACCTGTTTTTCCACCCTCTGATCAGGGAGATGAAAGCGATGAGGAGGTTGATCACGACGATTGACCTAATTAGGAAAGTCCTCAGTTTTACAATTTCTTAGCTTTGTAATTTTAAGATGATGACTTATTTGAGATTTCTAGCTTTTAATTCCAGTATAAACTAAATTTTAAATTTAGGTTGCAATTGAACCTTTTATGTGCATGAATTGATTATCTATTTAATTTTAATTATTGATTCATATTGAGTTGTCTATCATATTTTGTGCTTATTTATTAATTGTCTGACCAAATACTTTAGATGAATTCGGGAGATGCAATCTAGGTTTAGATATGAATATGATAGCATGTATTCTTAGTTATTTGCATGCGTTAAATAATTAGGGTTGTGTATTGAATAGGGATATCTCTTTTCATTGCATGTAACTTTTGAGAATTGATGCTTAATGAATTCGATTCTTTTGTTTTGCATAAGAATATAACAAGATGTATAGAAGACTACCAACCATTCTTCTATATTTCTCTGTGTCAACACTTTTTTCATTTTCATCAGCAGTTATTTTATAAGTGGTTGACATAGGAGTATTAAGATGTTCATATTTATTTGGATTGAGAAATATGAATACCTTTTTCACATTGCTTGATTTGCAATCCAAGGAAAAAATTTAATTCTCCCATCATACTCATTTCAAATTCCTTATGTTGTCAGAGAAATCATTGCACACAGTAATGTTAGTAAAGCAAAAAATGATGTCATCAACATAGATTTGTAAAATAAGGATATCATCATTTTTATAATTAGTAAATAGAGTTATATCGATGATATTCTTTTTAAAACCATTTTCTAGTAAGAATTTAATTAACCGCTCATACCATGCACTGGGGACTTGTTTTGTTAATCAGAATCTTCAAAACTAGGAGGTTGTTTAACATAAACTTACTCAATGACATCATTTAAAAATGCAGATTTGACATCCATTTGAAATATTTTAAAATTTGTATGGCATGCAAAAGTTAATAACATACATATAGACTTAATTCTATTAACAGGAGCATACGTTTCGTCATAATCAATACCTTCAAGTTGATTGTACTCATCTACAACTAGTATTGCCTTGTTACGTATTACAGTTTCACCTTCATCTAACTTGTTACGAAAAATTCATCGAGTTCCAATAATGGAAGGTTCCTTGGGTTTTGGAACTAATTCCCACTTTCTTTATGGTGAACTGCTCAAGTTCATCATGCATTGCTATAATTCAATCTTCGTCAAACAACACATCTTTTATATTTTTAGGCTCAATTTGAGATAAGAAAGATAAATTACCAGCTAAGTTTTGCGCTTGTGATCTAGTAAGAATTTCTTTATCAATGTCACAAGTTGCATTTTCTAAGGGATGATTTTTAATGACATATAACTCTTTGGGTAAGATATTTAACTGAGGATCGAGATTTTCAAGAGAATTAATATTGATAGTTGGATATGTATTATCTAGTTTTAGTTCCTTCATATTTCTGAGAATGTCTTCAATGACAACATTATTATTTACCAGCTCTTTATATTTTGGTGGGGGTTTATACTCATCAAAGGTTACATTCATTGACTCAACGACTAGAGTTCTTTTGTTAAAAACTCTGTATGCTTTACTATTAAGTGAATATCCCAAAAATATTCTTTCATCAGATTTGGGATCAAATTTCACCAAATGTCCTTTTGTATTTAGAATAAAGCATTTACACCAAAAGACACGAAAATAATTTATTTTTAAAATCCTTTTGTAATAAAGTTCATAGGGATTTTTAAGTAAAATTGGTATTATTAAAACTCGGTTTAAAATATAACATGAAGTTGTTATTGCTTCAACCCAAAAATATTTAGGAAGACGATATTCATTTAACAAAGTGTTAGCTATTTTTTGTAAAGTTCGATTTTTCCTTTCAACCACACCATTTGATTGTGGTGTATAAGGAGCAGAAAAGTTACGTCTTATATCGTGCTCATCATAAAACATGATGAAATCAGAATTGTCAAATTCTCTTCCATGATTAGACCGAATATAAATAATAAAGATTCCCTATTAATTTTGAATTTTCTTACATAATGCAGAGAAAGAGTTTATCACTTCATTTTTGAATTTTAGAAAATCAACCCATGTGAATCGAGAATAATCATCAACTAGGACTAGAATATAAACAACAACACCCATGCTATGTTTAGGGATAAGACATACCAAGTCCATATGAAAGAGTTCTAAAGGTCGAGAAGTTGACACTGTGAGTTTAGGTTTATGAGATACATGTATTTGTTTTCCTAATTCACAGGCTTCACATATATGGTCTTTTAGAAACTTTAGTTTTGAAAGACCACGAACATGTTTCTTAGAAGATATGTTATTTATCAGTTTCATGTTAATGTGTCCTAACCTACGATTCCAAATCCATGGATCATCATTGGCAGATATAAGACACACATTGTCTAGGTGCGAGTATGCATCTAAGTCACACGTGTACATATTCTGATTTCTAGGACATAATAAAACTAACTTATCTGATTGATAAAATATTGAACAGTTATGAGGACTAAAAGATATTTTAAAACCATTATCACATAATTGACTAATAGATAGAAGATTGTACCTGAGTCCTGTGACTAGTTGTACATTGAAAATTGTTGTGTTTATTACCGACACTTACAATTCTAATTATCTTACCTTTTTTGCTATCTCAAAAAGTTACCTCACCACAGTTAGTGGTTTGTAAATTGTTTAATTTTGATTTGTCTCCTGTCATATGTCTTGAATAACCACTATCAAAACACCATTTATTGTTAGTAGAATCAGCTGCGAGACATACGTGCAATATATAACAGTTTCACAAATTGGTACCCTCAGATCTTGTTGATGAATCATTGTCTGACATTAAACATAGTTTTATGATTTCCTCGATTTGTTCGACAGTTCCTTCATCATTTAGATACCAGCCTTTCTCAGCTACTAGTACTTTGTTGTTGACTAGTTTTGGACAGTCCTTTTTGAAATGTCTAAGCTGGTTACATTCAAAACATGTATTTGAATTCTCATTGGAGCTAGCATTTCTGAAGTTGTTGTTGTTTGTTTTAAAATTTCCTTCTTGTGCTTTTGGCTTAAAGACTTGCTTGCCTTTGAAGTTGTTGAAGTTGTTTTTTATCTTCAGAAAGCATTTGCCATATCTTTTTACTTTACTTTGGATTACTTTCCTGAGTTATCTTGATAATAGAGCAACTTCGTTATTTTCTAAAATCAGGAGTTCTTCATTTAACTCCTCATCATCGCTTTCTTAATCTACAAGTAGAGCTTTAAAAGCGATTCCATTATTTTTGAGATCTGTATCTGATTCTATTTTTTTGACTAACATGTCAACTTTGTGGCCACGAAGATTTCCAATAAAGCTATCAAGAGGATATGCAGTTAGATCTTGCATTTCCTTGATGACTGTAACATTTATTTTCCATACAGATGGAAGGGCTTTGAGAATTCTTTTATTTTTCTCATTGGTTGTGTTTTTCCCAGTTGTTCTAGCTCATCAATGATTATGGAAAAACGTGTTTCCAGATCAATAATTTTTTTCATCTTCTTTCAACTTGAAACTCTCATATTATTGGATTAAAGTATCTTTTCTGGTTTCTTTGGTATGATTAGTTTACTCATAGGTTACAATTAATTTTTCCCAGATTCTTGCAGTTGCCAACTCTTTTGTACTTTTTTTTCTATGAGTGCACTAGTCAGCATTTGTTCGGCTCTGGAGGCTATATTCATAGTCTCGTCATCTTCGGTGGTGAATTAATCAACATCTTTCTCAACGATCTTTTCACCTTCAATTTTTGTGGAAATTTTTAAACCTCGTTCTATTGCCAGCCAGATTTTGATTTTTTGTGACTTGACATAGATTTTGAATCTATTCTTCCGGGTGGCAAAGTTTATGCCATCAAATGGTGGATGACTCGATATTGATAGTCCTTCTCCGCAACTAGTAGCATTGTAGGCCATAGATGGATCCTACTTTTAGATATGCTTGTATTCACTTAACAAACAAGTTAAAGAGCACTACTTGGATACCAATTAAAAGTTCAATAATATTCTAGAAGGAGGTTGAATATATTATTACTGTTTAAAAAATTATCTTAGGCCTTTTTGAATTTTTAGTAAATTAATTTGCAGTGTCAGAAATTAATAAGTAATGTAGTAAAAACTTGTAGACACTCGAAATTTTATTTTCCTGTTACTATCTATGCAGGAGGACAAAAGCGTCTTTTTCACACTCCAGAGATAACCCTGGAGGACCACAACATCAATTCCAACCCGAAAATAGCCCCGGGAGATCCAGTTTCCAACCCCGTAGATAACCCCGGGAAAATCAGTTTCTACCCCGGAGATAACCCCGGGGCATCAAGTTCAAAGTCTGGAGATAACCCCAGGAGGTCAAGCCAACCTCAGAGATAACCCTGAGGACAGTCAAAGTCAACATCAGGTCAACCTCAGAGATAACCCTGAGAAAAGACTGCTACAACTACGCGAAAACCGGAGATAACCCCGGAAGGGGCAAAATGGTCATTTTGCCAACTCAACTTCAACTCAAATCAAATACACTCATCTCAACTCAAATTGCTTCAAAAGAATTCCCACAAGAACCATATCTTAACTTTCGAGCGCAAACTACGCAAAACGGCTCAACGGACTACCTGACGGAAACCTAGAAATGCCATTTCGGTCATGGACCCATCTTTATGGATTCAAAAAAGGACAAATCCTATGTCATTGCATAGCCCTCGAAAAGAGCATTCCGGAATGGTATAGCACGCTTCCATCGAACTCCTAGATTGAAAGTTTAAGCAAATAGCGCGTTGTCCGATTTCACGTACTTTGAGACGGAGGGACCCACATTGCCCGGGGCACCCCGGGTAGCCGCAAGTACACCTGTGGCTCCCCCCCTCTATAAATAGAGGGCTTGGGGTGATCATTTTGTAAGAGAAATAGGCGAGGAAGCCCTGTCCAATTTGCTCTGTACACACTATAAACTGAGTGCTGTCTCATTTTAAATACTTGTGAGCTTATATTTGGCTACTTTTTTACCAGCGGGAACCGAGTGTTCATCCATTTAAAGTTATTAAAGTTTTCTTTGGCAGTCCACTGTAAGCCTTCTTACATTACTTAAAGCCTTTTCTCCACTTCTTGCACACACAGTTGTTCATGTTGAGAGTCGTGTTGTGTGCGTATGCCCGGATTTCGGTCCGTGGCTTTTTATTTCTTATATATATATATATATATATATATATATATATATATATATATATATATATATATATATATATATATATATATATATATATATATATTTTGTACTTACATTATCGAGTTATACCTCGATTGAGCCTGGATTTATATCCGGAGCGTTTATTACTTTTATATATATATACTTATATATAAACTGTTATCGAACTTTGTTCGGTGAGCCTGGATTTATATTCGGAGCGTTTACTGCTTATATATATATATATATATATATATATATAAATACTTATATATATATATATATATATATATATACATTTCTGTCAGGTCTGGAGTTTACTTTGTGGTCTTTTATTACTTTATTTATATTTCGTCCCGCCTGGAGTTTACTTTGTGGCGGTTGATCGTTTCTATATATATATTTACATCATTTATACATTTACTTTTCCGTCCCGCCTCGAGTTTACTTCGTGGCGGTTGATTGTTCCTATATATATATATATATATACCTTCTTACAGCTTTCATACAAACTGCTACATCATGTGCGCCTAGGAATCATGTGATCACATATTCAGTCTTCTGAATCTAGATTCGGTTCTCGTGATGGACATTTTCAGTTGTACAAGACTTGTAAATTATTCACGGTATTTGAATTTCCTTAGACGACTCTCATGCCCACCTAACATGAGAACACCGAAAGACAAGAACAGAAAAGGGATAAATAAAAATCCCAACGTCGACAGGTGGCGACTCTGCTGGGGACTTCCAGTAAGAGGGCTTAAGCCGCTACTACAAACTTTTCAAAACTATTATATGCTTGTGTGTGGATGTTGCATTTACATTGGAATGAATATATACGAATGCATTTACTTATTGCACTTAGTGCTTCGCACCATATCTGCTTGTGATATTAGTGCTTCGCACATGTCATCATTTCCATACGATGAGACACGTTGTATATGAATGTATGTTGTGTGGTTTCTCTACCAGGAGGCTATCCTGTCGGTGTTTGATTACTGGACTCGTAGGAAGACTAATTACAACGAGGCTCATGAAAGACACCACCCAAATTCGCTCTAGTTAAAAGACCGGACTAATTTCCCGTCAAGTAAATTGCGATGATCTTGGAACCTTCATGCCAAAAAGCCGTGAGACTAGCCTAAGATAGGTCAGCCTCTGATAAACCAAATGCGGAGGGAAGTCTCTTCATACTTTCCCATTTCAATTACTTGTAATTACAATTACTTGTAATTTCAATTCCATGTCAAGCTCAATGTAATGGAAAATATGAAAGAATATGTGTACATGCATTCCCTTTTATATCAAAACCTGACATGCTATCTTGTCATACAAACAACTGACATCCGTTTTGCAGGATAATACTCCTAAAACGGATACATCACATAGCATGTAACATTTCCACATTCCCTAAGACTAAACTATATAAATCTTTTTGTAGGGAAGCAATTGGTCCTGTTTCCCTTTTAAAGTCTAAAAAGGTATTAAGCCCACAGTCAGACATGGTTACAAGTGCCCCACTTGATCCTACTCCTGTCTCTCGAGAGGAGTTCGAAGGATTAAGGAATCATATAGCAGAATTGGTTGTCTTTCTAAAAGAACAAAGTAAAAACACTCGAGCCCAGACAATGCCTACTCAACCAGAGTCTTTCACACCAGGGGGCAGTCAGGGTATTGGCAAAAAGATGAAAACCCAGATACATGAACCTCATTCCAATAAAGGAATCAACAAAACCCCTGAAATCACGAAACTCAGGGATGATCGAGAAACTGGAGATATAAGAAAGAAAGTCCAACAAATGGAGGAAACCATCTGATCAATCAAATGGACTGGAAACTATGGAAGTGTCACCTATTCAGATCTCTGCATATTCTCAGGGGCTCGATATCCTGACAAATTCAAAATCCCAGAGTTTGAAAAATACAATGGGGCAGGCGATCCCTATACGCACCTAAAAGTGTACATTGGCGAACTGGGGTCTTATGCTGAAGATGAAAGCCTCATAATGCAACTTTTTCAAAAGAGTTTCACTGGAGAGGCTAAAGCTTGGTATGCCCGACTTGACAATGCTAAAATCCACCACTGCGAAGAATTGGCCCACGCCTTTCTAAATCGGTACGGTTTTCAGTCACAAATGGCACCAGATCGATACTAAGTGACTAAAGTCAAAAAGCAAAGTATTGAATCTTTTCGAGAATATACCTAAAGGTGGAGACATCTAGCAGCGCAAGTCATTCCATCAATGACAGAAACTGAGATGGTAATGACGTTCATTGATATCCAGGAGGCGCCTTACTATGAGAGAATCCTAGCAGGCATAGGAAGCCATTCTCGGAAATGATCAAACACGGCAAAATGGAAGAGATGGGTCTGAAGGTAGGAAAGATTAAAGACTTCACTGCCTTGGAAGCAGTCGCCAAACATATACATACTGAAAAGTATGCGAGCGATCCCAAGGGGATACCCGATAAAGGCAATGAAGATGTATCCCTTGTTGTACAGGGGCAAACTAAGAGACCAAACTATAGTTCCCCCCCATTTGGAAAAAGCAAGACAATCTGCCATCTCAACAACATGCTGCATTCAACCAATGCCAGGATAGAAAAAGAAAATTTAAAAGAACGAAAAATCGAGTGTTCACTCCACTAGGAGATTCCCTTGAAAATGTATTGGCAATATTAATAGATCATAAGAAAATTACCGAACTGGCACCATATCTGGAACCAGGGAGCAAAAGATACAATTCGAGCCAGAGATGTGCTTACCACTCAGGGTCTCCAGGACACGATACACAAGATTGTTGGTCCTTAAAGCATAAGATTCAAAATCTGATCAAAACTGGCAGTATTTGTAAGACCCCAATTTTTATAAATAAAGATGAATTTTCTATAAATATCATTTTTGAATATTATGGAGTTAATTTGATATAATGTTATAGTTGTGGGTAATATTTATAAATTTTGCAAAGTAAGCAAGTTGTTATAAAATATTCGTTTGGTCGGAGAATATTCTTTTTGTCGAGGAATATTCGTACGACGGCACAATCATTGGTGGACCCCACAACGGAATTATTGTCGGATTGAGAAAACGACAGAATTATCTTTCTATAAAAATAACGGCTGAGGTGTTACCGTTAAAACCGTTAAAACTGTTGAACTACTCGGTAGTAAAAGTACAGTAATACGCGTGGTTGCATAGTAGCACACGGTATTGATTATTGATGCTTACGTGAGAAGTCACTCAGCTATACTCAATTATTGCTACAGTAATTGCTGCATCATATCTCTTAAATTATTGTCATAGTATCATCTGTATAATATGTTATATTATTAAATCAATAATTGAGACGTTGTGGTAAGTTTGGTTATTTTATGGGAGCCATATGTCATCATCTAAGAGTCTCTTCGTCAATAGTAATTACCGTCGTCAATAGTAATTACCGTCGTCAATAGTATTTACCTTGGTCAATAGTAATTACCTTCGTCAATAGTATTTACCTTGGTCAATAGTAATTACCTTCGTCAATATTATTTACCTTGGTCAATAGTATTTACCTTGGTCAATAGTAATTACCTTCGTCAATAGTATTTACCTTGGTCAATAGTAATTACTTTCGTCAATAGTAGTTGTCCCTTCAATATTACCAAGAGTCATTTGACCCTTCGTTAAGACCAAGAGCCACCCTCGGTTTTTCTATAAATAGAGGCCTAGGGCTTCATTATTTTTCACGAATTCATTCAAGCTATAGAGAGAGAAAGTATAGAGAGAATAAGAGAGAGAGAATAAAAGTATTCTGCTACATCACTTTTCCAATATCCAGTTCTTTTAAGGTAGGGAATATTATTTCTTTTATATTCATGAAGAGAACTTCTGTTATTCCATTCGTTATTATTCTGTTGGAATAACCAGTATACGCGGTCTACCCTATACTTGGTGACATTCTTCTATTATTCTGTTGGAACATCCTGTCTGTGTGTTTTACACCGGACCTGGTTCTGTTTATTATTCTGTTGGAACATCCTGTCTGTGTGTTTTACATCGGACCTGGTTCCGTTTTATTATTATTCTGTTGGAATATCCTGTCTGTGTGTTTTACACCGGACCTGGTTCCATTATTTATTATTCTGTCGGAATATCCTGTCTGTGCGTTTATGCCGGACCTGGTTCCATTATTTATTATTCTATTGGAATAACCTGTCTGTGCGGTCTATCGCATGCATGGTGATTTCTTTTGTTATTCCATTCTTTATTGTACTCAGTTGGTTAAGTTTTGACTTCTATACTCCATGAAAGTTGTGGAATATCCTTGATAGTTGCGTTTCATCCAGTATCTTTTCAAGAAAATATTCTTCTAAGCATTCTTGAATTTTACTCCACAATGCAGTATCATGTTGACAATTTGGACGTTGTTAATTCCTGGATAAATTAATTCTTGAACTTGTTTTATTGAATTCTTATATCATTGTCATCATCCTTATGTTTATAAAATGTTGAAAGTCATCTGTGGCCTGTAGTGCATAGATGGACTTGGTATGATTATGACCAGGGGTTATTCGGTATAATCATGACCGTAATGTTACAAATGATGTGGTAAAAGTCCTCATTGGCCCGTAGTGCATTGATGGACAGTTGTTGGCATGATCATGACCATTAATGAATATACGAATATCCTTGGCCGTAGTGCAGGGGTGATTCGATGATGTAGATTATTTTATTAAGCTGAGTCCCAGCGATCACAGTGTTGAAAAACTTTTTCAATCATAAAAGATAGTAGCGTTTATTTTCTACTTGACTCTTTTAATGGATTGCTTGTTCCGCTACAGTTAAACTTGATGTCTATTATATTTTATCAGTTTAACATTGTTGAAGGCTAATGATAATTTATTCTGCATTATCTTAGTCATAATATTTCTTACTGGGCTAGTTGAGCTCACCCTTTCTTTCACTGTTCTCTTCAGGAAATGAGAACGTAGCTGGGGCAAGTCGGGGAACGGAGTGATGGTCCGAAGAATAGTATTAGTTAGTAGTCCTCACTATTCTATATAATGGTGTGTTAATAAATGTAATGAGGACTCCTTTTGAGTATGAATACTCTCTAGAAGATAATATTTGTATTCAAACTCACAGTTTATGTTTTGTCGTATTGTACACGACAGTTGTATTATTAAGTTGTATTTGTATTCTGTACTATGTATCTGACGACTCAAGATGGGTAATGTATACCTAATTTTGGGGGCGTCACAGTATTGTGGTCCAATAACCTGATCAACAAAATCTCAACACCAACCTTCCGTTGCAGCATGATACAGAGGAAGTAAACATGATCGGGTCAGGAAGCACTGAAATGTATCCAAATCGTAAGTACATACTAAGGGTGGAGGAATACCCCCAAAGGCACAAAACAAATGTCCTAGAGTGGGAAAACTCGGAGGAGGGTATGCCAGTAATGCAAAAATTAGAGACGATTCAGAATCAAGTAAATCTGCTAGCTAAGCTGATAGTGCGCCAACATCAGGAAACGAGGCAGTTTTTCATTTAACTATCAGAAAGCCAAGAGAAAAAGGATGTTAACCATAATGTAAGCCCATATCTCTCTATGATGAGCCATCTAAATGAAGAATATCAAAGCAGACTGAAAGTACAAGAAAAGGGAGATGATAAAATTGCTAAAAGATCTCGTCAGCGGAAAAATCGCTTGGGGAAATGTGATTTCCCAAAGAAGAAAGATCAAACAACCTCCCAAAGAGCCCGGATATTCACCCCTCTGAGCAAATCAAATAAAGAAATGCTACACTTTCTAATAAGCGAAGAAAGGATTACTGAGTTGCTGCCTCCTATAAATTCCAAGACGAAGAGTTATGATTCCACCAAGATATGTCTCTATCATTCTAACTCACTTGGACATACGACTGAGGAATGCTAGTCTTTGCGACATAAAATCCAGGATCTCATTGAAAATGAAGAGCTGAAGATAGAATTCCTCATGACCAGGAAAAGCGAGGAGGAAATAAAAAGCTTAAGCTGTTCACTCGAGACAGGCAGTTCAAAGGAGTTGAAGGCTATGAGCACCAATTCTTGCAGAACACAAGGTGGACTAATCCTAATGCAAGGAATGACAGAGGAGACCAGGGAATCCCCAAAGGAGATTCCTCTGCCAACATCAAACATCATGTAACCTTCCTCCACTGATTCTGGTGCGATTTTAAAACTCGAAAGAAATACGCTCAATATTATAGAAGAATAATTCTCTGATTCTGGTGTGATTTTCAATTCTAACTAAGCATCCTATTTATAGGAGAATGGAAAGATACTATTTGAAAAAGTTTTTCACGGACTGCACAGTAATGTTTTCGGACGAACGCATCACGGGCGGAAGAAAATAAACGCAGACTTTCGTTTTTTTCAAAATATTAATATAATATTCAATAAAATATAATATATTCTATTTTTCATAAAAATTAAAATTTATTATAATATATTATATATAAAAAAATCTGTCGTCCTCTTCTCTCTTTTTTTTCTTACCTCCCGTGACTACCATGTAACCTTCCTCCACCAAAATCAATTATCATATATATATATATATATATATATATATATATATATATATATATATATAAAACAAAACTGAGATAATTTTTACCAACAGTTTTAAAAAATGGGTAAATAGGAGTCCATAAAATAAGCAAAATTTACATCAAATACTTCATAAAAATTCCCTCAATATTTTTAACAACATTTATTCATCACTATTATTATTCGCAATATTTAACAACCAGATCGTTCCCAGGAAAGAGGGAGTTTTTCAATAAGGATTTTTCCCTATTGGCTCGCAATTAGGTGACCAAATCTCTCCTCAACAGAACTTTCTAGACATCGTCAATATTGCAAATAATAATATGAATAACTGTATCGTCTTAATTATTGATTTAATAATATATAAAATATCGACAATAATTGAATCAAATAACGTGAGATATTATGCAACAATTACTATAGCAATAATTAAACAAAACTTAGTGACTTCTCACGTAACCATCAATAATCAATACCGTGTGCTACTATGCAACCACGCGTATTACTGTACTTTTAACACCGGGTATTTCAACAGTTAACGGTAAAATTTTTGTCATTACTTTTATAAAAAGATATTTTTGTCGTTTTCTCAATCCGACAATAATTCCGTTATGGGGTGCACCAATGATTGTGCCGTCGTACGAATATTCCCTGTTAAAACGAATATTCCTCGACCAACCGAATATAATATAACAACTTGCGTACTTTACAAAATTTATAAATATTACCCACAGTTATAACATTATATCAAATTCACTCCTTAATATTCAAAAATGATATTTATAAAAAATTCACTTTTATTTATATAAGTTGGGGTCTTATGAATTATGTTTGCAAATCAAGGGTGGCTTGGAATTGCCTAAATCAAATGTGATAACATAGTATTAATCAACCATATAATTGTTGATGCCTAGAATTATTTTGCTAAATTAGCTCCATGATTATGTTCACTTCGTAATACGTTTGCGTGGATGATTTTGCTAATTATTTTACGATTTTGTTATTTCAATTGATTTTGGAACCGAAACCGCACCAAATGAAACCAAACCATACAGTTTAAAATCGCACAACAACAATCACAAGCTGTTTCGTGTGCGGTTTAAACTTTAAACCGCACCATGCTCACCCCTAATTTATACCCTTCATTCCAACATGTGTTTAATGAGATTTAAAATGGACATAAAAAAACAAAGAAATTAATAACAAAAATTATGTTTTTTTTATCCAATTCTCATGTTACTTAGTTTTTTAATGAATATAAAAAAATGGACGGAAAATTTGACCACTTTTCTTGTAAAATATTTACTTCCAGAAATAAACAAATATAAACAAAAGAATTAAATAACTAAGAATTTTTTTATAATTTCTATCATACCCTCTACATTATAAATATAATAAAATTAAAATAAAGATAAAAAAATATTTAATTATTAAATTTAAGTTTTTTTATTATTAATATAAATGATTATTTTATTTCTTTCGTTTTTATCAACCGACTCAATCTACTTTCACCTAACGGCTCAAACAAATCAAACCCTGACAGTCGTATACTACACCAATTCTACTACTACCTATATTAATTAAACTATTTGTTCCTTGTTGAAGAAGGCTATTAAACCTCAAAAACCCCGAGTCCCCAACTGGTAAACCCTCGGGAAAAAAGTATGATTTTTCTGTTTCGGCTAAATTAAGTACGTATACGTCTTCTTTGTGTGAATTGGTAAATTCCCATATGACCTATCCCCTTCAGCCTCCGCCATTAGCTCTGTACCTGCAATAGGTTTCACAAAGTAAAGTAAGTTACGTTTTTCTTTTTCTATTTTTGGGGGTAAATTTTGTAATATATATAATGTTCAGCTACATAATTTTTTTGTGGGTATTTGTATATTATGTTTCTTGATTTTATTTTATTGCGTTTGAATGAAGATCATGTGGTATTAGACTATTAGGTGTTACATTATGATTGGGAGTATTGGGTTTTTATAGTTCTAAGCCAATTTGATGGTATTTATTGTAATATTATTTTATGGGATTATATTAATTATTATATATATTAAACCAGACTAATCAGTTTGTCTAATTAAGTGTAACATATCTACTCTAATTTAATATGGGCGGCTAGTGTGAGTTATTTAAGTAACCTTTTGACTTGTGATGAGTACGTCCATTAGCATTACTAATCAGGTTTAATATGAATAAAGATCAATTCCGCTGCTTTCATCATGTTCCAAACAAGATACACAAAGTTATTGTTTTCTATATGTTCTAGGTGTTCTTCTCCTATCTATGTTAAAGAATTAAATTAATTATTATAAATTAATTCTTACATTTATTAGGTGCATTGGAAAGTTCCACCCCTTTTAGGGTAACAAACTTGACAGAGTTTGAAGTATAAGCTAGCATGTTTTAATTTGGAACTGATTTGGGTGTGCTGTAAGTTAAGTGGATTTCTTAATTATATATCATGTACTGTTTGGAGACTTAAAAGATTAGTGTGTTTTGGGTTTCATTTGTTATGAGGTTATATGGATTACCGATTTTGATATTATATATATATATATATATATATATATATATATATATATATATATAAATACGGTCCGGATCTTAAGCTTACCCCTTATCTCTTGCATACCTCCTTTAGCGACGCTCGGACGATTCGGTCCATCGCTATATATAGAATCGTCGTCTTAGTTTTTAGCGACGGACAACATATAGCGACGGATCGAACATATAGCGACGGACCGAATCGTCGCCCTATCCGTCACTAAAAGGGGGTATGGAAGGTATGTTAGATAAAAGGTAAGTTTAAGATCCGGACCAAGGCAAAAACACGCCGGTTTCAGGGTCAACCCGCGTGTTTTTGCTTTGGTCCGCTCTTTGGTCCGTTCTTTTGGTCCGCTTTAGATCCTCCCTGTATATATATATATATATATATATACACACACACATACTGTGTGGAAGGTAGGGGTGTGAATGATCCAAAACTTGTTTTAGCCATGGATACTATTCCATATATTGCATCTCTCAACGCTCATAGCATATACCAGCGGCTAAAAAATTAATGCGTTCAGGGGTTAGAAGCCCGGAAGGCAATGAGTTGTTTTTCCCCTATCTTTTTCCCTTCTGCTTTTCTGTTCTTTCTCTTTACTTTCAGCAGAATTGGAAATAGGTTTGCATCATTTATTGGTCCCATAACTACCAAATACAAAGATACAAAACAAGTTCACTGCCATCCAAATTTGGAGTCGAAAGAAGGGGGAAGAAGAGCGGAAAAACTAAAACAAGATCATGTCATCCAGGACTATAATCCCAAGAAGGCTCTCAACTTTGGGGTCTCTAACCCCTGGAATGCACTAATTTTATAAAATCTTGGCCGTTAAGATATGCTATGGACGATGGGAGGTGCACAAGATGGATAGCGTCCCATAGCTATAGCTATGGATCATTCCTGACACACGTGTGTGTGCGCTCGTGTGTTTGCGTGTGTGAAATAACATGGTTATTACTTAGGAGGTCAGTTATTGGATTTGAAACATAATTGGGTGCAGTTATTATTTGATGGGTTTATTGCAAGAATTGCCAAAAGAAAATACAAAATATAAAAAAATATGTAAGCTGTTGTATGTTTCGACTCTCAGCTATGTGATCCATTCGATTCTCTGTACTCATAACATGCCTGCTAGATTTAAAGGGATGTACTTAGATGCATATGCCAATCGCATGCTTCTGAGTTCTATTATGTGATGACCAATCAATTTTCTTAGAATTTGGAAACTATGTATGAAGTTCTCTATTTCATAGGAGTACCATATTCTTTTAAGATTGACATCCTAATTTCTAAATGATACCTTAAATTAGTTAGAGATGCAAATTTGTCAAGCAAAAATCATCAGGCAAATCTAATTCATGTCACCCTTCCTTCCTGAGAAATTGAAATTAGAGATAACTTTAGCTCAGTTAAGATGTTGTTCTGAGGAAAATTGAATGAACATACGTGATAGGCATTGTGCCCCTATTCTTTTATGTCATTATACAAAGTTTTATGCCAGCTAATTTGGCTTAGGCAAATTTAAGTTATAATTTTTGTAATAGTTGTAGCTGCAAATTCAAAATGTGTTTGGCATTTTCTTTGTAATTGTAGAAAGAGTTGCCATTTATTTTGCCATAATATACAACTTCATGAATGTTTCTGTAGTACAATTCCACTTTCTCTAATTGTTATTCACGTGAGCTGATTATCTTTTTGCAACAGAAACACAACAAACAATGGGGAACACACAGCAAAAACAAGAGGTGAGTTTGGCGAAAACAGAAGAGGATAAATCAGGCGAAGAAGAGAGTTCAACTTTCACTTGTGAGATATGCATTGAACCCATATTATCAGTAAAAAAATTCAAGAACAATGATGAATGTTTTCATCCTTTTTGTGTGGATTGCTTCACCAAGTACATCGAACTAAAAGTTGAAGACAATGTAGCCAGCATTAAATGTCCCGCTTTGGACTGTAATCACTTGTTAGATCCTCTAATATGCCAAACAATCATTTCAATGGAACTCTTCAATAAATGGTGTGATCTTCTTTGCGACTCGTCTCTTTTAGTCTTGGATCGATGTTACTGTCCATACCAAAATTGCTCGGCTTTGGTCATCAATGAGTGTGGAGGAACTGTGAAGAAATCCAAATGTCCGAACTGTAAAAAACTTTTTTGCTACACATGTCAGGTTCCGTGGCATGCTGGTTACTGGTGCACGGAGACTCAACAGAGGAGGGACGCCAATGATGTAAATTTTGGGGTGCTTTTAGAGAAGTTACAATGGAACAGATGTCCTAAGTGTGGTCAAGCTGTTGAGCTGATAGATGGTTGCCGAAATGTTATATGCCGGTATGCTTCTCTCACCCTTTTCTCTAATTTCCTTATCTTTGGCCTTTTGAAAAACTCTTTGCATACACAAGCCAGTGCTATTATTAGTGTTAATAATAGAAACATTAAAACCAATCAGATAATTGTTGAAATTCTGCACCATAACTCATTTCAACTTTACCTCATGATTATTCTAAATTGCAACTTGTTATTAAATATAGAGGTGGTCTGTTGTACTCGAATCAAAGGTATATAATTGTTACATGCTCACTCATAAATTTATTAAGAGCTAGTTTAATAGTGATGGCATGAGAATGGAAATGTTCACGTTGTGTCATTTTATACTAGTATCAAAATAAATGGAACACTTTTATGGCACAAAAAGTTGTGCAAAAGTTGCTCTTTTTACTGAACAAAGATTTGTAGTATCACCTCAATGATAAGAATGCATTCTGCGCTACATCTCAATTCCATTTGAACCCTTAGTTGATGGTCTTATATATTCAAGGCCTGAAAATTAGGACAAAAAACAATAATCCAAGAAAAGGAAGAGAGAAAATGACTTTATAAGATATAAATATTAGATAGATGGGTTTTACTCTAGGGAGCTTTCAATCATATGATGGATAGTTGCATTTTTTGAGCTCCTTGAGACATGCATATATAATTTCTGTACAAGAAGTTCCATCCCATTTTTCAAAAGAATAGGAAAAATGATTTATATGTTGACTAATTTCTTGACGAATTTGGATCGTCACTTGCGTGAAATTTTAAGCAATAAGATAAAATAATAATGTATGGTCCTTTTTTAATTCTCTCATATCCCATGTATTCACATACGTTGGCATTTAATATATCGACATAAATTTGTCATCATATGTAGTAACACTCGAAAAATAGTACATACAATTGCGATACCACGTTATTTGTATCAACCCAAGACACAAAATGAAAAGAGAAATATTATTTTGTCTCCCTCCTATTATCATTGGTCAAGTAGTGGTTTACATAATTCTCTCTCCTTTATTTTATTCTGATGCGTTAGAAATGATGTGGTATCAGTGTGATATCTAATATTTACTCCTTTTTCCCCGGTTTTCATCGCATAATCTGTTGCTAGAAGTAATGTAAGGTCTTGGTTGAATTTTGATGCAGATGCGGAAATCATTTTTGCTACAAATGTGGAGAAAGTATCCATTTCGGCCCGTGTGATCAGTCGGGGCAATGTTGTTTCAACTGTTGCTGGTTTTTTATTATTACTACCTTTTTGTCTTTATTAATTTGGTTTCTGGTGAAACACTTTACACACTGAGCAAGGCGATCTATATTTGACGGCATGTTCAACGGTTAGATGAGAGTCTGATTTAGTGTTGGTACATAATTTTGACAGGGCTTTGTATAGGCAAACACATGGTTTGAAATTGGTTATTAAAAATAACATCTATGACACAGACGGTATTTTGATATTTATGTGTATGATTTGAATATTTATGGTCCCCTTACACATACGTTAGTTGGAGATACTATTTCAGCTAACAGATCTTTGGCCACCGAGATTAAATTTGGCCCGGGCCTGGTCGCAACTCCTACGTAAGCCAGTGCAACTCTTCCTTACAGCCACGTTAATGACTATTATGCTGTAGCCAGTTTGAAAAATTAAAATATTGACTATTTCGCTTAAGAGATGAATAATATATTTAATGTACTCCAATATTTCAATATAATAATAATAAGAATAACAAATATCAAACTTTAAAAATATTTTTTTTTAAGTTTAAGAAAAAAAATATCAAACTTAAAAAGTTTGATATCAAAATATCAAATTTGGTGTACTTGGATATTTCTAAGTTTGATATTTTTTTTTTTTCAAACTTAAGAAATATTTTTTTTAAGTTTAAGAAAAAATATCAAACTTAAAAAGTTTGATATTAAAATATCAAAATATCAAATTTAGTGTAATCTAATATTTTTAAGTTTGATATTTTTTTATTTTTATTATTATGTTGAGATATTGAGGTACATTAAATATATTACTTATCTGTTGCATTGACTTTTCAAACTGGTCGCGGGTAAGACCTGCGGCCAGTTTGAAAATTATTTGTTGTATTGACTTTTCAAACTGGTCGCGGGTAAGACCTGCGGCCAGTTTGAAAAGTCTGGCCATAAGAAGGAGTTGTACTGAAGGCCACAGATCTGTTAGTTAAAATAGTACCCTCAACTAACATATGTTGTAGAACGGGACCCATATATATATATATATATATATATATATATATATATATATATATATATATATATATATATATATATATATATCACGTACTTGCTACGGACTACCATCCATTATAAACATCAACAGACAAGATTAAAAAATTCAAATTTGTTTAGTAGCGGACGATTGATTTGACTTTTTAATATCGTCCATTATTGTTTAAAATGGATGGTAGAGATGGTGTATGCCCTATAAGGATCTCTAGCAAGTTTGTGTTATGGATTATTTCCAAATATATATATATATATATATATATATATATATATATATACACACACACACACACACACACACGAAATTGATATTTTCACATGAAAAGTGTCGTTATAGATGTATAGCGACGGAAAAAACTGACGCTATAAGATCTATAGTGACGATTTTCATGTTATGTGAAAATATCAATTTTCATATATATATATATATGGATGAAATATACTACTGTATGCTTTGACTGCAATTTTGGTCATTTAAAGTACAACAAAACTGTTAGTTTTTATTATTGGTGATTTTAATAATGACTATATTTATACATGTTGATTATTTTATGAATTGCATGGATTATATTTTGGGTTGATATAATATTGGTCTATTGAATATAATATAGTTAGTTTGACTCAATTTGGATAATAAATTCGATCAAGGAAATTTGTAAGATTGCATGAAGTATTCCTTGCCCAAGAAGCTTAAAATGTATATCTTTATTACTAGAAATTTAATTAATATTGTTAATACAATTTGTTTTTATTGGGACTCTCAAGGAACTTGGTTCTACTATGCCATCTATTTGAGTTAGAGTCCAGCATGGAAAGGGTTTAATTAATTAAAATTCGTATGGAATTAAGTCTTTTAAGGAAACAGGTAAAATTAGAGAATATATTGATATATCTTAAATTGTTTAGCATTCAAATTTGGTTGGGAGTATATTAAGGAAATTCCTTATAAGTTTGTTTGCCTTTAACGTTACCATTCAGGAAAAAAGTAACTAGTCTAATTTTAATAAGAGTCTAGTAAGGTGGTTTGAAAAAAGACTCTAAATATTTTATCTTCTTTGATTCCTTTACTAATTTGACCTGATCTTTGATTTTGGAAAATATCTGTTTAATATATCAGGTCCTTGAAGTTTCAAAATCAATATAAGGATTTCATGCTAACAATATTCAACTAGCCGGTGCTTGCTTCTACATAAATATTCATTCAGTTGGGCTAAAGAACTACACCTCACATGAAGCTGAAAATCATCATTGAGTACATCCATAGAGCTTTATAAATCCTATTCCAGTTATTGTATTTCTCTTATATATTCTTTTAAAGCTGGAAGAAACACTGTAATACTTCATAATCTTTATAATCCAAGTGCAAGCCTGTTTTTGCTTGGGTGTCATTGTAATAGGTATTCTGTTCAAAGGTAGTCTCAAGGTCTGAGAGGTGAGAAAAGTTGCAGAGGTGCAAGGGAACAGAGGTGTCCAAGTCAGATTCTAGCTACTTTGAACATGGAGTCTTTTTTATTTGTACTTAATTGAGTATTAAAGTTTAATAAAAAGAATCTCCAATACCAATTGATATTGAACGTGGATTAGACCACTAGAGTAGAGGATAGGGGCTGAATCACATAAAAATATTGACGTGCTTTACTGTTCTTTTGCTTTTGTTATATACTTTAAAATTTTGCAGATTTTGGTTTAAGTCGAAAAAATTTTATACTAATACGGACATGTATTAACTGTCCGTTTATAACAAACGAAAAACAGAATTAATACGGACAGTGTTAGATCGTCCGATTATAGCCTGCTATAGTAAACTTTAAAAATTGACAACTGTAGATCACTTTTGAGTATTTACACATATTCACCCCCCTCTAGGTGTGCTTATTACAGAATTACAAAAACAAATAAAAAATGGCTCCTGCTTTGAAGATATTTTTGAGAGATATCCAATGAATGATATGTAGATTGATAGTTTTGGATTTGTGAAAAAAAATAATTTATTATTGAATTTTTGAAATTTAATTGAAAAAAGAAAAAAGCTATTTTAAATTTTTATGTTAATAATATAGATATAGCCAGCTTAGGCTCTGGATGTAATTGGTAAATTGTATCAATATAATTCATAAAAACTACTCTTATTGTTGGACACTATTATTATGTAGGACTATTTTTGATATTATTATAATTTTTTTTTAAATATATGAACTTGCAAAGGCAACTTTGGGCAAGACTACCATTCTTTAACCTAATTTTTTAGGGTCAAGAAAATGGGAGGCAGATTATGCCTAAAACATTGGTACAATTGGAAAAAACTTTGGTCAAGATCTCAATTGACTCGTATATGTATCATCCCTTTCAATATATCTAAGGATCTTACAAATAATCACAAATAGTTATGATATTAAATAAAATTTTACTAATTATTTTAGATTTCATCTCTTTTTCCATTATTTTTAAAATTCCTTTCTATTCAAATTTTCAAAGTTCCAATTCCTTTCTTTTCCATCCTGTTTTCCAAATTTCAGCATTATATTTGGCTTTTATTTCATGGCAACCATCAATCAGATGTTGAAACATGTGTTGCCATTATTTTTGGGAAATAGTCATTTGTGCCAGTATAATGAGAAAGGACCAGGAGCATATTAAATTGGTTACTTTTAATTGTTTTCCCCCCACTTGCTGGTGGGTGCTGGTTCTGATTTTGGCAAAACCTAATTAACAGAATAATAGCATGATATTCTCTCATATTTTTGTGTAGATCAAAAACATGCACCATCCTTTCCAATATCATTTTCCATTAAGCCACAAAACACCAATATATAGAATTTGAGACATCCCTAACCAACAACATGTGAAATATATTAGTCGCCAATCCAAAAGAGAGTAAGCATGAACAAACATAGAGCTAGGGACCGAAGCTGAAGATATCCAACTACTGCCTGTCCGCCTGCAAACATAGAAGAAGGCGAAATGTTAGTTATTTTTCTATGAACCAATCTTTTACAATATATGCTAGCTTACCTTCATCAATAGAGAGGCCTACAAATGCCTTCATGCTAAGTAGAGCATTTTTTTACTCATCAGTAAGGAGGTTAAGGTAAGTATTTTGATTTGGGGTAATACAAACTTCACACACCCCAAGAAGTCTAAGAATATCCCATTTTTCTTATAGCTTCTTGAACTTTTCTTGTCCATGTAATGTCAGTGGTCAAGCCACAATTTACAAAAATTCAGTCTCACTCGCTCACTCGTGCATCGTTCAACCATTTGAATTTTAAACTATGGGGTTTGGTACATTCGGAAGTTTCATTACACTAGGCAAATTGGCTGTTGAAGTTGAGTCTTATCTTAAAGTAGAAATGAGAAGTACCGCTTAGTATCACTTCATAATATCACACACAAAGACAAACTAACATTCCTTAATTACTCGATCTACAAGTATGCAAAGAGGAAAGAGCTTCTGATATCACCTCTTACTATATTAACACACACATGCCCCCGCACAAAAAATATAAAAAAAAGGGTCAATCACTACAGGAGATATAAATCGAGGTACTTTATAGCACAGAGAAATATTACTATATTAGCATATAACCAAGATGTAGTGCACAAGTCAGAAAAGTTCATGCAGTTCAAATACGAAGGTAAAGGCAAACAATTTCAAAGCTATATTAAGTAGATGCATTGGCACTCGTACCTTCCTTATCAGGATAAACAACCTCTGATCAAGCTCAAATTTCGCAGCAATGGAGGGATCCCCCTTCAGCATCATTAGCAATCCACCAAATGAAACATATATGTCCCTGAAGCCAAACCGCAAATACCGATGAAGACAATTGACTATGACAAACTCAACTAGGTGTTTAGGTAAAGTGGTAAACTAAGTACAGGCAAACCAAATAAAACAAACTAAAGCAAGCACGTAAATGTTTCATATCATGAACAGGTACATATGCCCATACGTGGATGCAGAAATATTAGAAATGTCTATAAGACGTGCATACTTACGCTTTGACATTAGGTCCTGAACCTTCCTCTGAGATTCTATATAATTTCCCATTCATAACATATTCAAATTTGTCAGCAAGGGATTTTCGCCCACCCTGAGAATTGGGAAAAAATCAGTTACTGGAAAAAATTAATATGATATCGCAGCATTTGTGCAACAGCTAAGTTTCCTTTTAAAACAAAAAGAGAATTATTGTTTGAGACGTAAAAACAAGTTCTTACTCTACTAATTCAAGGTAAAATTACTAACAAGCATCTATATAAAGTACTTGCCAATTTTCAAATATTTCTAACTAAAAAATAACAATAATTTATGGTTTAACAAATGAATAGGTTCAGTAAGCATGTGTGACATTAGCCATTATATTAACTAATAAAATGTGGAAACAACATACAAAATGAACGGAAGTCTCCATTTAGACAACAAAATGAGGAGTAAGTGCCACATTTGTTTAAGGACCAGAGGCAACACTTTTTAGGTAGAGTGAAAAATTGTAATTCATTGATATAATGGAGTCATAACAATAATTTATGGCCATAACATAAGCTTTCAGGCATAACTCTACTGTAAACAAATTAAGAAAAAACCAAAAGGAAACAATCATAATCAAGTTTTCAAGAATAGAAAATAAAGTTGGCAGGTAACAACCTAAATTCAGCGTAAAACAGTAATAAAACAGATTACCGGAGTAAAATAGCCAGTATCAGGTGTTCCATCCAAGTTTAGAGTGGATGCTAGAACCATCATAAACTTCTCCCCTTCATGCATAGGATATATATCTGTATTCACGTCTAGCTGCATGTACATGTCAAACTGCTCGCTCTTTGCTTCGATACGAGTAACTAAACAATACATTGAAACGCGAACTATTACAACTCATTACAATTTGAGAAATCAAAGGGATAACACAACAAAAAAAGCAACCAGTCTCTCTGGGATAAAATTTTCAAGCATATCGCAATCTCGTATAAAAACCGCTACAGAACAACAATTTCATCAGTAAGAAAATATTAAAAGAAACTGACTTGGTTCTCCCTTAATATTGTAAAGATTGTCCCCTTTCTACATGTGTACTCAGCATGTTAAGACATGCCGAAATATATTACACATTTTGAACAACACTAAAAAAGGTGAAAATCTTTGTAATACGAGGTAGTATAAAATGTTACTATTGATACAAGCCTTAGGAAACATATAAGAGAAAATATAGGATATTTTTTCATTTTCTATTTGTTTTAGTAAGTACACCGTACACGTTTTTAAAATAAAAAATAAAGACAGCCAGAGGGGGTGTAATCCACCACAAGGACAGCCTAAAACAGACTTATCAGCTCCCAAAAACCCCTCTCTACAGGGGAAGCAGCTACTAGAAACCAACACAAAATACCCTTCAACAGGTATTATCATCCTAAATTGTACCCACAACCTAGTTCAAAATGACTCCGTTTCATCAAATTAACATAATCAGCAAAAAGTACACCGTATTTGCAGTTACAATCCTGAAAAGGAGAACATTCAAACATCTTGTCCAATTGTTGAATATCAGATATTCCAAGCAAGAATAAAAGCTAGTGCACATTTTCTAGTTCAAAATCAAGCCTAACAAATTTCAGGAATAAGAAGTAAATAGTTTACAGAATCCTCACCTTTATCAAATTTTTTACCATCTGGATCCAGTCCTTTAACTCTAAATATATCTTGAAATAGAGTCTCAACCATCCTCAGTATCAAGAATTCCACCTACAATACTTCATAAATAAAGATTTACAAGGCAAAGAAAAAGAACAGGTTACTGAATTCAAAACAAATCTTAGGTTACCTATTTAGTAAAGGTTATATTTTGACTTGAATGTTAGTCATTTGTTTCAAGTAATAAACTAATGTGAAAACTATTACGAGAATTCCAAAATTAACACAAATTTCAACATATTTCCACACAAAAAACAAAACCCATCAATCTAATTGGTTCCTAAGAGAAAATAATCCAGAAAATCTACCAGTTGAAGACTAAGAAAAGTAATTACCGGTTTAGACTCATAAAAAATAAAAAAAGAATTCAACTTTTTCCTCCCAAATGTGCTAAAATATAAAATTCAAGACACCCAATTCAGTTTCCGTTTTACACGAGAGAGGGTTAGAGATAGATTACCCTTGCCCTTCGATTCTCCGCAGAATCCCACTGCTCTACTGAATTGTAAAAGCAACACGAAGGGTTTTGAATTTATAATGATTATTTTAGTAATTATATAGTAGTTGAAGGGCTATTTCTGTAATTTCGACTCAAGTAGTATATAAAAACCGTTCATTAATTTCGTTATCCACATTCAATAATCTGCAGAAACTGAAGCTCCAAAAAAACAGACAGATAAAGGGAAAATGGCTTCAATATCTCTGCAGCTACTTCCACTGGGTAATGTTCATAATTCTGTACTTCTTTATTTGATTTTTCAGTTTATTATGTTGTTAATTCTTCAGTTTCAATGTTTTATTTGCAATTAATCAAAATTGTCAAAAAAATTGATGTTGAAATCGATTGTTCTATGTGGTTTACTTATTTTTTGCAATTTCTTTCCCTAGTAAGCAATGCCCCAATCTTTGACTCATACATTGATTGTATTTTCTAAACTTTAATTGGTTGTGCTACTAATTGAATGTAAATGTCACTTTCAAAACCAATTTACTAATTTTTATTATATGTAAATGAATTGACATCTTGGGCATTGAATTTTGACTTTTCAAAATGGACCTTGATTTTGGGACAGAGGGGAGGATTATGATTATGTCCCTTCTTATGTTTTGATGTGTATTTTTGTGCCTATGCTGAAATTGCAATTTGTCTTCCATCACTTGAGTCTTGACTTGCTAAAATTTGGTAGATAATGCAGAGGTATTGTAATATTGCTTGTGGGTATCAAACTCACCATGTCTCGTCGAATGAGTGAATGTTAAAGTGCTTTATAGATTTTAATATAATATATCATGGTTGTATTTATTCGGGAACTAGTGTTTAAACACAATTTTATCTGGGGAGGCGTAAATTTGATGGCGTATGTTTCATCTGGAGAGTATATTCTGGAACTTATCAACAAAAATAAATCCCTCCATCCATCCACTTTTTGTTGGGAAAAAATATTGTTGGTTCCGTGGTCTTTTATTGATTTTTTTCTAATTCATTTACAATATATCAATCCTGATTGTAGCATTTATTATATTACAAAATTGTTTTATCATGTTTTATAATTTCTTTTCTATAGGTTTAGGGTCTGCATATACTAAATCTTTGTTAGCCAAACTTCAACTTGGTAGAGGCAAACTCCGAGGCATGAATATGCGATGCTTGAGCTCAGAAATTGGGATAAAAGCTTCAAAGACAACTGAATATGAGGATGGGTTGACCTTGATTACACGCAGGGATGTGATTGGGTTAATTTTTGGAGTTTCGAGTCTCTCATTATGCCCATCTGATGCTGAGGCAGCTGGCTTGCCCCCAGAGGAGAAGCCAAAACTATGTGATGATGAGTGTGAGAAAGAGCTTGAAAATGTATGGTGAGATTAATTAGCTCTCCCATCTTTACCTTTCTTCCATTCTGGACATTGTCAAGGATGCCAAAAATTGATATTACATATATATATATATATATATCATCGTCCTACTTTTAGTGAGGAAGGATCAAATGATTACTTGTGCACCTCTTGCTGTTTGGTAAACATATTAACTGTTCTTCAGGGTTTGCCAACAATGGCTGTATAACTATGCCTACCAAATAATTATATGGTTTGCTCAAAGCTTTGCTGCACGTCATCATACAATTAGTTTACTGTCAACAGTACATGAGTGTGGATCAAGTATTTCACATGGTTTCCAATATTTCATATAACTGTATGTCATGCTTTCCTAGTCTGCTCTCACATTCATATAAAAAATAGTGAGCCACACCCTTACTTTCAATAACGAGACTTAAATCTGTTTCATGAGTAAACTTAAACACCATACTGATAAATTTGTATAGTCAGGATGACTAAAGGGATATAATTTATGCATATAGAGTGCCTTAAACTATTATTCTCGCTGTGTTTCAGCATGGAAATGACAAAAATCTTATTTTAGTTCTTCAGTATCCATTTAGGTATCCGTTATCTTTCAGCTTCTTCTCTCTTATGTTGCTATTTGTCTATTGTACATTAACCTGACCATTTCATCCGAGTTACCTTGTTATTGTAGTAAAAGTATCTCATTTTCACCTTCATTTTTTCCCCTGAAATTTTTAATGAGGATTGAATCACGTTGTATCAAGTTTTTCCATTTTGAAATGTTGAAGATGATGTAATTTCGCCAGTTACTTTTGTGCATGTTTAGTATCCTAATACTTAATCTTTAGCATTTATGCTCTTTGTATCATGATATTCCTGTGGTTCATTGTTCTGTCCTGTGGTTCATTGTTCTGGGCTGTGTCAAAGACATAATTCTCAAACCTTGGTTATGTACTCTATGGATCCGAAGAACATCTTGAACCATTTGGTTCTTAAAAGAGTCACGTATTCTCTTCCAAGATATCGAAACCCTTTAGGCCATCTACATAAAATTTTTGGTTATATTGTTGGAATGTAGCATAGTATCAAATTTGACTTTGTACCGAGAGCATTTGGCTTGAGTGGTATTCTAGGCCTCTTGCCAAGCAAGAGGTCCTAGGTTCGATTCTCCCCCACCCCCCCACCCCCACCAAATTAGCAAAATAAAAATAAAAAATTAATAATAATAATTTGACCTTGTATATATACTGTTGCAATGACATGTCTATGTGATTGATTGGGCACTGGCTAGTGTTTACTTAGTCTACCTTGTTGTTGGTTAAGTGCAACTTAAAATGCATCATGGCAAATATTCTTCAAATTAACTTTCTACTGCCTGCATTTATGTATTCAGTAAACAATGGTTTTGTCTTTTGATGATCATGGACTGTTGCATATGAGACCATGTACCAAATATTAAAAAAGAGCTTTCTTATTGCTTAAGGTACCAATGGCAACTACAGAATCAGGTTTGCAGTACAAGGATATAAAAGTTGGTGATGGCCCTAGGCCCCCAGTTGGTTTTCAAGTATGTTTCTTAATCTCTTATAATGTTGTCTGTTTACCAAAAGCTAGAAATAAAGAAAATCAAATGTAGTCAAGCTCGTGGTTCGCTTCTTTATTGTTTCTTTTAGTTTGTTGGTTTGATTTCATCTCATTTACTTTTTTACTTTAATCATTGTTCGTATATCGGTATATATGTCTTATTCCTTCCATAAATGTTGGGGAATGACCTTCTGCATGAATTATAGTGGCATACATAGGAAATTGCAATCTTATAATTAGATGTGTGCAGAGTGGTGTAAAACTGTAAATTGGACCACATATACTATGATTTTTTGCTATTGTTTTGTCCTCAGTTATTTTGAGGAAAATTATCCAGTTACTAGACCTGTAGACCGGTAACTGCCAGTTGTCTTGCTTGCACCTCAGTTCTTAAGATTCTGTATAGAGAAGCCAGAAAGAGCATCAATATCTATGAATAGATATTTCACAATATATATATATATATATATATATATATATTTATAGTAGAGTATTAAGTATACAATAAAAGGTCTATGCATAGGTTCTATATATCTGCAGTTAGGTTAGATTTGCCATATATACTTTATTATACATTTCCACATAGTTATGAAGGATATACTCCCTCCGTTCCTAAAAGATTGTCGTTTTAGAAGAAAAAATTAGTTCCAAAATGTTTGTCGTTTACAACTTTCGAGGAGAATAAATTATTTACTTTCCTATATTACCCATACTTTCTCTCATTGTCCCAAAAAATTCTCTCTCTTGTATTAATAGTTTTCAACTTTCCATAAAGGGATAGTGATGAAATTTCAAACAAATTTTACTTGGTAAATGATACTTTCTTAATCCATGTGCAAAAACCTTAAACGACAATCTTTTAGGAACGGAGGTAGTACAAGACTTGGAATTTAATGATTATCACCTCAGCACACACTCCCACATAATCTTTGTTAAGAGGCAATATATTGTTGATGCCAGTGTCCATCAGAAATTAGGATATGACAACAATTTTGCCTGGCACACTCAATTTGCACCTTTTTTTTTGCGACTGTTTCAAAGTTAAACTAAGATCTGAATACAGTAGTCTGATAAATTATTGTACAAATATCTGCAAGCGAGAAAAACAAACGGAAGAAATCCATAGGAGAAGCCTACAAAGTGGAAAAGATAAAGAGAAAGTGCATCAAAATGTGTGAAAGATAAAAAAAAACATGCAAGTAAATTTCTATATTATTGTGGTCCCTTATAACCTTTGAGCACTGAATACTTGTTTGCCTTATGTTATACCTAGGTGAGAAGTTCATTTTTATATATTTTTACAGTGTTTCCAAAATATTAATAATGCAATACTTTGCTACAACATTATGGAGATTATGATTATTCGTTTACATAGGCTGATACTTTAATAGAAAAGGTGAAACCTACTAATAAGGTGATCTTAAGTTATTCTTGACATCAAATCAGTAAATATCTAACTTCCTAAGCATGGAATTAGATTAAAGTTGTATCTTTCCTTCTTAAATTGCTTGACATTTTCTGATGGATATACTTAAGTTTTAATAGCTTTTTGGACCAAAAGATACTGCAGTAAATTTCAGCACAACCTGAAATAAGATTTATGTAGCCATTTCCAACGGGTTGCAACAAGTCCAAATCCAGTTGAATTTTCTCTTTACTCTTTCTCATGATGAAATTATTTCTCGCCACAGGTGGCCGCGAATTGTGTTGCAATGGTTCCATCTGGACAAATATTTGACAGGTAATAACTACCTTGTAAGTCTACTCATAATCCATCTCTAGTTGTATTTACTAATTGCAACCACACAGGCACACATTCAATTTTCTAAAATAATTAGGGAATGAAATGATGGAACACGTGTAACAGAATTGAGGGAACACATTTCAGTTATTAGACAGAAATCACCACCATTAAGGGAAGATGAGGTTTGAAACAACTGATGTTAAGAGGAAAATATGAATGTGAAGA
The DNA here is from genome assembly GCA_016801055.1 of Panax notoginseng. Lineage (NCBI taxonomy): Eukaryota > Viridiplantae > Streptophyta > Magnoliopsida > Apiales > Araliaceae > Panax > Panax notoginseng. Next base: position 46,986,824 of record CM029022.1, read on the forward strand.
TATATACTCCCTCCGTCCCATGAAAGATGTCAAGTACAACAAAAAATTGTCCTTTAAAAGATGGCTTGAGCACACTAACATACTATACAAAGACTATTTTGTCCTAAAAAATACTTGGGTGGAGTCCACTATGGGTAAAAATAGAACTAATTTGATACTCTCTTCTATTCTAAGTTTCTTAATTCGCATGAAAAATGTACGCAAGTTATCTTTTATGGGGCAGAAGGAATATTACAACTGATAATGCAAGTCGACATTTGTGGTGTTTAGTGTTATTGATCAAGTTGAATATTATGTTAACACGTATGCATTTACACTGATATTGGATTTCTATTATCGAAGTACTTTAAAATTAACAAACAGTACATACATGCACACTAACACAAATATTCGAGTTGTCTCACCAGATGTTTTTTAAAATCAACAAACACAGATTCAAACTCTCAAGATATTAATTAGAGTTGTCTTATCAGATGACCCAATCATCCAACCATAGAGATTGTGACGATAAGCTACCTTACTCCTATCTGCTTCGGTGTATAGTTCAGTCTGTTTTCTTATAATTTCTTACTCCTACCTTATTTTTCTAATCTATACAGTTCATTGGAGAAAGGTCAGCTATATATCTTCCGAGTGGGATCTGGTCAGGTAAGCTTTAACTATGGTATATGCCTTATTTAAACTATTTTTCTATGAGTTTCCCTTCACATTTGCCTATATTAAAGAAGTTCGCTGGGCTGTTTCAGTGTTAAGATGTCTTATTCAGCTTGGTTTAGCTGGTCTTAATCCTAATTCTAAATATAAATTCCTTGGTGTATATTCTACTAATCCACCATGAAATTAGTTCGCTTTTTCGATGAGGCCAGCTGTCCTAGCTGATCAGTTGAGGTACTTACACACTCCCATGAAGAAGAAACTTCATTGGTTTATCTAAAAATGATCTCACTTGTTTACATGCGAAACAAAATTCCATGTGATTTATCAAATTGAAGAGTGTCAATTCTATAAAGTTCGGTTCAAATTTCTTATTCATCATTCTAAGCCAACGTTTGATGAAAAGTGTGAACTCGATTGTGATTCATCTTTGAATTCCTAGTCGTATTAATTCAAACAGTTAGGACAGGTGATCAAGGGATTAGATGAAGGGATACTGAGCATGAAGGTTGGAGGGAAGCGCCGGCTATATATTCCCGGATCTGTAAGTTAATTGTTTGAGATCCCGGTCCTTTGGGATCCTGTTATTGATTCTTTAGGATAATAATGTCTCCTTGTGGCATGCTTACTAAACAAGATTTTTCTGCTGGAGCTTTTCAGAAATTAAACTGTTACATTACATAAGATAATCCTGCCGGCAGCCATTCAAAAATTTAGTTAAACTAGTCCGGATAGGCTGAAAATGAATCCCATATGTAAGCCTCTTATAAAACGTTATTAATAATTAGAAAAAGTAACATAGGGATAATAACTTCATCTCCCTGTGGGTTGTGGCATTCTTGCTTAACTAGATAACCTGCTGGTAGCTATTCAGAATTTAAACTTCACATCAGGTAAAGAGATTATCCTGCCTGTAGCTATTCAAATTTTTCTTCTTTATTTATTTATTTGATTTGATTTATTTTTTATTTTTTTGCTAGTTCAAGACATAATTTACACACCCAACTTTTTCCATTGTCATGGTTTCAAACCCCACCCCTCTTAGTTAAGAAGAAATGGGATAACCAGTGGGCCAAAACAAACATACCCTTAGCATTATCTAAGAATCGAGTAATGTTGGTTTGATGTTAGAAACTATTGTGAAAATGTAATGTGTCATATTAAGAATATAATTGCACTTTATAGTAGGTGGTGTTTGTTTACGGGTTAATAACTCTTAACAACTCCACATCTAATGATAAAGTTGTTTAGTAAAATTATATTTGCCTCTTATAGTCTCTTAATCGGTAAGAGAAAGATATAAATCTAAATCATTAATAACCGTCTCTTAATAAAAAAATTATATCTTTAGAGCCTCTATAAATATTAGGAAATTGATATTTTCACAAGTAAATTTGATAGTTCCACAAGTTTCTACTTACAAGAATAGTAAGTGGGGTCCACTCTCATGTGAGAGAAGACCTTGTGGAACTAACACTTTCATTGTGAAAATATTAATTTCCTAAATATTATACTCCCTCCATTCGTCATTATTGAGTTTTGAAAAATTAATTTAACATAGTTTTAAATTTAAAAGTCATTCGAATGTTTTATACTTTTTAATTTCTCGGACTAAAATTTAATATTTCTGACACTCGATTCGAATGTTGCATTCTGTAGTTGGCATTTCCAAAAGGTCTCACTTCTGCTCCCGGAAGGCCACGAGTGGCTCCTAATAGTCCAGTTATTTTCGATGTGAGTTTGGAGTACATACCTGGTCTTGAACTCGATGAAGTGTGAGTGAGGGCAAAAAAAAAACAGGTGACATTTTATTGTATAAATATATATTTTTTGGGAAAATTCTGAGTAATTGCAGAGCTCAAAGGAGGTGTTCCTTATATATACACTAGCATTCTCTATTTTCATTGATTCATTTTTTCATATTGAATGCAAAAAAAAAAAAAAAAATTATCTTCATTTTTGTGTTCTCTCTTTTTTTGTTACTATTAAGGATTTCAAATATTTTGTTAACATATAATTTCAAATTTTATACGATGAGAATGATATTGAGAATGCTGATCATAAACTTCAGAGCTAGGGGAACGATTTGTTTGTTGTTAGGCCTCTACTTATATGAATCCGACGGTTATTATAAAGTTTACTTCATGATCATGGTAATTACATAGTAAGTTGATCAATTGAGAAATCACTTTTCGACCTGTATGTCGACACTGTATTGGTCAATTGAATTTTATGCTTAGACCTGGCAAAAATCGACCTAAGCCCGCAGGTCGGCCTGGTCCGGCCGCCAAAACGCGGGATTTGGGTTTCATTTTTTCAGCCTATTAAAACTTGGGTTGTTTTGGCTCGGCTCGTCAATGGCCCAGTCCGGCGATGTCCCGGCTCGTTTGGGCTCGGCCTATAAATATGTCAAAATTTAGTCATAAATCAGTTCAAACCCGTGGGCCAGCCCGACTCGCCCGTCAAAACGCGAACTTTTGGACTTAACTTTTTTAGCCCACCAGAACTTGGATCATTTTAACCCAGGCCGCCAATGGTCCGACCCGACTATGGCTCGGCCCGTTTGTCAGATCTATTCATGCTGATTACTCCCATCAAAATGGGATAATAAAAAAAGAGAATTGTTAAATCCACCGCACTTTTTGTTATTTTCACTACAAAAGTGTCGCTGTAGATGCATAGTGACGGTGAAAACCGTCACTATAAGATCTATGGCGACACTTTTATTGTGAAAATAATATTTTCTGTTGTGGATTTAATAATTCCCTACAAAGAGTATATTGTAAAAGTTTTTTTTGTTGAATTACAAAAATATGCATACAAGTATTAACTTTTTATGTAGTCCGTCATATTATATAAAAAAAAAATACATAATATCATAAAATATATAATTTTCCCAATAAAAAAATCTTATTACATTGTGGGAGATTCGACACAAATCTTTCCATATTATAATCAAACCTCATAATCTTTTTAATTAATATAACTAATTTTCAAAATTTCAATGAAAAAATAGTAAAATAAATAAATAAAAACAATCATCGTTGTTCTCGAGATTTATTACAAGTTCAACTGTTCAATGACTCAAATATATACAAAAGATAACATCTGCAGAAAGCAGAACGGTCACGGATAGATGGACCCACATAACTTTCAGAGACACATACTACAAGTCCATCTCTCCACCAGTCGCATTAAAAAAATAATAATAATAATTTAACCAGCTAAACTAAGGTAAATCGACGTTGCAACACCGAGCGCGTAGACTCCAATCGCCGTCCCAACCAAGTCCTTCCCAGACCGAGTCGCCATCCCGATCCCCGCAATTCCGGCCACCCCAATCGGCACTCGAACCAGAACTGCCTTTCCGGCGTTCGAAACGGCGGCGTCCGCGAACAGCTCCACCCCAAATGCCCTAAATTCGGCCGATCCGAGCACGGTTTCTTCCTCAGGCAGATCGAACCGGCGGATGACGGATCGGAGCGCTTTGTCAACTTGGGAGCGAGAAGGGGGATCTGGGACCCACTTTTGAACGAGGGGATAGTGGATAAGACTGAGGGAGTTGTGGAGGCGATCCGAGGCGGAAGCAAGTTGGTAGGGTTTAACGCCTGGGAATGCGTGCTGAGTTAGGGCTAAGCACTCTTCGAAGACTGAGTCACATGCTGAGTTGAAGTCAGTCGAGTCGTGCAGGGTTTGGGAAACTCGTTTTGATGATGATAATCCCATCTCTTTGAGGCTGTGTCTAAAAGTGTAGACTAGTATACCAGCTTAATATATAAGTCGAAAATTATAACTCCTTATATAATAAGCATAGTTTAGTATAGTCTTTGAATAGAATTAACTTGGCTTAAATATAATTTATTATTTTAAATTATAAGTCATATTCTACTTCAGTGATTTATCTTTTAATTTTTTTATTTAGATGATTAAATGATTATTTTTTTCTAATTTTATTCAATTGAGTCTGCCAGAAATTAAAATTACTAACGTGACAATCTAGACAGTTAAGCTGAAATGTAATAAAAAAATAATTTCTAAATTTTTGATTAAATATTTATGATATTTTAAAGGCTAAATTCGTCAAACAACTTTGTTGCCCCCACCATAACCGCCTCAGCCTTTCCTTGGGCCACAATTATAACCACCGCCACCATCTTCCCGACGACCTCCTCCATATCCACCACCTCCAAAATATTCATCTTCACGGCGTCCACCGCTACGGAATCCATCGTTGCCACCACCACTGTTTCCACGAGACTGAGCCTCATTTCAATCAGATCTACTACCCTACCAACATCTACAACTATCGCCATTACTATATTACACCATCATGATCAACCACCATACCAGATCTACCACCATATTATTAGATCCGCCACCAACAACACCATTTAATTCTATTATCATCCATAATCATACACCACCATCCGTCGCCCAATCGTACTGAATCTGATATGCTTAGCACATTTTAATGCCAAGCAATTTTGGCGATGGCATACCATTCGTCGGTGGGCTCTAATGGACCGGTTAGCAAGGCGTGCTCGGGTATGGGTTGAGGGGCGAATTTGGGGTAAATGCAGGAGGATCAGAGAAATATGAGTTTCTTGACGCCGTGCCGGTAAGTTGAATCAATAACATTGTTTTAGATTTGGAGGTTAATGGAGATGAAATCGGCAGGGTAAGTGTTTTTGGCGTGAATTCCCCCAACTTTGGCGGCGGCAAGGATTACATATTGGGGTTTGGAGGCGACGAAGAATGATTCAACGTCTGATTGGCAAGTGAGATCGAGTTCGGAGTGGGTACTAACGAGGATGTTAATTTGTGAAGCCTAGGTGTTGGAGCTTCCGGACTATGGCGGATCCAACCAGGTTCTGATGACCGACAACGAAGATCTGGGCGAATTTGTTTAAGGTGCTCGAATCTGTAAAAACATAAAGGGTTAAAGGTTAGTGCTTTTAATAAATCGGGAACAAACATTTTAAATATATCTATGAACATATATGGAGTGAGTGAAAGTATAGATCTGAACCTAAAGAGAAAGTGTCGGCACCTCCCATCTTCCAAGGGGATAGAAGAGAGAGACGCCACAATAAAAAATGAAGTTATTTTCAAAAGTTGCTTTGTCAATTTTACCCTTGCATAAACAAGTTAAATTAATAAAATGATAAAGAAATTATATTTTTTAAATACACATCAGTTGAATATGGCCTCATTTAAGTGGCCATGTCAGCTTTTGACGTGTCAAGTAAAATTAGACTGAAGTGGAAAAATATAATAATTTAATCATCTAATTGATAAAATTAAAAGATGAATCACTGAAATGAAATATGACCTATAATTTGTGATACTAAATTATATTTAAGCCAATTAACTTTTATAGATACTTATTGTCTTCTTATTTATCAATTTTGATATGAGCACTAAAGTTTATTTTTGAGTTAAATTAAATGTGTTAAAATAAATTATTTATAAATGAAAAATATTTTTAAATATTTTTGAATCTTCAATACCAAATGTTTCATAAGATGAAAAAAGAAAAACTAATAAAATCTTTGTACAATGGTGTTGTGTGTACATTAAATACAATCTATAAAACAAGATTGATGAGAGAATTAATGAGGAGATTATGGAAAAAATAAAAAGTTGCATGACGGACTTGTGAAATTAAACAAATCAAGAGTAATTGAGAGAGAAGAGGAGAACTGGTATACAAAAATGAAATTTTATAATAAAATTAATCACTTAACATTGTTATCAATGAGATTTCTTAATACAGGAAGTCTACTATCATATAAAACTGTTTACATACACTCACATGCATATTTTGATGGCTCACGTGCGAAGCAAGTCACGCAGGCTATCAAAATATACATATGAATGTATGTGAGCAGTTTTATGTGATAATATGCTTATTTTTCTTAATATGTCACATTATGTACTTGCATAATGAAAAGAAAAAGTCTAGGGGGACCGGCCTTTTCCGACCGGGATAGTGACCGGCCGGAATATTTTTTTTTTTTTTTGCTTTTGACTACAAAATAATTAATGTGATTTATTGGAACTGAAATTTTTATAAAAATGCAGTGATTTAGGTGTTATTTGGATACACGTAAAAAACAGGATTGTACAGACTGTATAATCTTGTTTGTTACGTGTATCCAAAAAGACACCTAAATTATTGTATTTTATAAAAATTTCAGTTCCAATAAATTACATTAATTATTTTGTAATCAAAAGTAAAAAATAAAAATAAATTCCGGCCGGTCACTATCCCGATCGAAAAAGGCCGGTCCCCCTAAAAGTACTCTAACGAAAAAGAGGGAGTACTACTTACTAACTAAAGTTTTGTCTAACTAAACTAGACAAAAATTGCCTAGCTACCAAGGACTACTATATTTTGCTGGCAGTAGACCATTTGCAACCATGTCATAAGTGGCGGACCTAGGTTAGGGAAAGTGGGTTAATTGATACCATTGAATTTTTAAGGGTGAAAAAAATGAAAAAATTTTAGGGTGTTTAATAAAAATTTAAAAGTTTAAATTGAAAGATACTATCTTCGTTTCAAAATTAGATATGCATTTTGATTTTTTAAAATTAAAAATTCAAAATTGATATAAAGTTATTTAGTTTTAATACAATATATATAACAATTGTAAACTAACTATAAAACACTATTAATTATTATCTTTGTTATTTTAAAAATTTAAACGAATTTATATCAATTCAATTTGAGTTTTACGATTTGGCGAATTAATTTTAAAAGGTTAAAATATATATCTAATTTTAAATTAGAGGTAATATTAAATTTTTTAAAGTTCATATCATATACTACCTTGGTCACTACAATACTTTTTGTCTCTCCGTTTCTCGTCTAGCAGTTTGATCTAATTCTTCTCACTAGTTCGATTTTAGAGAAAATTCAATATGTTATATTTTTTTATAATTTCATAAATTTAGCAATTACTTTGAGATTTTTTGTAATTACTTGCAATTTTTTCTTTTGAAATTGCTTGTGGATTTTTGTAACTAATAAAAATGAGACTATCATACAATAATTTTTGTAATTTATTTTACTATATAATTATTTTTTTGCGAAAAAATATTTATTTCAAATTTAATTTCACTGACCAAAGAGCCTGAATCCGCCCTGCATGTCATTGATCCTCTATTTTGTCAATGTTGTGATGATATCGATTTTCATTTTTTGTAATTGTAAAATTTCACTCTAATTATATTTTTTGAGAACTTGTATTATTATAATTTAATCTTAAGAACATTTCAACCTTCAGAGGCCTGGGGGAAATCTGAATATAGCGCATGTTGATTTTGACTTTGTTATAGGATAGGCTCAAATTTGTGATATTACGCAATAAAAAAAATGCCTTAGCACAAGGCTATCTATAAGAAATTGATAATTTTACATATTTTTTGATATTTTCACACGTAGGACTTGCATATTAGCTGATGTGTCAAATTTTTATTAATTAATACGTGAGTCATACGTATGAAAATATTAAAAAATGATGTGAAAATATCAATTTCCTATATTTAGTTTGTTAAAGAAACTCCAAATTTTCTTATTGATCACTCTGCTGCCTATTTTAGATGGTAAACTTATAGAAATTTTGGGTATACTTTGAACAATAAAGTTTTAAATGGTTTTAGTGGGAGAAATGGTATTGCTCTTTTCTCAATTGATTTTAACTTTCTATTATGTATTATGATAAATTTATGCCGAATTATAATTGGAAAAATTATCGATACACGAGATTGATATGAATTATAGGAGGGCCCCATTTATTACACATCTTTCCAAAAAAATTATGACAAATATTTATCTATATAATTGACAATTAAAAATTTAACGTAAATATTCACGATATATATCATTATTGGAAGTAACGTATTAGGCATTTTTTTAATGGGGTCATACTCATTTTATGGTCTATGTCAAGCATAACTTCATAACCACTCACATTCATCTCTTATCCTTGGTATTCCTTCACCACCATAACTTGTATTTTCCATATAAGCCAAATATGATGAACAAAAAATCTTTTTATCAAATGGTTTCTCACTTGCCAAACAGAGAAAAAGAAAAATGGCTAATTTGAAACCAAACCACTTCCATATTCCCAAAGGGTTATTCTCTACAGAAATATGGAGATATAGAGGCACAACAATTGGTACTACTTGTATTAGTTTGATTGATGTTCAAAGAAATTGGAAAAGAAAGAGAATTACAAGGACTTATTTGAAAAGTAGAAGAAGAAGAGGTTATGATAATGTTATTCAGTGCTGTAGTGTTGTTTCTTCAACCTCCTCCTCCTCCTCCTCAGCAGCAGCAGAGGATGAAGTTGATCAGTTGGAGCTAAATGAAAAGTATGGAAATAGAAAAGGGCAATTTGGGAATTTGGTGACTGAGTATGGATGGCAAGTGAGGAGGATGGTTGAAAAGGATGATGAGATGAGGAAGGTAGCTCAAGTTCAAGCTGAAGCATTTTATGAACCACTCATTTTCTTTAATGGTTTGTTCTTTGAGTTCTTTAAGGTTGGTAATTAATTGATTACTTTCTTTCCCTTTTAATTTTATTTTTTTAAGTATTAATAAAATCATCATTGAGGTTAAATTCCTAACCATTGGTAGCATTTCTGCAGGCCGAAGTGCTTCAGGGACTAATTTACAGACTAAGAAATTCACCCACAGATAGGTAAATATTATTGCTAGCAACTCCATTTTACTCCCTTTATGTGGAAATGAAGGCCATCCTTTTCAATTAACTTTTTTTTTTTTCTGGAATATTAAGTTTTGCATAATACACAGTTTAAGTATACTCTTTTTTTCTTTTCCTTTTTATGTCAATATCAGATAAGAACGTATGTGAATACATGTGATAAGAAGAAATAAAGCAGGGGACCCATGTATTACTATTTTATCTTATCCATTATAGTTTCACGTTAGTCACAATGCAAACTTGTAATAAATTAGTCGCTATATAAATCATTTTTCAAAATTTAATATCGATATTAAATTTTGTTTTTAAAATTTAATATTAAAATAATATAAGCAAAAAATTGGGTTTAATTGTGTCTTATTTAAATCTTATTTTTTGGAAGAGAGAAAAAAGTGCTTTCTTTTCTAGAAAATATAGTAATTTATTATTACATCCATAAAATATGAAAATGAAGAAAGTATTGCATTAGTATTTTAGTTTTAGTTACAAATTGCAGTTTGGCCCAATGGGCGTTCAAATTTCAATAGGCACGGAATTTCCAAGTTTATAAAAAATTGACCAGTCCAAAATTAAAAGTAGCTAGTGTTGAGATATAAATATAAAATTTCACATCGGAAAACTAAGACATGAAGACTCAATATATAATTTGAGAGACTACTCCACTTATTACCAATTAGTTTTGAGTTGGATGCTTCAATATGGTATCAGAACAGACACCATAAAATTCAATATATAACTAATTTGAAAAACTACTCCAATCTAAAACTTGAAAACTCAATATATAACTTGAGATAGTACTTCACTTATTATCAATTGATTTTGTTTGAAACTTGAAAAATACTTGTGTATGCATATAGCCTAAGATAGCGACTCATAGCACATAGTGACCACGAGACTATATATAATATATCATTATATCTTACACTGTTCATTTCAAGATTCGCGATCTCCTATCGCAAATAGTGTTGTGAAGAGAGACTTGCCTATTGAAACATAATTTTGCAGATAATTCTGCATGTTTATTAATCGTCACTACCAAATAAATAGTGCAAGATCTACATAATTTTACAGATGATTCTGCATGTTTATTAATCGTCACTACCAAATAAATAGTGCAAGATCTGAGAGTCATATAAACTCATATAGCCATCTATTAGAATTAGGACTATATACGCACACGTTAATAAAGAATTAACACAAAGATTTACGTGGTTCTCTAATTTGTATACTCCACAGGTGGCTTGTTGTTTTTATTGATGATTTCAGTTACATAGAGTTTTACAATAGATAGTATTTATAGCTACTAATTCTATTCCAACTCTACTTCACATTATAACTCAAATACCCATAATGTCCTTCTAATAAACGAACCACCCGCCGATCGGCGCCCCCCGTGCTGCTTCCAGACCGTCACTGGCGCACCCCACGCCACACATGCAGAACATGCACCAATCCTGGCGTGCCCCGCGCCACTCCTAGCCTTGCACTGGCGCGCCCGGCCCTATACATGCAGAAACTCCGTACCGTACGCCGGGGGCTCCGCCCCCCCTCCCCACTACCTTCGGTTCATTCCTGATGGGCAAGTGCGCCGTTCCGCAACGTTCCGCACTAACCTTTTTAAATAATTTCTAAGTTATGAGTCACAAACTTCAACACCATCAAATATTAAAGTAACTTTGTAATTCTAGTTTTTCGTGATATATCTATTCCTCTTTTTATTTATTTATTATTATTTGATAAAAAATGTAAATTCTAACATATATACCTACAAACATTCAACCCTGATAAAAATTGGTATTACTGAATCAAAACAGGTATGCATGTTTAGTTGCAGAGCCCTCAACTGAAACACCTGAGACTCTTGTGGGAGTAGTTGATGTCACATTCTTGAGGGATGAAGATGTTCTTCAACATCTCCATGGAGAAGATGAATATCTTTATGTATCTGGAATAGCTGTTTTAAACAACTTCAGGTATATATATCTAATATTTAATAAAGTCTAAGGAAGAAAATTTAATATTTACTATAAATGAAATTTTATTCTGAAAAATAGTACTCCATATCCCAAAATAGAAGTTCACTATTGATTTTTTTGGAGTCAATTTGCGATGTTCAAACTCAAAATTGACGGAGATATATTTCATTTTAGTCAATACAATAATATATACGGTAAATTATCTAAAAAGTATTATTAATTATAAGATTTATTGTTTCATACTCCCTCCGTCCCCAAAAAGACGACAAAAGTACAAATTTCAAACAAATTAAGATGGTGAAAAAAATTAAGAGAGAGTATATATTTTTTTCCATTCTACCCTTGTCATCGAGTAGTGTGATAAGTTGATATTTGTACGGGTTAATATATTTAATTGGATTTTGAGCATAGAGAATTAGTGATGTGATTGGTCAACTATTGAGGTAAGTAAAATATGATAGTTAATCAAGGGTAATTTTGTCCAAGTAAAAATTTATATAGTACTTTTGTCATTTTTTCGAGGACAAGGTTTTTTACCACTTAAGTCGTCATTTTGGGATCTCAATTTTATATTTGAAAATGTGAAAACTTAACTTTCAAAAGTTAATAATAATCTTATAAATTGAAACACAAAAGGGGTTGAATAGAATTTATGTTTAATAACATAAATGTTGATAACATTATATTCAAGAAAGAATGTAATTAAATTGATGTCACATTAAACAATTATCATTAAAATTTCAAGGAATTAATTAAGTACACAAAGATATGCGAATATTTGGCATGCATATTAAAGGAAATATGTGGGGGTTAAATTAGAAATAAAGAGAAGATGTAGAAACCTTGACTGACTGGAAATTTATTTATTACCCAAAAAAAGAAGTAACTGGAAATATTTACATGATTGACAGGAGGCAAAAGGTGGCTACTGCATTGCTAAAAGCATGTGATATGCTAGCAATTGTATGGGGTTCTACATATCTTGTCATAAGGGCTTATGAAGATGACTTGGGCGCTCGTAAATTGTACACAAATGCAGGTTATAGTGTGGTCTCTGGAGATCCTCCATTCACAACTACTTGGATTGGACGAAAACGTCGTCTTCTTATGATCAAAAAGTGTAATCTCGAGAGTGGTTAGTATGAACTTAACTTTGGTCAATTGACCAATACAGTGTCGACACGCATATCGGAAGGTGATCTCTCCTTCTGCGTGTCAACACTGTATTGGTCAATTGACCAACTTACCATGAAGTTAACTTCATGATAACCGGATCCGTGTATTCCCTTTTAAGAAATTAATTAACACGTTATGTTGGGATTATATTTGGGAATTTACATCGGGCAACTAAGACCTAGAGACTAAATAGGTCAGTAATTGGTTTTGAGTTGAATGCTTTAATATGGTATCAGAGCATACGTCATTCATGCGTAGTCCCAACAGCCCAAGGGCGGAGCCACATTTGGGTCGAGGCGGGCTATAGCCCGGGTAAGATTCCAGATTTCTCTCCTCTTTCCACCTATGTCTCACCTGTTAATACTTAATTGTATCTCTCTCATCCCCCCACTAACTAGATGCTCGTAGTAGCCATACTTTCTCTCCCTAAATACCTACTTCATGTTTCTTTCTCTAATTAAGTACCCATTTCCTGTTTCTTTCTCTAAATACACATTCTCTGTTTTTTTCTCTATATATATATCCATGGCTTTCTTCTGCTCTATCAAATTTTTCTTACTCATATTACTCCTCACAGTCATCCCAATAGGCATCCTCATATCCCTTGAAACAGTCAAATCAACCTCCCACATGTTCCAATTTCACAGGACTGACTGGCTCAAGGAGCACCAAATGAGACAACCTCAACAACCACTTCATCATCTCTTTCTTCGAGGGCGGTATTCGAGGGCGGTATGGGTATAGTCTCGGTTCACACCAGAGTCACGCCCTCAAGGTGTTCGATAAAGGTCCTAAAAGAGAGAAAAGTTAGTTTTTGAACAAGTTGGGGGGGGGTGTTTAGCCTGCACTGATTTATTATTATTTGAGAAATCTAAATGGCACTTGGTAGCCCAGGAGGAAAAATATTCCTGGCTCCGCCCTTGCAACAGCCCACATGCTCCATGTCACCTAATTAAAACTGTCCACGTGTGGGCAACTAAGAACTGGATACTCAATATATAATATGAGAGACTACTCCACTCATTACCAATTAGTTTTGAGGTGGATGCTTCGATAATCTACAAAATGATTAAATTGTATTTTACTTGGGAGAAATGATATATTTATTGAGAAAAATAAAATGTGTATCGACTAAATAAGTTGGTATTTTTATAGAATTTACAAGTATTTATGAGTTGTGTCACTGTATTTATTTGGAGAGATTCAGATGATATTTTTGACAGATATATAAAATCACTAATTTGATTATTTTTTAAGACGACAGTATCTTATAGAGACCATAATGCATGATTAAATATTAAATTTCTTTTAAATATTATTTGTTTATTGTCGAAAATTGTAAAATTTAAGTTTTTTTTCATGTACTTAATATTATTTTTTTTGGCATTCAAATTATTTTTCTTCAGACAAAGGTCATCGAAAGGAAAAGGAAAAACCAATATTATAAGACTCTTTTACCCTTTCATCAAGTTGGTACATGGTCGGACCTTTCTTATACAAACTAGTGCTTGTTCAATTTTATATCTAAAAATGTTATGGTGAGTCTGTTGTCCAATTTCGTAATGACAAATACAAGCAAGTATACACGGTTAATTAAGTAATAAAGTGATAAAATTGAATGTTGAACTCACAAGAACCTTTATTTAACAAATTTCAACTACTAGTTTTGTATCAATCTAATTTTATTTAAACAACCGAATTTTGTGATAATTAATTAAAAACTAAATTAAAGTAATTAAAACTAAATTTAACACAAATAATTGATTCAGATAATAAAGGTTTAAGACTACAATATCCCCAATTATGCACTATAAATCAATTACCCAATTTATCCAATTATTCTATCCACTTGAGTTATTAATAAGAATTCAAAGTATTTATAAGCCCTTTTCCAAGTGATCAAATAAAAATATCCAATTCAATTAATTATGCGATATTCCTATGCAAAACAAAAAAATCGAATTCATTAAGTATCAATTCCCAATTGTTACATGCAGTGAAAAGAGATATCCTTATTCAATTCACAACCCTAATCATTAAACTCATGTAAATAATTAAGAATACATGTTATCACATTCAGATCTAACCCTAGATTTTATTTCCTGAATTCATCTAGTGTATCCCATTAATTGCTGATCAAACAATTAATCAATAAGCACAAAATATGATAGACAACTCAATTTGAATAAATAATTGGATTTCAAAATATAATGAACTCATACGCATAGAAGGTTTAATTGTAGCCTTAATTATAAAATTAGTTCATACTGAAAATTAAAATAAAAAATCCCATGAAAAACTTCACAAATAAATTACAAATAGAGAAATCCTTGTGTGCTCCCTTACAATCTCCAATTTCCAAGTCCAGCTCTGTATCAAAATCTCTGTGTCTTTTTATGTGAACAACTTTTTCCCTTTTATAGCTTTTGGTTCTCATTAGGTCAGCTCTTCTCAAAGTCCTTTTCTCAGTAGAAAATTGATCCTTTTCTTTAGCCTTACAAAGCCTCGACCAACGTTTCCTGACTCCCAGCACCTCAACGCTGGGTTTGGCTTGTAGAGCAGCGCCCCGGCACTGAGGAGTTGTAAAGGAATTTACAATTTTGCCCTTGCTTTGCCAGAAATCCCTAATTTGCCCTTGCTTTACTCTAAACTGCAAAATACAAACTAAACAAGTAAAAATATCCTAAAATACTTTAAAACAAGCAAATTATTAAGTCTAAAAATACCTAATTCATAGGTATATTACCCACTAATCAAATACCCCCAAACTTAAACAATTGCTTGTACTCAAGCAACGCAAACAACTAAAACAAAACCGAATTCAATAACTCACTACATGAAACAACAACTCAAGCATGATTCAACATTGACAACCTCAATCAGCCTGGAAGATCCTTAACTCAACTCAAATGAATGGTCAAAATCAAACATTAGCTAAACTTGAGATATCATCAATTCAATCTAACTCCAACCCACAATGTGCGTGTATGTATCAACATGTCAATCTCACCATAAATTAACCAAACTTGAGAATCATAAGGCTCAAAGACAGATAAATACAAATAAAAGAGATACATTACCCCTCTATAGACTAGATACCCCGTATTCAAAAATCTTTTAGTACATGTTTTTTTTAAAAACTTGACCAGTGCAATGTCTAGTTTTCTTAAACTTTTCAATGCTACCCATGTAACGAGCTTTCAACCAATACTCTCAAACCTGTCGGCTTTAGGGTAGTAGGTGTTAAGACACCCCAACGGATTTAATAACACGAATAGCAAAGGCCACAAAACTATACTAGCCAAGCAATTATTTATATTTATTTATTTTGACTTATGCAATGTTAATCTTTATTAGGCTATTCAAAGTTACCCTTGTAGCGAACTTTCAACCAACGACTCCCAAACCACGATTTTAGGGGGCTGAATGTAGAGACACTCCTAAAGATTTACTTGTTCGAGTAACAAAGGCCACAAAGATAAACAATCAAAATTTATTCTTTTTTTTTTGAATAAATAATTTTCAAAATACGAGGTAAGCTAAACCATAGAGGTGATCTATATCTGACCTAAGCCTCAGATTCTTTTAGTTCGACTAATTCACAGTTAAATCAACATATTGACCTTGTGCAATTAAACTCAGGGTTTTATTCAACGAATTAAATTAACAATATCCTCAAGCCAACTTTGTTATCATTGTCCCATTCATTCAAGTTGTTAAACAATTCACAACATTTTTATCATCGAATAACACAAGGTTTCATGCCTCATTATGCTCAAGTTATAAATATGCTAACACCATGCAAACTAACATATAATCACAGTACTAAAAACTAACACAGTCTAGATGCAAAACAACTTAACATTAACATACAAACCTACAATAAAAACTATCCCCAAACTTAAGTTGATCAATGCCCTCATGCGAAAAATAAAGAAGTAAGAACAGAGGACTCCCCTAATTTGGTCAATTGGCGTGATCAATCTCCTCATAGCTCTCATCTTCTTGATCCGAGGGTGGAAAGACAGGTAGGGTAGGCAACACAGGAAACTGACTGGGGACCATAGTAGAATTCAGACGGGAAAACATATCCACCAAGGCATTATTGAAACTGACAATGTACCCAAATATTGTGTCTTGCCGCTCAGCCAAACGAACATTTTGCGCCCTAAGATTATATAACTAACCATTTACCTCTTGCTGAACCTCCTCAGACAAAACTCGACGAGGGGCTGCGGTAGATGAACTTGAAGCCATAGGATTAGGCTCTGGATGTGGATCCGACAGTGCAATTATAAAACCTAACCCTCGTGGATGGGACTCGCCTCTATTCCAAACCTTATATCTCATTATCATCTTGTGGTCAAGAACAGGCATGGGCTGCCTGCTGAATCATTTCTTCGGACTTCCATTTGACCCCGGCTTTATCACATAGAGCATAGATAAGAGAAGGATGTGGCAGGCCACCGGTGGTAACCCCCCTTCTAGAGCACGCAGAATAGATCTCTCAATGATATAGTCGACATCCAATTATTTTCCTTGCACCAAGCAGTACAAAAAGACAGCCATCTCCTTTGTCACGTCCCTAACATGTGTGTACATGGCATCAGTTTTGCGCAAATGAAGGCGTACCAGGCCTTTCCGTATCGGTGATAAGACCAGAATAGTAGACTGACGTCTTAAGAATAATTTGTCATATTGAGGTTTTTATATTTCTTAAGTTTTGTTATTGACTTTTAAGTTTTGGAGTATAGTTATCTAAGGTGATAATTAAAGGCAGCTTGAATAAATTATTAATTATTGTGGAATTATTGGTTTGAATTTAATTTAGTTTGAGGTGAAAATATTTAGATGGTGAATAACACTTCATATTTGATATTGTTAGCATTTGATGGCACGATTTTGTGGAGTGTGATATAAGTGGTTTTGAGTATGACGAGATATTGTTGTATTCTTTATATCTCATGATATCTCGTTATTCGTTACATTTTTTTTGTATTTTTGTTGGCACTCTTGAATAAAAGTTTGATCTTTGATACCTTAACTTCATTATGTAATTTGATGTATTTTATTTCTATTATAATTTGAATATATTTCATGTTTCTCCAGCGGTACTATCATTATGTTGATTTGTTTGTATTGCTAATAGTTCAAAATTTGGTACTGGCTTAATGGTTTTGTTTATAATCAAATCCATATTTTACTTTGGTTTGGTCTAGATATTCTGAACTTCATATTTTGTAATCTTTTGAATTTGTTTCTCATACATAGAATTTTATTGATTTTTGTAGAGCGGTACATGTTGTTACATTACTTTGGAGATATTTTGTCTATGATTTGATTCAACTTATACGTTTAGATCCCTTTTGTTGGTATTATGTCGCATGTGTTATAACATCATATATTTATAAAATAAGTGATATGGTATTCCTGAGCTATAACCATCTGTGGGGTTACCACAGACATGTCCTCTTAGCACCGATGTATAACATTTTATGTGACGGTGTGATCAGTTTACGGCGTATCCTATCTCATAACTTGTAAATAATTTGAAAGAGGAAGTGTGTGTGGACCTGTGGGGGGAGGGGGGGCATAGGAATGGCAATGTGACGGGACGGGGCGGGAATTACACATCTTCTCATTACTGGTTTTATAAAAAAAAATTCATACTCACCCCATTCTTTATGGGGATCGGAATTTAAACATCCACGGGAAATTTATATCACGGTGAACATTAATATTTTGTGAATTTTTAAATAAAAAATTAATTTTAATTATATTTACAATAATACGTACATAAAAATTAATCATATTTTAACTCATACATAATAAATTTAAGAAAAATCAAATAATAACAATATATATACACACAAGGACATGAGTTTTAATTATGTAAGTATATAATAGTATAAATTTTAATTTAATTAATATCTATTCGGGGGCGGGTATTAGGTCGGGGGAAAGTAGGAGTGTGCATCAGTACATATACCGTACCGAATACCAAATTTTATGAAAATATAATACCAATACTGGTACCAAAATACGGATGTTATCGTATCGATAATACCGGTTCGGTATGAGTATGGTAACCGGTTCAAATTTTACTCATTCAATTATTATTTTTTTACAAAAAAAAAAATATTTAATATAATCATATTAATGCTAAATTAGGCTATTGTTTTTTAAGAGAGAGTGAAATAAACATCACAAGACAGTAAAATGAACTCAATAAAGTAACCTAGAAAGAATATATATTTTATATATATACATACAAGCTTGCTGTAATGTATTTATCAGAATTTTGATCCAAACTTATGTAGTGTATATATATGAATCCTTCTTATCTTCCTGACTAGGTAACTTGGAATAATTGTAGGTTTGGTGAGGCGCCAGGAAAGGCCTAGCGCCTAGGCAAGGTGTCAAGGGGTGTCTAGCGCCTAGGCGGGGTGTCAAGGATGGCCTAGCACATAGGCGGGGCCTAGACAAACCTAGGCGAGAATTTTTAGAACACTGCGCCTGATTAACAGACTAGTCTTTTTAGATCTTTCATTCCAACGCCCACTGATTCTCTCTACGGACCTCCTCTTGTTCTTCTTCCTATGGTGTGAAGTCATTCCTGATGTTGAGAGTCATGCGAGTTTTCCCCTCGATCATGTCCAGAAGGCTCTTGATGTTCAGACAGTTAGCAGCCTGGGAATCAGACACCAAAGAAAGCACAAGTTACCATATCCCGCAGAATGTTAATTCATTACAATGCAAGATTAGAGATACATGTTATAAATGAGCAAACATGCTTTATAGGGAAACTAATTGTAACTACAGTTTGCATATGAATGTAAATATGAAATTAAAAGAAATCTTTATGGGGACAATCAAATACTAGGGGGATTTACGAAATACAAACCCAAAAAAAGCATATAAAAAGAAAAATATTTTCAAAACTTGTTAAGGGCAACTGTCTCGGCCTTCCATATGCTCACTCGTCCCTGAAAAGCAGTCTTGTAAAAGTCTAAAACTGCCACAGCATACGAAACCATTCAATATAGGATTAGTTGACACTTCCTTGTATATCATCCCCATACATATTAAAATCATCACAACACTACAGAACAAATAATCATAACAATAACTGACAATAAGATAAAATCACCACAAACACTACAAACCGTAAGAGTCCTGCTAGTTTTTTGCCGAACTACGATTGTAACGTATATCAATTCATGGGATGGAATGAGATTGGGTAGGATTCTAAAATTGGCCCACCATATTAGATACGCCGTTAAAATATTACCAATCATAATTATCCACGTACGTAACTCGCAATTGAAAAGTCGACATATAAAGTCACAAGATATATCATTATTCAAAGGATAATATCCATAAAACTGAATTGGTAAATTTGGATTGATTGTAAGAATTGCCAAAATCATATATACAGTTTTCCGAATAAGAAAATAACTAACTGGGTTTATTCCCCTCACTTCTCCATCTTACTAACTAAGTTGTTCCTGATAGTTTCTATGACAAACAACCTTTTCCTGTAACAAGACTACCATAATCTAATCCAAACACTTTTTAAATACTGCTTTAAATGTGAATATTAAGATATGTCACTTATCCATGCTAAACCAAACAAACATAGGACAAAAAAGGGACTTTAATATGAGGGAGGTAATTATCATAAATATGAACATAGAAAAATATGTAGATAATTTAACAGTATAATATCAATAAAAAGAGAAAAAAAATATGTAGTTAACTTAACAACATAATGTTGTGAAAAGGGCTCTTCATTCGCAACATACAATATCAAATAAAATATAGAAAAGTATGTAAATAATTTAACAAATCAATTAGTGTGAAAATGGTATTACTATCCATCCATCTCATATCAGTATTTATACCCCAGGGCTATGCTTGTTTGCAAGGATTATTAATTCCAAGTCTCTTGTTTGTTTTTAAAAATAGACTTGAAATTATTAATCTCGGAATACTTGAAAGGGGGACAATTTAAAAACATGTCCAACTAGATATTATAATCTCTGCCACTTGGAACTAAAAATTTGTGGACAAAATTAATTTTTAACTTTATTTAAAATGACAGATGTATTAAATTTAAAGCTTCATGTATATATTAAAGAAGAGAACAAGCTAAAAAAAGTAATAATACTATGAGAGAAGACAGTAGGTCAAACGCTACTTAGCTATGGTCGTGATGTTTGGAATTTGATAAACGTCAAGAAAAGAAATTAAAATAAAATGTGGAAACAGAAAAAAAAACTCCTATAAATATTACACTCTAGTGACGAAGTCTAAATAGTAATGCTTTCAAACAATATTATATCAAATAATTTTTAAATATTATGAAATATGAATTGTTACTAAAACCGAAAGAATTTATATATATATATATATATATATATATATATATATATATATATATGCATTCGATATAATTAATCTTTAACTTTGTTTAAAAAGACCGATAAATAAGAATATAATATATTTGTTATTAGTAGTAAGAGTATGATAGTCCAAACAATAAGTTTTATCCAATCTTTTAAATAATCCTAAACAAAACAAACATGTGACTAGAACTATTTAATCTTAGGATTAATAATCTTGAGATTATAATACATATAAATATAGTCTCGGGATTATAATTCTTACAAACAAACCTGGCCCAGGTATGTATATATTCCTCTCCTCTCCTCTCCTCTCCTCTCAGCAAACTGCTACATTCACTTGTAAAGAGTACAACTTGAATATACAGTTTGACAAGTAAGATAATACCCACTCTTTCTTCACTTTTCTTATCAAGCAAAGAAATAAATATACTTCAAAAGCAATCAACCAAAGACATGAAGATACTTCAAAAGCATATATTTTAAATGACTTCATCAATTTCAAAACTCCAAAAAAAAGTAAACAAAGGTAAGATAAAAAAAAATACCCAAACGAATAATTGACTTTTAATCACCAAATCTTAACAGATTCAAGAAGCCCTAACGAAACCCTAACAGCAATCTAAATCAAACCTTTTCTTTGTTTAGATTCTCTTTCTTTCTTTTTTTTTCTTTTTTTTTTGGAAAATATAGAAGAGAGGTCAAAGAAATTTTATAATCAGAATTACAAATATGACAGAATTAAAGTGAAACCTTCTCTATCAAGAAAAATGCAATCACATAAAAGGAAAAATCATCTTGACAAGAGAATGAGTTGTTATATTACCCTTATGAAGAACATCACAACAAAGTCACTAAAGAACACAAGATTAGACATTCAATTAATCCTCTGCTGACAAATTCCTCAATCCAGCAGTTAGTTGGTTGGTCTCCATAAATATGTGTGAACAACTAAAGTTTAAGATGAATTGAAACCATTAAGGATGGATGGATAGCCACACTTCAGCTAACAGAGAATTTAGCTGTCCACTCCAAGAATTAAGGCAAATCGCCAATCACAATGCCGCTTGTCTATTATATAAAATGGCGTGTAGTGCAGTGTAGCTTATCATTTACGTTTAGTTAATGCAACTAAAATGTTAGTATATGCAAGAATTCAAATCCATAATATCTCTCCTATCTAAATAAACTCTCTTCTGATAGTAATATTATGGTAACAATGTAATGACATACAATGAACTCCCATAAGCTTAGTAAGTTAGTTCTATATAAAATAATTCATCACCACTGATAAAGCCAAAAGTAAGCAATTTTTCTTCTTTCTTAAATTTTGTAATAATAAGGTCAATCAAATTCATAAGCATGAAAATGCCGTAATTTTAAAACCAAAATTACAATATTAGAGGCCAAAATTTGTGCCAGAGTTTACCTGCACATGAAGTAAGCCATGCCCAACAAAAATTAAATTGACAGTTTCAGTGGACCTCAGATGCTGAAGAATTATCACAGAGACCAACTAGAACGCAACATTACGACAGGAAATTGAGTAGTACCATCCATCACATACACAAAAGCTGGTTGCAGGCTAAATCTAGTACCCAGATTCATTTTGAGAAAGGCTTCAACCTGAAAATGGTCCCAATTTTTTGGGCCCTGGACCAATCCGCCCAAGCTTAAACCCCATCCCAAATCATCATTAGGTGTATCAGACATGGTAACAGCCCACCGTATATGTCTTGGATATGATTTTTTCATCTCGACCCAACCTCCTATCCTAGTACTCTCATCAAGCTCTGACTCCAACACCACGGCAATTGATCCCGACCAGATATTTTCCTCCCTATTTGTCCCAATCAATGGACTAGATGTCTCTACAGAAATTTCAGGATGTTTGTCATGTTTAAACATGCCCGTGGGAATGGCCATGGGTCCAAGGTTGACCTGTTGATTTGACATTTTAGGCACTCGATGTATACCCAAAAGAGAGAGTTTTGTACTTCGTGAAAGCTGACACATAACTTGCCCAAAAGTGCTAAAGCAATGCATGAGTCCGGCAGAATCAGGTTGCATTCCCAGTCCAGAGACAAACTGTGCCAAAGAAGCAACCACATTTGATTTTCTCATCTTCAAGCCAATGGCACTACCACTTTGTTCATTCAAAAGAGGAGGCCCACAAAATGAATAATCAGTAAGTCCCTTTTCCTGCAAGATAAAATTATAAAGTCAACAATATCAGAAGCTGAGAAATATTTACTTGCAACAAATTGGGATTATCATGAAATGCTGCCAACCTGTTCTTACAAATAATTCATATGCAACAACCAACACAATCAGTGTACCCTCACAATGAGGCCAAGCTAGCCAATCGGGGCTATGCAGGATTCTCATGGTCTAAAAACAACATGGGCCAATTAAAATTTCATTGAATAAATTTTTTGAAATTTTAGACAAGATTCCTGACTGGAAGATGCCATGCCTATCAACAAGTATAAATGATCAAAGAAACAAATGTTATATGCAAATAGTAAATATCCACATATAAGTCGAGATCATCAACTCATGATTGGTTGCCGGCAAGCGGTCTTCTGTGTCCTGCGACTGATAATTGCACATGCCTACACAAGAAAAAATTTTCTGATTGTTTTATATATATGGTATCACTGTTCCTCAAACAAATTTTAAATCTCATGCAGACAATTTGCATAATTTGAATACTTGAACATAATCAATTCACTAAATGTTACGAACCGTATTGTACCTGATAACAACTTCTTTTGATCGCGACATCTCTACATCGAGCTCCCATTGGGGTAGCAACTACAGAGAACCAGTCGCTAATAATTGCTTCATAATGCACTTTTGCCAGTGAAAGTGGACTACCTAAAACATCACCTTGGCCTTTTTCTCTGGCCACAAAATCTGCCGTGAGAGTATCTTTCTCCCGAATAGTTGTCTCAAAAGTGAACCTGGAATCAATACCAGTTCGTATTCCTGCTCTCTGGATTGCATCTTGACGTTGTTGATTAACATGATCGAACAATAATAATGCCCCTAAAACATCAACCTCTCCCCTTAAGTGAGTGCTGACTTCTTGGAATGAGCTTCCCTTAGAAACTTTATAGAATGAAAGCATTCGTTCCACCTTGTCTTGCCTGTCCCTAATTTTCATGAGATCTGAAAATGCTTCTCTCTGCAACCGCTTCAAGATTTCAATCTGAAAATCATATCATTGAAGAGTTGTAAAGCCCCATCATACAGCTGTAGCTACCTATTGGAGCAGCAATTCTGTCAAATTCAAGACTGGAACAGGACAGTTACGGAAAAAAGAAAAGAAAGAAGAGAAAGAAAAAAGAAGAAGAAATAATTAGTAGTAAAGTTTCAAGGGTGACCGCAACATAGAACATTTATAATTTGGTAGGAACAACTTGCTCATGCCTTTTGCAATAAACACTATACTATATATTGTGTGCCCGAATTGATATAATAACATTCAGCTGATGGTCCAAGCGGTTTTCGCTTTCCCGAGTTTTGTTTTGATTGGATAATGCCTGCCTGCCCTTGAGCCCATAGATTAAAAGAAATCAGTAACTTGATTTTCATACCCTTGAGCTAACAATGTCAGCAAGTTGTGCTAAGGTAGAAGGCAGAAATCAGTCGGTTCAAAAACTCAACAGATACAATCATGAATTCCATAAAAATTAAATTGGACAATAAAATGTGGATGATTGTTTTATACGAGTATATGACTGGATAATATTGTGTTGCGATAATATAATAAGAAAGTGCACTTATTTAGTAACCAAAATGAGATCGCAAGTGTGAATATCTTGAATCAATACTGCAGTATTAGAAATACTCTCTCTCTCTCCCTCTCCCTCTCTCTCTCTCTCTCAATGAAAGGTGTTTCCAAATAAGCTCCAACAAACTATTGGCATCAAATATAATATCAATATGGTATCCTGTTTCATCTTTCAAGGACTTTGCCACAATAAACAGGAAACCAACACATGTTTCTACTCCATTTTCACTATTAAGATTTACCATGTCGGGATCCAAAGCCCAAACTAAATCACGTCAATGTTACAGAAGCTCAAACTAAATCATGTAAACTGTGTGCAGCCCTAATAGTGCCAAAGGTAGCAACTTCTAGTTTCATAATTCATATGCAGCGGTATCCATATTAGACACCTCATAAGGCTCAAGGACGTATTAAGTTACCATTATGCAGAACCACAAGCAATCCATATGCAGTCAAGAGGAGGTAAAAAAAAGATACTGATGTGAAAATATAAGCCTCAACCCTTATTCGTGTTTAGAGGAAAATATTAAATATGGATGTATAGGAGAAAGTTTTCCCATAATCTTAAGTCAGAAGCTATTCCTTCTCCAATCTCCAGAGTTAACAGAAAGTGCTCCTAGTGTATACTTGATGCAATTGAAAGATTATACACATTTTTCATTAAAAAAAACCTTTTACTGTTATGTTAATAATGAGAAAACCAATTTTGCTAAGATGATATAGCGCTGATTCTTGAAGATATTACGAAAGGACTTATTTATATTATGTTTTAAAGAGACCTGTACAGACATGCCATTCCTTTTAGACCTCTATCTCACCTTTTTCCATTAACAAAATGGAAGGTTTAATGTTCAAGTTGTATTATAACATATGCATTACATGATATGCTACACTCCAAAATATTAAAATAAGATTAGAAACTATGCAACCTGTTAAGTGCAGACCACACTTGCAAACAATAAAAGGCTTTCAACATGTTGTACTAAAACATTAGTAACCACCAACCAGTCCAACAGATACATCAATATGATGTCACCAGTCTTGCTGCTTGAAGGCATATGTTTGAGCACCAAATGCAAGCTAATCTTCAAATTCACTTACATAGGGCCATGATGTAAGATCAATACTGATCAATAATTTATGTAATTTCCAAGAGAAGAGTCCATATAACACAGATAATAGGATACCAGTGGTATACTTAAAAAAGCTTCATCTCCATATAAATATCTAAATCCCCAAGATCTGAAAAATGAAAACATTAATGAAGGCATCCCATTTTCCTCTTATAATCATTATACAAAATTGTTGTCTGCACTTAGTTTTTCTTTTTGTGAGTTTTCTTTAACTTTATGGCAGTTAAAACCTTAACCTGCTACTCTCATTACATTGACATTTTTCCTTTCTCGCATTTTCTTGGGGCTTAAATATAAATTATTACTCCACTTCAGTGATCGTTCTTTCAATTTTTTCAATTAGGTGAACAAACTTTTAATTTTTCTCTCTTACGTTCAACTGAACATGTCATGTCATAAATGCAAACTAAGGCAATCAGTACTTATGTGGAATTAAAAAAAGAAGTTGTTATTTTAAGATTTATCTCACATTCATTAAACATCAAAGGGTAAAAAGTCATAAATTTTATGAATTTTTACCGTTTGATGTTTAATAAATGTACAAGAATATTAAAAAAATATTTTTTAATTACACATAAGCATTGATTGGCTTAGTCAGCGGGTCACGTCATTAATTTATGAATTGACATGTCTGATTGAACGTAAGTGAACAAAAATAAAAATTTGATCACTTGATTGCAAAAATTAAAAGATTAATCATCGAATTGGAAAAATGTCAATAGTAATTTATATTTAGGCCCTTGCTTGGACCTAATCAATGGTGGTACATGTAACACCTCAGTCCCACGTAGTAACATGTGAGATACTTGGATGTATATATAAGGACTCAAGCTACTATTATTAATACCTTCAGTTATGACCTTTTGAGTGAGCTTGTGGTGGGCTAAAATAATACAAAAATATATTATTGAGAAAGCGTATTGGGCCTTATTACATTATCATTTGATTCGAACTTGAGATTTTACCCGAGTTATTATATATGGTATCAAAGCCGACTTTCAAAAACTCATGTAGGGTCATCCGATCGACTTGGTTGTCAGAGGTGAGGACACGAAGGCGAACCAAATAGGCCTATGATATTATCCCACAATGACTTGAAAGACAAAGTTTTTGGATCTTGTGTGGCTATATGTTCCGCCTTACGGGAACGTCAGGTATTTAAGTGGGAGTGTTTATAACATGTTAGTCCCACATCGTAACATGTAAGATAGTTGGATGTGCCTACAAAAACTCGAGCTGCTATAATTAATACTTTTAGTTATGATCTTTTGGGTAAGTGGGCTAAAATGACCCAAGAAAATACTCATTGAGCCTGATTATGTTATGATTTGATTTGGACTTGAGATTTGACCGAGTTGTTACATTACGGGATTCATTGAATTCCCAAACCTCAATTTTTAACCTTTTTACAAATGAAAATACTCTCAGTTAAGTTTTTTTAGATTAAGTGACAATGCAAGCCATGAATGTGCATTTAGTCTCCAAATTCTGGATTCAATTATCATTTAAAGGTATTCCTCTAAGAATTGTGCTATATTTTCATGAAAATCCAAAAGGATAACCAGATTTATGCATACTTGTAGCCACACGATTTCAGCCATCAAAACTATATAACTAACAGAAACGCAGAATTATCAATATTACTTAATTTTTTCGAAAAATAAAACGATTATGGATATCAAAATTACGAAAATGAAGAAATAGGGAAGGAAAGATAATGAGGGATATAACAAGTACCGGATTCTGGTGATTGAAAGTGTCGCGCCAGTGGAAGATGGCGTTAGCGAAGTCTTGAGTGGATTTTGCTAGTCCTTTCATCTTGTCCACCACTGAAGCTACGGGTTCCATACCTCAGAAGAAGCTGGTTTGATGAGTTTTACTTTGATTTTGAAAACACAGAACAGAACATTGCAGAGCGGTTACCAAAGATAAAAATCAAAGTGTTTCTAGGGAATTCCCTAGGGTTCCGTTTGGATGAAGTAAAAAGAAAGAAAAAGAAAAAGACAAAATAAAGAAATTATATTTTTTACAAGTGTTTGATTGGTATTAAAATTTGTAAAAAAAAAATAAGACTTAAAAGTTTTTCTAGAAAAGTAATATTTTCTCATTATTTTTTAATATTTTCACACGTATTACCTATATATTAGCTAATAAAAATTCGACACATCAACTAATATGTGGATCTTACGTATAAAAATATCAAAATATGATGTGAAAATATTGATTTCCTTTTTTTATGATGCAAATCTATCTTAAAATTACGTAATTAAGGGGATGTTTATTTAGGACTGAATATATCTGAATGACTTAATGACTGAATCGATAAGTCATTAAGTGTGTTTGTTTTGAAAAAAAATCATCTGAATGACTGAATCGGTCAAATGATTGAGCCGAATGGTTGATTCAGAATTTTTTAGGCTGAATGGTTGAATGAGCAGCTGAAAAAAATTAAAAAAATATATTAACTATTATATTAAGTAATATTAAATAAATTTACAACAACTTTGAATTTTTCAGATGGATAAAATAATAAAATTATGTCATTCAGATGTTTCAGATATGTTAATTATCAAATAATTTTTTTTATTCAGATTCAGATTCAGCTCATTTAAATTTATTCAATTTTTATCAAACACCCCCTAAATTTAAAAGATTTTTTAGCTTATCAATTTTTTTTTACTTTCCATTGATAAGCTTACCTCTGGGCTAATGATTTTTTTGTACTAGAAATTTTACTTTTTTGATTCTTATCTCATTACGATTGCACATGAAGCTTTAAAATATAGTGATTTTGAATGCTAAAATATTTGAAAGTGGTTAAAATTTAATGTTATCGAAGGCACATTTTATATTAAAATGATGAAGTTTATAAAAAAAAACTTTATAAAATTATTTGTCTAACACTATTGAACCTAGGAGCCGCGCATTGCATTCAATTACTACTAACACAGTTTATGAGCGGGTAGCACTTGTCAATTTTAATCAAATTAATTCTTAAAAAGATTTGATCTCAAAATCTCAAATTTAAGGTTTCAATAAGTCTGGGCAGACATGAAAATTGGACCGGAATATTGGACAGTTTCAGTTTTTTTTTTTGCATGACTCTCAAAAAATATATATTATTTATTCTAATAGGAATTTTTACAAAACATAGTGTTTTAGATGTAATTTAGATACATATACAAGAACATGGTTGTACAGTCTGTATAACCCTGTTTTTGTATATGTATCCAAATTACACCTTAAACATTATAGTTTGTAAAAATTCCTGTTAGAATAAATACTCTACATTTTTTTGGAGTCGCAAGCAAAAAAAAAAAAACTAAAAATATCCAATATTCATGTCTAATAAAAATGTCCATGTAGAAGGACTCTTAAGGTTTTGATTAAGAGACCAGCTAAGCACAATAAGCTTAACTAATAAATTATCCAAAGAATATTACTATATACTAAATCAATTCATAACAACTAAATAAAACAAAAAGAGATGACGAACAGAGGGGGAGAGGAATTATTTTGATAAATATTTTATACAAATAATAATAATAATAATAATAATAATAATAATAATAATAATAATAATACTCCATCCGTCCCATAGTTATAGACTAATTTTCTATTTTGAGATGTCCCAATATATAGGCTACTTACTATTTATAAAATTTAGTTGATTCATTGTTTTATTTTTTTGCCCTTATAATAAATATTCAACAATTACACTTTTTTTGAAGAAACAACATTCAATGTCATTATTTTTATGACCACATTTAATGTTGTTGTATTCTCTTTGGTTAAAGTTATATGGTAATGAACTTTAATGGTCAGTACACATCAATCAATGAAGTCGAGAGTTCTAGTGTGATAAGTAAGGAGTAATTAACTTACTCATTAATTCCATATTAAGGGGTATATGTGAAAAATTTCTGTTAAAAATTATCATTTAAACTGGTTTTCTTAAATTATGTGCCAAAAGAAATCAGCATATAACTATGGGACGGAGGGAGTAATAAATAATAATAATAATAATAATAATAACGATAACAATAATAATAATAATAATAATAATAATAATAATAATAATAATAATAATAATAGTACTAATAATAACAAAAACAGTAATAATAATAATAATAATAATAATAATAATAATAATAATAATAATGATAATAACAATAATAATAATAGTATTAATAATAATAATAATAATAATAATAATAATAATAAAATAACAACAACAACAACAACAACAATAATAACAACAACAACAACAACAACAACAATAATAATAATAATAATAATAATAATAATAATAATAATAATAATAAACAAAGCACGAGGATGATGCTGCGCTCTACAATTTTTTGGCGTCTTTGATGGACTACATCACCACTATTCCCGACGAATTGGTGGAGCAACGGGTTTCAGTGTCCAGAATTATTATTTTTTATTATTGTGATTATTATTATTATTAGTATTAGTATTAGTATTAGTATTATTATTTATTATTATTATTGTTATTATTTATTATTATTATTATTATTATTATTATTATTGTTATTATTATTAGTATTATTATTAGTATTATTATTATTGTTATTATTAGTATTATTATTATTATTATTATTAGTACTATTATTATTACTGTTATTGTTATTATTATTATTATTATTATTATTATTATTATTATTATTATTAGTACTATTATTATTATGACTGTTATTGTTGTTATTATTATTATTATTATTTGTATAAAATATTTATCAAAGTAATTCTCGTCCCCCCTTTGTTCGTCATCTCTTTTTGTTTTATTTAGTTGTTATGAATTGATAACAATATTCTTTGGATAAATTTGTAGTTAAGCTTATGGTGTTCAAGTGGTCTCTTAGCCAAAACCTCAAACTTGAGGTTTTGGGATCAAATTTGGGCAATGACATCTTTTTAGAAATTAATTTGATTAAAATTGACATCAACAATGTCACGTAGGCGCCACGTGTGACACGTCAGCAGGTCAACGCACATGTGACATGTGACAACCCCAAAATAGGTCCATTCAATCCAACCTATTCTGAGTCACCAAATACATGGTACAGAAAATAACTACAACTTTATTACAACAATTGTCGTGCAAAATACAACAACACATATGTTGTGAGTTTGGATACAAATATATACCAAATGTGACTCATGTTCCAACTGTAGACATCACCTCACAATGACACCTTACATAAAGGTATAGTCAAAAACTGTTTTAGAAATTAGAATCTTTGGAAAGTGCTCAAGAAAACCTTCGTACATGGGAGACCATGCTTCTAGGTTGTGATAGATATCATATGGCCACAGAATTATCCTTGGTAGACCCAATAGACCCCAAAGAAAAACGAGAAGTTTACTATCATATTATTCCCAATGGTGAGTCTTCTCTTGACATATCATTATCTCTACTGTCTCTAATTGAGAATTATACTTCAAACAAACACCAAGATTATATAGGTCTCGTAAAGATACTCAACAAGTGGATGAGCACAACCCTGTCTTATGATGACACGAGGTTGTATGTCATTAGACATATTGTATGATAGTGACAAAATACCCTTCTAACGTTGGGTTCACCTCACCCTATTTTCTTCACAAAATATAACTACTAAATGATGATCACCGTTCTATTCCCTTGTTACCCCCGCTCGACCCAGCTACACTCTTATTACCTGAAAGGCATTGTGAAACAGAAGGGTGAGCACAACTAGCCCAGTAAAGAATATCATGACTAAAGATAAATAAATTATCAATAGTCTTCATCAGTAATAAATCAGAGATTTTGAACATATGGTAGATGATAAAAATTTCAACTATAGTTGCAGCGGAACGAGCAATCCATTAGAAGAGTCAAATAGACTATAAAGTCTATTATCTTTTTCATGTTAAAAATTCACCAACAATATTTTATCCCTGTAACATCAATCAACAATTCCTGTCCACAATCACGTGTATAACTCATAATCGTAATTGTAGTTCTAAATTTCTTTTCTCATCCAGGACAAAGATAATTTTTATCACCTGAAACATCAAAGATCATGATTATACCAAATCACAGTTCATGTTCATAATCATACTAATAAATTCATCTTTGCACTACGGCCCAAAGATATTCATCAACAAGTCATCTTTGCACTACAGGCCAAAGATATTCATCAACAGACCATCTTTGCATTACGAGCCAAAGATATTCATCAATAATTCATCTTTGCACTACGAGCCAAAGATATTCGTCAACAGTTCATCTTTGCACTACAGGCCAAAGATATTCATATCTCAAAGAAATATATAATCATTTCAGAATTTATATAAACAATAATTATAACCATGTTAATCAATTCATCTTTACACTTAAGTTAAAGATATTCAATTATAAATTCAATGGTCATGATCATACCAGTTAACAATTCATCTTTGCACTACAGGCCAAAGATATTTCTCAGTCACGATCATACCAATAATTTACCCATCTTTACACTCAAGTGAAAGAGAAATGCAACATCAGGGTTATAAAAATGTTATATATGATAATAAAAATAATATGATCAAAATATCGATTTAATTTTAAGAGTAATATTCATAAATCAACTATAATTTGGTCAGAAAAAGAAACCAATTTTGTCGTGAATAGTAACTCGTGAATAGTAACTCGACATGAAAAATATAGAAATTCTACAATAAAATCCATACCAATATTTCGGTATAATGATATTGAAAGAATAATATTTTTTAAGCTTATAAACAATTTATTTTAATTGTTTACACTTTACTAAATAATGCATTTAATCATCCTAAAATGCCAAACTCATAAGATTTCATTACCAATAACCAAAACCCTCATCAAAAATCTGCATTTACCTCATATAGGATTCTCAAGCCATAAAATCCTATTTTCTAATTTTCTTACTTCACATAACATATTTAATTCATTTACTCATAACTAGTCTATTTTTATGAAAAATACCAAATCAGTTCCAAAAATATTTCTTTTCTGGGATATAGCAGAATATAGTCCCATATTGAACATATATTTTTATTCATGGTTCAATGATTATAATTAATAGAATGGTAAATTTGTAAATGCAATTTTTTTCTTTTCTTTACATCGGAATTCAAAAAGGTAAGATTTTTTTTTTAAATTTCTATTTAAAACTCAGAAACAACACAAATGAAAATTTTAAGTTTTCTATTTTTTTTGTCCAAAACTCAGAAACAGAGTGTATAAGAAAAAGGGTTATCTCCAACGAAATTATTTCTGAGGAATTTAAATCCATCGACATTAAGCTAATTTCAAGTTAAACGCAAAGTCGACCACTGAACTTTAATGATTTTGTGTATTAAACCCCTTTCTTCCGATCAACCCAAACAGAGCCCCTTTTTATTTAAAAATTTGGACTTTGAACCCCTAGGCGCCACATGTGCGTTGACCTGATGACATGGCACATGTGGCAGATCTGACATGGTATTTTATATTGTAATTTGACATGTGTTAGCTGCTGACGTGGCGTCTGTTAAATTTTTCCAAACAATTGCCTCTCCTCAGATTCGAATTTTCAACCTCTTATTTGGAACATTGGTCATATGACCACTGGAGCACCACAAGTCATTTGTTAATATCTTGCAAGGATTAATATTTATATCAATACATGAGATTGAACCCAAAAAATTAAAATACTACACAGAATATTAGTAATAGTAATAATGTTAGTAATAGTAATAATAATAGTAATAATAGTAATAATAATAATAATAATAATAATAATAATAATAATAATAATAATAATAGTAATAATAATAATAATAATAATAATAATAATAATTAATAATATTAGTAATTTAAAAATTTAGAAATTCCCTATAAATGATAGTTTTTTAGGATTAATTACATATTTTAGTACATTTTTAAAAATAATTACAATATTGGTGCATAGATAAAATAATTACAAAAATAATATAATTTTTCATATTTATTTATAAAATTAATACATTTGGGTATCCTTTAATCGTGACCCACGATTATCTCCCTTATCTCTTCCTGTTAATTATTATCTTCTTATTCAAACACAACAGACCCATTTTTGATCTCTGTCCCTATTTCTCTCTCTTTTTTCTTTATCCTTTTTACTCCTACTATAAACCAAAGTGATGAATTACCTAATACAATTCGCTTCAGCAAGGGAAAACGTTAGGGATATGGATGGCATACGAAGCAAACCAATTGCAAGTATTGTTCATGTTGTTTTTTCTCGCCAAAGCTGAATACCACCCCCTGTAATACCCGAGAATTTTCATATATTAATAAATAGATATATTAATGGAAATGAATATTTATTTGAATAGAAATAATTTCGTGTTATGAGACGAGTTAACTTAATTATATTAAAGTGAATAATTATAATAAGTGAGGAAATGTGGAGTTGTAAGAAACTCGTTGAAATGCCTTGTGTGGCACCGTGATGAGAAATAATAGTGATTATATTAATTAACGAAAGAATTGTTAAGCGAACAATTAATCTATATTAATTGTTAATTGTTATTAAATAATATTGATGAATTGTTATAGAATATTAATGGTGATTAATAATGTCATTGATTAATAGGGAAGGGATTAATTAATATTATTATTAATTAATTGGTAAGATAAATAACTTATTATTTGCTATGTGATAATTAAATATATAAAATATATGGGATACAACTATATTATATAGTGTAGTGCGACACTTATGTGACTATACTATAACTACCATATATTAAGATTTATTAAACTATATTGTATGAAGCAATGCGATTGAACATATTAGAACTATATGTTATGAATACATCATGAAATGTGTATGTGACCATATATGTATGTGGGTATACATTAAAATAATATATCAGGAATATATTGTAGACAATGGTTGACTGATAGGATTTAATTGAATAATATCTGAGAAGATCGTGCCGGTGTGATAAAATGTACATGGATTATATGTATGTTACATTGCTAAATCACATCTACTACCTTGAAATATTAATTATGTAAATTATATTGTGACATTAAGATATAACCCATGTATAGATGATATGTATACAAAATATAACATAAGAGTAGGGATTGTGTATAAATGTATAGCCTAAGTGTTGTAAGAATGCTGATTTGTTTAGTTTGTCCCAAATTGGAAGACCCATTTCTTCTTCACGTATATGACAAAAGGCTAAGGCCTATTTCCCTTTTCTTCTCCCAAGCTCCTTCTAGCTCATGATTATGGGGGGAGTGGCTATTATGATAATCTTCAACTACCATATAACAACTCTTTAATAACCTTCATGCAATCCTTCAATCCATGGGTTTGATTTAATGGGAAATTGCAATGTCTGTGTAATTTCCTTCTATAAATATGGACTCTCCTTCTCCATTTTCCATTGCTGAGAATTGCTTAAGTGCGAAATTGAGAGCATACAAGTATTCTAAGAGTTTGGGAATTCATTTAGCAACAAACTCATTTCACATTACATAGGTATAATTCCTCTTCATTGCTTTTAATTTCATTCTCTGTCAAAAGAATTTCTTGAGTTCTTGAGTTTTAATTTCTTGATTATGCCAAGTTAAATTGTGATTGGGTTGTAGAACACTTATATAGTTGTTGTATAGGCTTATTGACATGTTTAGTATGCAATGCGGTTTGGTTACAGTCAAATTGATGAAGAAAATTCGATATTGGGCTTGTTATCTGTCGAGACTGGGAAGTCTCTGGTCTAGAACTGGAGCCGCGCGGCCGCGTGTATCCCTAATACAAATGGCCCGCGCCCGCGCCCGCGCCCCTCTGCAGATTCTGTTGGTTGTTTTTATGATATCTAGTTTATGGAGCATGCTAATACAACTTAGTTAAGCTTATTTCAGTCCTTGACATACTAGTTATGTTGCTTTTCATATAATTACTAACCTAGCTTGATTTCAAAAGAAAACTTGAGTTTTCAATGTGCAAACTCAATAGACCATGTGTACGAAGCACAGATATGTGAAAAATATTATGAACACTAGACATGTTTGGAGGTAACGCGAGTCTATAGGCCACATTTTCTACCTGGTCAAGAATTTGAAATGGATCAATAAATCGTGGATTGAGCTTTCCTCTCTTCCCGAATCTTGTAACTCCCTTCCATGGATCAACTCGCAACAATACATGATCCCCAATACTAAATTCTACGTCCTTTCAATGAAGATCTGAATAACTCTTTTGTCGATCCTGTGCCGTTTGTATACGTTGTCGAATCATTTGAATCTTTTTTGTAGTCATACGTACCAACTCTGATCTCAACAATGTTGCTTCACCCACCTCATCCCAGCATACTTGTGACGCCCCCAAAATAGGTATACATCACCCATTCTGAGTCGCCAAATACATGGTACAGAAACAAATACAACTTCATTAAAATAATTATCGTGCAAAATACGACAACACAAATACTGTGAGTTTAAATACAAATATTGTCTTCTAGACAATATCCACACTCAAATAAGTCCTCATTACAATTATTCAAATATTATTTTATAAAATAGTGAGGACTGCTAACACAACTGACTGAAAACATCACTCCACACCCCGACTAGTTCTCGCTATAGTCTCGCCTCCTGGGAAAAATGAAACAAAAAGAAAAAGGGTGATCTCAACTAGCCCAATAAAAAATATTATTACTAAGATAATATACAACAACTTATCATTAATCATCAACAGGAAAAAATCTGATAAAATATAATAGACAACAAGTTTTAGATCAACAACTGCAGCGAAAAAAGTAAACCATTAGAAGAGTCAAGTAGAGAATGAATTCTACTATCTTCTAAGATTTAAAAGTCCATCAACGATATTTTATCCCTGTAACATCAATCAATATACATCTTGAATCAAATATTCATCTTTGCACTACAGGCCAAAGATATTCATTTGTATCATCAGTCGGTCATGTTCATCTCAACACCTATTCATCTTTGCACTACGGGCCAAAGATATTCATCAGTTAATCATTCATCTTTGCACTACAGGCCAAAGATATTCAGTAATATCATCATTTAGGACTGAGGATGATGAAAAATATTTTAAAGAAAACGAATCCAGTGAGACAGAAGGACAAATATTAGGGATTCATATTACAGTTTATCCAAGATCAATAATACTTCATAATAACCAATTGTGAAGGAGAATTCAAAAATAAAGATCAAAACATGGATACAATCAAAGATAGTAACCATGATAGACATCTTGGACAAAAAGAAAAAAATTTATTTTTTCGGTGAATAGTGTCGTATTCGTGAATAGTGCCGTATACGTGAATAGTGCCATATACGTGAATAGTAATCTCGACACAAAAAATTTCAAATTTGATAAAAAGTTCAAACCAATATTTTGACATAATGATATCGAAAGAAATAATATCATTTACGAAGAAAATAACATCCCTTACCTCAAAATAACGGTACTTCTGACTGAATTTCGGATATAGTGCTGACAGAAACTTGTACTGAATAGCAACTCTCAAAGTATCAAAATACTCACAAAACAGGCTCAATAATCTAGAGAAAAAGAAAACTTGTTTCTGGTGTGATTTTTAATTCTAACTTAAGCGTCTATTTATAGAAAAATGCTAGAACGCTAAAGGAGACTAAAATAATAAAATATTATTTTTTTTCTTTCCTTTTTTCCTACGCATGCAAAGACCAGCCATCTAGCATGCCATTCTTGAAAAAAATCCCAGCAGCCCACATGTTAAAACAAAAGTGGGTCCCACCCATAATTTAATAAAAAATATTTTATTTTTCAAAACATCAGTAATTCATAGAAAATAGCCCGTTTATCAGAAAAATACAAATTTTATATCCATTCTACATGAAATCGAATTCTCTACAACTTTGTAGCTTTAAGTTTTTTCAAATTCCAGACAGAAAATATTTGAAATCCACAAACGGATAATTTTCAACACCTCATAAAATTCATAACAAATTATTTGTTCATTTTTAACGGTTCAAAATTTTTGAATATATACTCAACTTATATATGTATAACATATCCAAAAATCACAACGATCTAACGGTCGGATTAAAATTATAACTCACGCAGTAGAGCTTTAAGAACATCGATTTGATCTTTTAATACCTCAAATCTGACAAAATACTGATAAAATACCTTAACACTAATTCCTTCATTTATAACCACATAAATAAATTCATCATTTATATCCACATCAAATAAATATTTCCTCAATAATTAATTATTCACAAATAATATTACAGAATCACAATTATGACAACCAGGCCGTTCCCAGGAAAGAGGGGGCTTTCCAATAAGGATTTTTTCTTACTTGCGCGTAATTAGATGACCAAACCTCTTCTTAGACAGAACTTTCTAGACATTACCAATAATGCTATCTAATAATATTATTCAAATAATATGAATTATTGATCTGATAATAGAAAATACTGTGCAGCGACAATTATTGAAACGACAATAATATAAAATATCAACGTAGCAATTATTGAATCAATAAAATAAAATATTGAACAGTAATTACTTTAACAATTATTGAGTAGTGTCTTCTTACGTAAGAATCAATAATCGGTGCAATACCGTGTGCTACTGTGTTTTAACCATTGGGTATTCCAACAGTATTAACGGTAACAACTACGTCATTATTTATAAACAACTTATACTTGTTATTTTCTTCATCCAACCGCTTTTCGTTATGGGGCCCACACAAGGCTGCGCCGTCGTACGAATATTCCCCGACAACAAGAATATTCCACGACCAAACGAATATTCACCGACAAAAATAAATATTTTATAACCACTTACTTATTTGAAATATTTACGCATTTTACCCATAACTAAACATATTAATCAAATCAACCCTTACTATTTCAAAATAATAAATAGTGGAAATTTAATTTCATTTAATAATAAGTTGGGGTCTTACAACCTCCTCTCCTTATGAAATTTCATCCTCGAAATTGCCGTACGTACCTGGTGTTTCGAAAAGGTGAGGATACCTCGCTTTCATTTTTGATTTCAACTCCCAAGTCATTTCTTCAATAGCATGGTTTCTCCACAAAACTTTTACTTGTGGTACAACCTTTGTGCGTATGACATGCTCTTTCCTATCCAAGATCTTAACAGGTACCTCCTCGTACGTTAAATCTTCGGCTATCTCGTTCAGTTCTAACTCAATAATGTGGTTCGGGTCCTTCATATATTTATGAAGCATAGATATGTGAAAAATATTATGAACACGAGACATGCTTGGAGGTAATGCGAGTCTATAGGCCACATTTCCTATTCGGTCAAGAATTTCAAATGGACTAATAAATCTTGGATTGAGCTTTCCTCTCTTCCCAAATCTTGTAACTCCCTTCCATGGAGCAATACGTAACAATACATGATCCCTAATATTAAATTCCACGTCCTTTCGATGAAGATCTGCATAACTCTTTTGTCGATCCTGTGTCGTTTGTATACGTTATCGGATCATTTGAATTTTCTCTGTAGTCATACGTACCAATTCTGGTCCCAACAACGTTGCTTCACCTACCTCGTCCCAGCATACTGGAGAACGACATTTTCTTCTATACAACGCCTCGAATGGAGCCACACCTATACTTGCCTGATAACTGTTGTTGTAGGAGAATTTCACCATTGGTAGGTACTTATCCCAACTCCCTTTGAAATCTAGGACACAGAGTCTTAATAGATATTCAAGAGTTTGAATAGTCCTTTCCGATTGCCCGTCCGTTTGAGGATGGTATGCTAAACTGAATCGTAAATCCGTGCCTATAGCTTTCTGCAAGCTAACCCAAAATCGTGAAGTGAATCTTGGGTCACGATCCAAAACTATGGATACTGGCATGCCATGCAATCTCACAATCTCATTCACGTACATACGAGCAAGACGTTCAAGGGAAAAAGTCTCCCGTATCGGCAAGAAATGAGCAGACTTAGTTAATCTATCAATAATAACCCAAATCGCATCTATGCCTTGAGAAACCTTGGGAAGACCCGTAACGAAATCCATGGTAATGTGTTCCCACTTCCATTTTCAGAATCTCAAGTGGTTGCAATGAACCCTTTGGCACTTGATGCTCCGCCTTTACACGTTGACAAGTTAAACACCTCGAGATAAACTTCGCGATCTCTCTCTTAATATTGCTCCACCAAAATGTATATCGAAGATCACGATACATTTTGGTACTTCCAGGGTGAATTGCAAACGGCGTATTGTGTGCCTCCATTATGATCTTGTACTTCAGATCAGAGTCGTTAAGAATAAAAAGTCTGGAGTTGGCTCGAAGTACTCCTTCTTCATCGATTCTTGCTTCTGGGATAACACCTTCTTGTACCTTCTTCTTCATACGCATCAGCTCCGGGTCTGTGGCTTGAGCAACTTTAACTTTATCTATTAAAGTTGGTTCTATGCGTATACTTGATATCATCGCATGGGTCCCCGGAGTCTTAAATTCTATTTTCATCTTTTGTAAATCACACAAAATGGGCCTTTGTGTTGACAACATCGCACTTGTTCCCGTATATGATCTTCTACTCAATGCGTCAGCTACCACGTTCACTTTTTCAGGATGGTATTGAATGGTATGGTCATAATCTTTCAACAGCTCGAGACAACGTCGTTGCCACATGTTGAGTTCTTTTTGGGTAAAGAAATATTTGAGACTTTTATGATCCGAATATATCTCCACTTTCTCACCATATAGATAGTGCCTCCAGATTTTCAACGCGAAAACGACTGTTGCCAACTCTAAATCATGAGTAGGGTAATTCCTTTCATATTCTTTGAGTTGTCACGTGGCATAGGCTATGACCTTCCCATGTTGCATGAGAACACATCCTAACTCTTTGCCCAAAGCATCGCTGTAGATAACAAATCCATCCGAACCAGATGGTATTGTCAGAACAGGTGCCGAAATGAGTCTCTTCTTAAGCTCTTGAAAACTCTTTTCGCATTCCTCGCTCCATATGAATTTTGTATCTTTCCGAGTCAGTTGAGTTAACAGAGTCGAGAAAATCCTTCCACGAATCTCCGATAATAACCGCTAAACCCAGAAAGCTACGAACTTCGGTCACCGACTTCGGTTGCTCCCAACTTTGTATTGCTTCAATCTTCGCCGGGTCAACAGATATTCCATATTTTGACCCCACGTGCCCAAGGAATGCTGCTTCCTTAAGCCAGAACTCACATTTCTTCAGCTTGGCATATAGCTTATTTTCACGAAGCCTTTGAAGTACCAGATTCAAATGGTGCTCATGATCTTCATGGCTTTTGGAATATATAAGGATGTCATCAATAAAGACAACAACGAACTGATCCAAATATTTCTTGAATACTCGGTTCATCATATCCATGAAAGCCGCAGGAGAATTAGTCAATCCAAAAGACATGACTAGGAATTCATAATGCCCGTATCGAGTTCTGAAGGCAGTCTTCAGAATATCCTCAGTTTTAATCTTCAGCTGATGATATCCAGAACGAAGATCGATCTTTGAAAAGAATTGCGCTCCTTGCAACTGGTCAAACAGGTCATCAATACGAGGTAGCGGATACCTATTCTTGATGGTGACATGGTTCAATTCCCGGTAGTCAATTCAAAGTCGCATACTTCCGTTTTTCTTCTTTACGAATAAAATAGGAGCACCCCAAGGAGATGTACTAGGACGAATAAAATCGATGTCCAACAACTCTTGTAGCTGGACCTTTAACTCCTGAAGTTCAATAGGAGCAATTCGATATGGAGTTTTAGAAATGGGCTTCGTACCAGGTTCAAGATCAATAAAGAATTCAACTTCACGTTCTGGGGGTAGACTCGAAAGTTCTTCCAGAAATACGTCAGGAAATTCACTAACATCAGAAATATTATTCAAATCTGACATGTTTTTGTTGAAGTCCATGACATGGGCTAAGAAAGCTTGACATCCGTTTTTCAATAAACGAATAGCTTTATGGCTTGATATGACACTGATTGATTTTAGTGGTTTAGTTGCTTGAATTCGCATAACAGGTTGGTTAGGAATATGAAAACTAACAACCTTACGAAAATAATCAATTTTTGGCATGATGAGTAGTTAACCAATTAATCTCTAAAATCACATCAAATACAAGTATCTTTAAAGAGATAAGATCAACAGGTAATGTGATGGTACCAACTTGGATCAAGCAAGATTTATAGACAGTGGATGTAATGAAAGTTTCTCCTAACGGAGTCTCCACAGATAAATCAAAGTCTAATTTCTCCGGAGTCAAGTTTAAACGTTGAGCACAAGCATGATAGATAAATGAATGGGTAGAACCGGTATCTATTAAGGTATAAACTTTGCAAGAATTTATGATTAGTGTAAGACCCCAAATTTTATGAAATAAAAGTATTCAATTTTTTTTTATAATTACTATTCAGTAAATGGTTAAATTGATAAATGTTAAAGTTAATGGTGATATATGAATTTTTTTTCAAAATACACAAGTGGTTATAAAATATTCATTGTTGTCGGGGAATATTCGTTTGGTCGTGGAATATTCTTTCGGTCGGGGAATATTCATACGACGGCGCAGACATTTGTGGGCCCCATAACGAAAAACGGTAGGATGAAGATAACGACAAATTTGAGTTTTTACAAATAACGTCGTAGTTATTACCGTTAACACTGTTGGAATACCCGGTGGTTAAAATACAGTAATATACGTGGTTACACAGTAGCACACGGTATTGCACAGTATTGTTGAATTATTGATTCTTACGTAAGAAGGCACTACTTAAAAATTGTCACAGTAATTACTGTTCAATATTTTATTTTATTGATTCAATAATTGCTGCGTTGATATTTTATATTATTGTTATTTCAATAATTGTTGTTGCACAGTATTTCCCATTATCAGATCAATAATTTATATTATTTGAATAATATTATTACATAACATTATTGGCAATGTCTAGAAAGTTCTGTCTAAGGAGAGGTTTGGTCATCTAATTACGTGCCAGTAAGGAGAAATTCTTATTGGAAAGCCCCCTCTTTCCTGGGAACGGCCTGGTTGTCATAAATGTGATTCTGTAATATTATTTGTGAATAACTAATTATTGATTCATATGATAAGGAAATATTTATTTTAAGTGGATATAAATGAGGGATATATTTTTGTGGTTAAAAATGAAGGAGTTAATTTTGATGTATTTTATCTGTATTTTTGTCGGAACGGAGGTATTGAAAATCAAATTAGGGTTTTTGAGATATTTTGCCGGGGTTATAATTTTTAATCCGACCGTTGGATCGTGGTAATTTTTGGATATGTTATACATATATAAGTTGAGTATATGTCCACAAATTTTGAACCATTAAAAATGAACGTATGATTTGTTATGAATTTTACGAGATGACTGGTTCAAAAATTATATAAGTTACGGAATTTATCATTTTGGTAGAAAATTCTAGAATTGGTGGGCCCCACTCTTGGTTGGTAAAGAAATGTGCTGAGATTTTTATTCAAATGTGGTGGGTGGGAATAGTAGCAGGTAAAGCCATCAGGTTGCAGGTTAAGTCTGCTTCGGCATGCTAACATTTTCCTATAAATAGAGGGCTAAGTTAGAATTGAAAATCACACCAGAAACAAGTTTTTTCTTTTTCTCTCTCTAGATTATTGAGTATATTTTGTGAGTATTTAGATATTTGGTGAGTTGCTATTCATCAGTGCAAGTTTCATTCAGCCTTATACCGATCAGAAGTACTGCTCTTTTGAGGTAAGGGATAGTAAGGGATTTTAAGGGTTATTATGTTTTTCAGTTCGTAATTCTTTTGACCTTCAAAAAATTCTGGAAAAATTTGAAGTGATATTTTGATGAGTTTTATTGATTGTGTCCAAAAATGGTGATTTTTGGATGTATATATTAAGAGTTATGAATTTTACGGGAAAAGACTATTTTAAAAGTAACCGCTTATAACTCCTTGTGGTTAACTCCAAAATTGATGAAATTTTTATTGGAAGTATATCTATATTATATCAGTGTACTCTGTGAATTTCAGAATTTTTAGATAAAAGGACAATTTATGATAAATGTCTAAATATTCGGCGATTTTGGCCATATGAAAAATAGTAAATGAATTTTAAAAATTTTGAGAAAAATATATGTTCAATATGGGACTATATTCTGCAAAATTCCAGAAAAGAAATATTTTTGGGACTGATTTGGTATTTTTCATGAAAATGGTCTAGTTATGAGTAAATGAATTAAATATGTTATGTGAAGTAAGAAAATTGAAAAATAGGATTTTATGGCTTGAGAATCCTATATAAGGTATATGTAGATTTTTGATGAGGGTTTGACATTTCAGGATGATTAAATGCATTATTTAGTAAAGTGTAAACAATTAAAATAAATTATTTATAAGCTTAAAAAATATTATTCTTTCAATATCATTATACCGAAATATTGGTATGTATTTTATTGTAGAATTTCTACCTTTTTGTGTCGGGTTTACTATTCATGAGTTATTATTCACGAGTTACTATTCATTAGTTACTATTCACGAGTTACTATTCACAAAAAAATTGGTTTCTTTTTCTGACCAAATTATAGTTGATTTATGAATATTACTCTTGAGATTTAAATTTTATATTGATCATAGTATTTTTATTATCATATATAACATTTTTATAACACTGATGTTAAATTTCTCTTTCACTTGAGTGTAAAGATGGGTAAATTATTGGTATGATCGTGACTGAGGAATATCTTTGGCCTGTAGTGCAAAGATGAATTGTTAACTGGTATGATCATGACCATTGAATTTATAATTAAATATC
This sequence comes from Panax notoginseng, assembly GCA_016801055.1. Classification (NCBI taxonomy): domain Eukaryota; kingdom Viridiplantae; phylum Streptophyta; class Magnoliopsida; order Apiales; family Araliaceae; genus Panax; species Panax notoginseng. The sequence goes on from CM029022.1 coordinate 47,031,569, forward strand.
TTTAGCTTAAGTGTAAAGATGAATTGATTAACATGGTTATAATTATTGTTCATATAAATTCTGAAATGATTATATATTCTTTAAGATATGAATATCTTTGGCCTGTAGTGCAAAGATGAACTGTTGACGAATATCTTTGGCCCGTAGTGCAAAGATGAATTATTGATGAATATCTTTGGCTCGTAATGCAAAGATGACTTGTTGTTGAATATCTTTGGCCTGTAGTACAAAGATGAGTTGTTGATGAATATCTTTGGCTCGTAATGCAAAGATGACCTGTTGTTGAATATCTTTGGCCTGTAGTGCAAAGATGACTTGTTGATGAATATCTTTGGGCCATAGTGCAAAGATAAATTTATTAGTATGATTATGAACATGAAATGTGATTTGGTATAACCATGATCTTTGATGTTTCAGGTGATGAAAATTATCTTTGTCCTGGATGAGAAAAGGAATTTAGAACTACAATTACGATTATGAGTTAGACACGTGATTGTGGACAGGAATTATTGATTGATGTTACAGGAATAAAACATTGTTGGTGGACTTTTAACATGGAGAAGATAATAGACTTTATAGTCTATTTGACTCTTCTAATGGATTGCTCGTTCCGCTGCAACTATGGTTGAAAATTTTTATCATCTACCATATGTTCTAAATCTCTGATTTATTACTGATAAAGGCTATTGATAATTTAATTATCTTTAGTTATGATATTCTTTACTGGGCTAGTTGTGCTCACCCTTTTGCTTCACAATTTCTTTCAGGTAATAAGAGTGTAGCTGGGCCGAGCGGGGGTAACAAGGGAATAGAACGGTAGTCTTTAGCTGTGGAGTTCTCCCTAAGCAGTATAAAAAGTTCATTTAGTAGTTATATTTGGGTCAATCAAGGATAATTCTGTGGCCAAATGATATCTATCATAACTTAGACGCATGGCCTCCCATGTACGAAGGTTTCCTTGAGCATTTCCCAAAGATTCTAATTTCTAAAACAGTTTTTGACTATACCTTTATGTAAGGTGTCATTGTGAGGTGCTGTCCACGGTTGGGACATGAGTCACATTTGGTATATATTTGTATCCAAACTCACAGCATATGCGTTGTTGTATTTTGCACGACAATTGTTGTAATAAAGTTGTAGTTATTTTCTGTACCATGTATTTGACGACTCAGAATAGGTTGGATGGAATGGACCTATTTTGGGGTCGTTACAATTAGCTTACCCGTAATCACCTCGTTCGTGTTCCTCACATTTTGGCCAGTCATGACAAACGCTCTTCTAGGAACCGCTGACTTTGCCTTGTCTGGGACAGCCTTTTGAGTCACCGTCCCCGCTGGACTTGGTTTCGCTACATACAATTTCGAGCGATATGTCCTTCCTTTTCACAATTATAACATACCTTGAACTGTTGTGGACAGTTTGGGCTGATGTGTCCCTCTTTTCCATATTTATAGCATACGACCGGTGGTCATTCTCCTCCCTTAGAAACAGTTGATACTGGTGCTGACGTCTTCACATTGTCATTATTGAATCTCCTCTTTTTGAAATTTCCACTTGACTCGTCTCTCCTATTATCATGGCCACGATTACCACTAGAGTGGTTACCGTTTTTATCTGTATTTTTTTCTCCCCGTTGGTTATCATTGCTCCGATGACTGCTGTCACCGATATGACCTTGGTTGTGGTCCATCGGTTGAACATACTCATTATCTCACTCTAATAATTGAGCCCTGTTTACAACATCTGAATATAAAGAAAATTTATGAGAGATAAGATATTGCTGAATCTCGGGTTTTAGACCTCTTAGAAACATCCGTGTCATTCGTTCCTCATTCTCTACCAAATGAGGTGCAAACCTAGATAACTATGTGAACTTCCACTACAAGAAAAAGGGCCATCTGCGACCAATGATATCAGCGACCGCACTATCCGATCGCTCATAATTGTTATAGCGACCGCTAAGGATTCTCGTCGCTAGCATATATCAGCGACCGCATACGGTCGCTGATCGATCTCTGAGAACAATTTCCCTCCTAAAATTTGGTGCAAAACTTTGGCGCGACGACCAATCTGTATCAGCGACCGCTTGCGGTCGCTGATATGTCCACATCATTAAAAATTAGCGACCGTCGGCGGTCGCTGATGGTAGTCGCTGATGCTCATAAACTTAATCAAGTTCAGTAGTTCGCTTGATATCTGCAGAAGAAAAAAAAAAGAGGGAAAACAGACGAGAGGGAGAAGAGGGAGTAGGGGGAGAAGAGAAGAGGGGGTGTCGCCTTCACCACAAGCTATTGTGTCGTTTGTTTCAACTTCTTTATTACAAGTCCGAGTTGCTCCATTACAACCTCAAACGAAAGGTAAAAAAGTTCCAAATCTTAAGTTTTGTAATGTCCCCTCTATATATATCTTGTTCAATTTAGGGTTTCTCCTTTAGGGTTTTGTTCAACTATTGATGTTGTAATTGTTTATTGATTCTGATTTGGTTTTGTGAATGGAGATTTGGGTTTTTGTTAATTTATTGATTAATATGGAATTAATCAATGAGTGAATACTGTATTTGTGAATGTTTGATGTTTTAATAGTTGAGTTATCTACAAATTGTCCTAAAGTAGAAAGCACACTGTTTAATATGTTGCTACAATAGCTGATTCTGTGTATGGTGTTTGGGCTAAAAAACAATTTACTAAAATGACACTGATTAGTGCTTAATGGTATACTAGTATAAGTATTTTGGTAACTGAAATTTTCAAAAGCAACATTCTTCTTTTTGGGCCTTTCTTTAAATTCATATTTTAAAACTTTATTTGTTGTCTTTCCTTGTTTGTCATAAAAAAAGTAGCCACATTCATTTTTGCATATACTCTTATTGGATTTCTCATTCCATTTTCTTACTTATCTAATATTTGGAACATATTAGTACAACTGTGATGTGCACTTAAGGTTGTTTTGGGTATGAAAAGATTGAACTTAGTTTTCAAACATGCTAGAGTAGGTGCTTAGAGTTTTCATGGTGATTTAAGGTTTATAGGAATGCTTAAAGACCATATGTGTTATATTGTAGACTGTTGGGGATTTAGTAGCCAAAATTGTGCCTATAAGGGACTGTTATGGCCAACTTGTGTGACTGGTGTTGTTAGACAGTGAGGAGTACATACATTGCCTATAGATAACATGTAAAAATGGTTCCCTAAGTTAGTTAAGGTCTACATGGTGTGTTGTGCAAATTCTTGCTTAAAAATCAATGAAAATAAGCTTTATAGAACAATGACACTAAAATAGTGAACCACCATACCTGGACCCCATACACAAGTTTCAATAGTCATAATAGGACATAAGAAAGCTACACAAACTAAAGGAACCAAGCCTAAGCTATTTTGAGCATGAGACTTGTTAAAAATCACATTTTAAAGCCAAAAATGGACTGTTTTGGACAATTCATAGTACCTAACCTTAAAGGACTATTATGAGCAGATACAAAGTTACTCATACATGCTAGTAATGATTCCCAATTATGGTCATTACTAAAGCCAACAAAGAAAACCAATTTAAGCTCTCTTTTCAAGCCTAAAGTGAGCTTTGATAAGTCAAAATGAGTTAGATGATTAAATAAAGTGTGGTGATTGTGACGCCCCCAAAACAGGTATACAACACCTATTCTGAGTCGTCAATAACATGGTACAAAAATAACTACAACTTTATTAATACAACATAAAAATTATGAGTGTAAATACAAATATTGTCATCTAGACAATATCCACACTCAAATAAGTCATCATTACAATTATTGGAACAATATTTTACAAAAAAAATGGTGAGGACTACTAAAACAACTTCCTAGAACCTTCATTCCATACCCCGACTAGTACCTGCTACATTCTCGCCTCTTGAGAAGAAAATGGAACAACAAGGAAAAGGATGAGCTCAACTAGCCCAGTAAAGAATATTATGACTAAGATAATATACAACAAATTATCGTTAGTCTTCAACAGGGAAAAATTTAATAGAATACAATAGACAACAAGTTTTAATTCAATATTCGCAGCGGAAAATAATAATTCATAGAGAAGTTACGTAGAGAATGAAATCTACGATTATCTATGAATTTAAAAGCCCATCATCAACATTTTATCCCTGTAACATCAATCAATAAATATCTTGAATCAAATAGTCATCTTTGCACTACAGGCCAAAGATATCCATCAGTTGGTCATGTTCACCTCAACACCTGTTCATCTTTGCACTACGGGCCAAAGATATTCATCAGAAATTATTCATCTTTGCACTACATGCCAAAGATATTCAGTTATATCATCATTTAAGACTGAGGATGATGAAAAATATTTTAAAGAAAACGAATCCAGTGAAGCAAAATAACAAATATTAAGGATTCGTATTTCGATTTATCCATGTCCAAAAATACCTTATCATAGTGAAGTAAAATTCAAGAATGATCAAAACATGGATACAATTAAAGCTAGTATCCAGAATAGATATTTGGACGAAAAGAAAGAAATTTCATTTTTCGGTGAATAGTAACTCGTGAATAGTAACTCGTGAATAGTAACTCATGAATAGTAACCCCGACATGAAAAGTTCTAAATTTGATAAAAATTTAGATCAATACTTCGGCATAATGATATTGAAGAAAATAATATCATTTAAGAAGAAATAACATCCCTTACCTCGGAAAGACGGTACTTCTGACTGGAATACTAGATATAGTGCTGAAGGAAACTTGCACCGTATAGCAACACTCAAAGTATCAAATACTCACAAGAATACGCTCGATATAGAGAGAGAAATAGAGAGAAACTTGTGTTTCTGGTGTGATTTTTAATTCTAACCTAAGCACCCTATTTATAGGAAAATGCTTAGAACACCAAAGCAGAAAATTTAATATAATATTATTATTTATAAACAAAATTCTTAAGCACACCACCAGCTGATTTCAACCATTTAACACATGCCCCTCAATTGAAAAAAACGTTTTTCTTTAAAATAATAATTAAAACTTCCAAAAATCAATTATTTCGGAACTTCGGAACTTCAATAATTCATAATAAATAGCCCTTTGATCAAAAAATTCGAATCTGGCGAGTTTTTATAGAAAATTCAATTCTCTACAACTTTGCAGAAGAAAGTTTTTTCAAATTCTAAACAGAAATTGACCGAAATTCACAAACGGGCGATTTTATAGTCAATAATAAATTTTCGGTCAAGAATTATGTCCACCAACACACAAAACATGTGTTAATCATTTAATGCCACAAAAATACTCTTCCTCCTCATATACTCATATATCCCACATTCATTGTAAAAATACCACCATCAATATATTATTAAAATAATATATTTAAATGAATTATTTTATTAGAAAAAGATAAAATATTAATTTTCAACAATTGTCACATTAAAATTTTTCTCTATCTATATCCACATAAAATCACTATTTTTCTCATCATATAAATCAATAATTAATTATACACAAATAATATTATAGAACCACAGTACTGGCAACCAGGCAGTTCCCAGGAAAGAGGGGGCTTTCCAATAAGGATTTCTCCTTACTGGCGCGCAATTAGATGACCAAACCTCTCCTTAGACAGAACTTTCTAGACATTGCCAATAATGTTATCTAATAATATTATTCAGATAATATGAATTATTGCTCCGATAATGAAAAATACTGCGTAGTGACAATTATTGAAACAACAGTAATATAAAATATCAACGCAGCAATTATTGAATCAATAAAATACAATATTGAACAGTAATTACTGTAACAATTATTGAGTAGTGCCTTCTTACGTAAGAATCAATAATTAGTACAATACCGTGTGCTACGCGTATTACCGTGTTTTAACCACCGGGTATTCCAACAGTATTAACGGTAACAACTACGCCGTTATTTATAAACAACTTATTTTTGTCGTTTTCTTCATCCAATCGTTTTCTGTTTTGGGGCCCACACAAGGCTGCGCCGTCGTACGAATATTCCCCGACAATAAGAATATTCCACGACCAAACAAATAATCCCCGACAACAATGAATATTTTATAACCACTTGCTTATTTAAAATATTTGCGCATTTTACCCATAACTAACCACATTAATCAAATCAACTCTTACTATTTCAGAATAATAAATAGAGGAAATTAAATTTTATTTATTAATAATTTGGGGTCTTACAACCTCCCCTCCTTATGAAATTTCGTCCTCAAAATTGACATACGTACCTGGTGTTTCGAAAAGATGAGGATACCTCGCTTTCATTTCCGTTTCTAACTCCCAGGTCATTTCCTCAATAGCATGGTTTCTCCACAAAACTTTAACTTGTGGTATGACCTTCGTGCGTAGGACATGCTCCTTCTTATCCATGATCTTGACAGGTACCTCCTCGTACGTTAAGTCTTCAGCTATCTCGTCCGGTTCTAACTCAATAACATGGTTCGGGTCTTTCACATATTTACGAAGCACAGATATATGAAAAATATTATGAACACGAGACATACTTGGAGGTAACGCAAGTCTATAGGCCACATTTCCTACTCGGTCAAGAATCTGAAATGGACCAATAAATCGTGGATTGTGCTTTCCTCTCTTCCCAAATCTTGTAACTCCTTTCCATGGAGCTACACGTAATAATACATGATCCCCAATGTCAAATTCCACGTCCTTTCGATGAAGATCCACATAACTCTTTTGTCGATCCTGTGCCGTTTGTATACGTTGTCGAATCGTTTGGATCTTCTCTGTAGTCATTCGTACCAACTCTGGTCCCAACAACGTTGCTTCTCCCACCTCATCCCAACATACTGGAGAGCGACACTTTCGTCCATACAATGCTTCAAAGGGAGCCACACCTATACTTGCCTGATAACTGTTGTTGTAGGAGAATTCCACCAATGGTAGGTACTTATCCCAACTTCCTTTGAAATCTAGGACACAAAGTCTTAATAAATCTTTAAGAGTTTGAATAGTCCTCTCTGATTGCCCGTCCGTTTGAGGATGGTATGCCGAACTGAACCGTAAATCCGTGCCCATAGCTTTTTGCAAGCTAACCCAAAATCTTGAAGTGAATCTTGGGTCACGATCCGAAACTATGGATACTGGCATGCCATGCAACCTTACAATCTCATTCACGTACATACTAGCAAGACGTTCAAGGGAATAAGTCTCCCGTATCGGCAAGAAATGAGCAGACTTGGTTAATCTATCAACTATAACCCAAATAGCATTTATACCTTGAGAAACCGTGGGAAGACCCGTAACAAAATCCATGGTAATGTGTTCCTACTTCCATTTCGGAATCTCAAGTGGTTGCAATGGACCCTTTGGTACTTGATGCTCTGCCTTTACATGTTGACAAGTTAAACACCTCGAGATAAACTTTGCAATCTCTCTCTTCATATTGTTCCACCAAAATGTATGTCGAAGATCACGATACATTTTAGTACTTCCAGGATGGATTGCAAATGGTGTATTGTGTGCCTCCATCATGATCTTGTACTTTAAATCAGAATCGTTAGGAACACAAAGTCTGGAGTGGACTCGAAGTATTCCTTCTTCATCGATTCTTGCTTCTGGAATAGCACCTTCTTGCACTTTCTTCTTCATACGCATCAGCTCCGGGTCTGTAGCTTGAGCAACTTTAACTTTATCGATTAAAGTTGGTTCTACGCGTATACTTGACATCATCGCACTCGTTCCTGCATATGATCTTCTACTCAACGCGACAGCTACCACGTTTGCTTTTCCAAGATGGTATTGAATAGTGTGATCGTAATCTTTTAACAACTCGAGCCAACGTCGTTGCCGCATGTTGAGTTCATTTTGAGTGAAGAAATATTTGAGGCTTTTATGGTCTGAATATATCTCCACTTTCTCCCCATATAGATAGTGCCTCCAGATCTTTAGCGCGAAAACGACTGCTGCCAACTCTATATCATGAGTAGGATAATTCCTCTCATATTCTTTAAGTTGTCGCGATGCATAGGCTATGACTTTCCCACGTTGCATGAGAACACATCCTAACCCTTTTCCTGAAGCATCGCTGTAGATAACAAATCCATCCGAACCAGATGGTATTGTCAGAACAGGTGCCGAAATGAGTCTCCTCTTAAGCTCTTGGAAACTCTTCTCGCATTCTTCGTTCCATACGAATTTGATATCCTTCCGAGTCAGCTGAGTTAACGGGGTAGTGATTCGAGAAAACCCTTCTACGAATCTCCGATAATAACCAGCTAAGCCCAAAAAGCTACGTACATCGGTCACCGTCTTCGGTTGCTCCCAGCTTTGTATTGCTTCAATCTTCGCCGGGTCCACAGATACTCCATGTTTTGACACCACGTGCCCTAGGAATGCTACTTCCTCAAGCCAGAACTCGCATTTCTTCAACTTAGCATATAGCTTATTTTCACGCAGCCTTTGGAGTACCAGCTTCAAATGGTGCTCATGATCTTCACGGCTTTTGGAATATATGAGGATGTCATCAATAAAGACAACAACGAACTGATCTAAATAATCCTTGAATACTCAGTTCATCATATCCATGAAAGCCGCAGGAGCATTAGTCAATCCAAAAGACATGACTTAGAATTCATAATGCCCGTACCGAGTTCTAAAGGCAGTCTTCGGAATATCCTCAGTTTTAACCTTCAGCTGATGATATCCAGAACGAAGATCAATTTTTGAAAAGAATTGTGCTCCTTGTAACTGGTCAAACAGGTCATCAATACGAGGTAGCGGATACCTATTCTTGATGGTGACATGGTTTAATTCCCGGTAATCGATACAAAGTCGCATACTCCCGTCTTTTTTCTTTACAAATAAAACAGGAGCACCCCAAGGAGATGTACTAGGACGAATGAAACCGATGTCCAACAACTCTTGTAGTTGGACTTTTAACTCCTGAAGTTCAATAAGAGCCATTCGATATGGGGTTTTAGAAATGGGCTTTGTACCAGGTTCAAGATCAATAAAGAATTCAACTTCACGTTCTGGGGGTAGACCGAAAAGTTCTTCAGGAAATACGTCAGGAAAGTTACTAACAACAGGAATATTATTCAAATTTGACGTGTCTTTATTCAAATCCATAACATGGGCTAAGAAAGCTTGACATCCGTTTTTCAATAAACGAATGGCCTTATGACTTGATATGACAGTGATTGATTTTAATGGATTTGTTGCTTGAATTCGAACAACAGGTTGATTAGGAATATGAAAACTAACCACCTTACGAAAACAATCAATTTTGGCATGATGAGTAGTTAACCAATCAATTCCTAAAATCACGACAAATGCAAGTATCTTTAAAGAGATAAGGTCAACAGGTAAGGTGATGGTGCCAACTTGGATCAAACAAGATTTATAAACAGTGGATGTGATGAAAGTTTCCCCTAACGGAGTCTCCACAGATAAATCAAAGTCTAATTTCTCCGGAGTCAAGTTTAAACGTTGAGCACAAGCAGGAGAAATAAATGAATGGGTAGCACCGGTATCTAGTAAGGTATAAACTTCACATGAATTTATGATTAGCTTACCCGTGATCACCTCGTTTGGGTTCCTCGCATGTTGACCAGTCACGACAAACGCTCTTCCAGGAACCGTTGACTTTGACTTTTCTGGGGCAGCCTTTTGAGTCACCGTCCCCGCTGAACTTGGTTTCGCTATCGTACAATCTCGAGCGATATGTCCTTCCTTTCCACAATTATAGCATACCTTGAACTGTTATGGACAGTTTGGGCTGATATATCCCTCTTTTCCACATTTATAGCATATGACCGGTGGTCGTTCTCCTCCCTTGGAACCAGTTGCTGCTGGTGCTGACGTCTTCGTATTATCATTGTTGAATCTCCACTTTTTAAAATCTCCTCCCGACTCGCTTCTTCTATTTTCATAGCCACGATTACCACCAGAGTGGTTGCCGTTCTTGTCTGTACTTTTCTTTCTCCGCTGGTTATCATTGTTCTGATGACTGTTGTCACCGATATGATCCTGGTTGTGGTCCCTCGGTTGACCGTACTCGTTATCTCGCTCCAACAATTGAGCCCTGTTGACAACATCTGAATAGAGAGAAAATTTATGAGAAATGAGATATTGACGTATGCCGGGTTTCAAACCTCTCAGAAACATCCGTGTCATACGTTCCTCATTCTCCACCAAATGAGGTGCAAACCTGGACAACTCTGCAAACTTCGCCTCGTACTGGGACACCGTCATGTTATTCTGCTCCAGTCTAATAAACTCTACCTCCTTCATATGACGAATACTTTCAGGAAAGTACTTGTCATTGAATAGTTTCTGAAATGTCTCCCAAGACATGCTGAGTGCGGCTGGATGGGTACGCTTCACAGATTCCCACCAGTAGTCTGCCTCGCCACGGAACATAAAGGTGGCGAATGGAACCTTCTGTTCCTCCGTGCATCCCAAGACATCAAATATCTTGGTAATTTGCTTGACCCATGTCTCCGCCTTAATCGGATCTGGCTTTTCCCAGAATTCTGGTGGTCCCAACTCTTTGAACTGCTTGGCTGTGACCAGCTGTGCGTTGCCATTATTTCTTCCTATATTTTGAACAGGAATCTCCTTCGTCTGGTCTTGCATGAACCGCAAAAAGTTTCTAAACATCTCATCGTTCATCGTCTGCTCATTGGTGTTGTTCACAAGAGGAACATTGCCAGCCTGTTGCACGTTCTCCTCGTTGGTGAGTACAGGTGTCTCCACGGTTTCATTTACTCCACTGTTAACATTCTCAGTCGACATTCTCAAATACTGCCATAAAACAAGGGTTAATTTAACAAATTAACAAATCACATAATATCCCTATATTATGACCGACCAACAAATAAGCTTAGGTAGGACACACTAGCGAAGGATTTACTCGTCTCTCCCCTCCTAGTTCTATTCCTCGATCTCCGCCAGAGATCATATCCCTAAGCTCTGATACCAACTGTGACTCCCCCAAAACAGGTATACAACACCTATTCTGAGTCGTCAATAACATGGTACAGAAACAACTACAACTTTATTAATACAACATAAAAATTGTGAGTGTAAATACAAATATTGTCATCTAGACAATATCCACACTCAAATAAGTCCTCATTACAATTATTGGAACAATATTTTACAAAAAAAATGGTGAGGACTACTAAAACAACTTCCTAGAACCTTCATTCCATACCCCGACTAGTACCTGCTACATTCTCGCCTCCTGAGAAGAAAATGGAACAACAAGGAAAAGGGTGAGCTCAACTAGCCCAGTAAAAAATATTATGACTAAGATAATATACAACAAATTATCGTTAGTCTTCAACAGGGAAAAATTTAATAGAATACAATAGACAACAAGTTTTAATTCAATATTCGCAGCGGAAAATAATAATTCATAGAGAAGTTACGTAGAGAATGAAATCTACGATTATCTATGAATTTAAAAGCTCATCATCAACATTTTATCCCTGTAACATCAATCAATAAATATCTTGAATCAAATAGTCATCTTTGCACTACAGGCCAAAGATATCCATCAGTTGGTCATGTTCACCTCAACACCTGTTCATCTTTGCACTACGGGCCAAAGATATTCATCAGAAATTATTCATCTTTGCACTACAGGCCAAAGATATTCAGTTATATCATCATTTAAGACTGAGGATGATGAAAAATATTTTAAAGAAAACGAATCCAGTGAAGCAAAATAACAAATATTAAGGATTCGTATTTCGATTTATCCATGTCCAAAAATACCTTATCATAGTGAAGTAAAATTCAAGAATGATCAAAACATGGATACAATCAAAGCTAGTATCCAGAATAGATATTTGGACGAAAAGAAGGAAATTTCATTTTTCGGTGAATAGTAACTCGTGAATAGTAACTCATGAATAGTAACTCATGAATAGTAACCCCGACATAAAAAGTTCCAAATTTGATAAAAATTTAGATCAATACTTCGGCATAATGATATTGAAGAAAATAATATCATTTAAGAAGAAATAACATCCCTTACCTCGGAAAGACGGTACTTCTGACTGGAATACTAGATATAGTGCTGAAGGAAACTTGCACCGTATAGCAACACTCAAAGTATCAAATACTCACAAGAATACGCTCGATATAGAGAGAGAAATAGAGAGAAACTTGTGTTTCTGGTGTGATTTTCAATTCTAACCTAAGCACCCTATTTATAGGAAAATGCTTAGAACACCAAAGCAGAAAATTTAATATAATATTATTATTTATAAACAAAATTCTTAAGCACACCACCAACTGATTTCAACCATTTAACACATGCCCCTCAATTGAAAAAAACGTTTTTCTTTAAAATAATAATTAAAACTTCCAAAAATCAATTATTTCGGAACTTCAGAACTTCAATAATTCATAATAAATAGCCCTTTGATCAAAAAATTCGAATCTCGCGAGTTTTTATATGAAATTCAATTCTCTACAACTTTGCAGAAGAAAGTTTTTCCAAATTCCAAACAGAAATTGATCGAAATTCACAAACGGGCGATTTTATAGTCAATAATAAATTTTCGGTCAAGAATTATGTCCACCAACACACAAAACATGTGTTAATCATTTAATACCACAAAAATACTCTTCCTCCTCATATACTCATATATCCCACATTCATTGTAAAAATACCACCATCAATATATTATTAAAATAATATATTTAAATGAATTATTTTATCAGAAAAAGATAAAATATTAATTTTCAACAATTGTCACATTAAAATTTTTCTCTATCTATATCCACATAAAATCACTATTTTTCTCATCATATAAATCAATAATTAATTATACACAAATAATATTACAGAACCACAGTACTGGCAACCAGGCAGTTCCCAGGAAAGAGGGGGCTTTCCAATAAGGATTTCTCCTTACTTGCGCGCAATTAGATGACCAAACCTCTCCTTAAGACAGAACTTTCTAGACATTGCCAATAATGTTATCTAATAATATTATTCAGATAATATGAATTATTACTCCGATAATGAAAAATACTGCGTAGTGACAATTATTGAAACAACAGTAATATAAAATATCAACGCAGCAATTATTGAATCAATAAAATACAATATTGAACAGTAATTACTGTAATAATTATTGAGTAGTGCCTTCTTACGTAAGAATCAATAATTGGTGCAATACCGTGTGCTACGCGTATTACCGTGTTTTAACCACCGGGTATTCCAACAGTATTAACGGTAACAACTACGCCGTTATTTATAAACAACTTATTTTTGTCGTTTTCTTCATCCAATCGTTTTCTGTTTTGGGGCCCACACAAGGCTGCGCCGTCGTACGAATATTCCCCGACAATAAGAATATTCCACCACCAAACAAATATTCCCCGACAACAATGAATATTTTATAACCACTTGCTTATTTAAAATATTTGCGCATTTTACCCATAACTAACCACATTAATCAAATCAACTCTTACTATTTCAGAATAATAAATAGAAGAAATTAAATTTCATTTATTAATAATTTGGGGTCTTACAGTGATGCTAAAAGTAACCTTAAGTAACTTAAATATACATGCCTAGACTATCCTAGTGGCCAGAACTGGAAAAATTTGGAAAAAGTACAAAATCAGTTTTGTTAAAAAAAAGTGGCATTGAGCTGAATTGTAAATCTCTAACAAGGGAATAAAATAATTCATGTCAACATAGGTACCGTGGTATCATGGACCTCTATTCAGACCGTAGTTGGATGAGACGACGAAAGTCAAGTGCCCAGATAGGTGCTACAACAGAATTTAGAGCTGGTTGTCAAGTATTTCTAGATTATGCGTATAGTCACCCAGAATGTGTTAATGGTCAGAACAAGATAAGATGTCCTTGTTTAAAGTGTAAGAATGTAAATTATATGGACAGAGACATAGTAAAATATCATTTACTTATTTTTGGGTTCATGAACAATTACGAAGAATGTTGGTGGGCACATGGGCAGAGAAGAGATAGTGGCAACGCACAAGTACACAATCCAGGCAGCAGTACCCATGGAGTCTTGACAAAGGCCAATCGAGTCCCGAGACATGATGATGGGGGCAATGTTGGACTAAATGGTCGGCTTTTTGCATTTGGTTTACCGAGTCACGCGTATGGAAAAAGAAAGCGCATATTCCTTTCTGAGCAAGATTTACATGCTGCGCATACTTACATTCTTCTCAATTACGAGGAGATTGATGAATTTTTGAGGTATACATGTAAAATTCATATGTATTAGACCTATATCTTAACCTGCAGTCTCATGGAATCGTCGATATTGACAGACATGGAATCGTCGATATTGACCTCCATAGGTCGACTTACTCCAACGAACCGTTTGTGTTACCAACTCAAACAGTACAAGTATACTACACTCCTAGTCTTGTTAGAAAAAGGGATAGACCGCCTACAGATTGACAAGTTGTAATTCATACTCCCGCGCGCATTCATGTCCAAGTAATAGACGGGGATTTCTACCAAGAGGAGATGCTTCATAGACCTCCTATAATAAATATAGAGGACAACAATGATGTAATCCAATTAGAGGGTGGAGATGAACCTGATGAATTGGATCCCGAGACAGTTATTGTGCCAGATGACAGTGATACTGAGGAAGAGTTATTGACTGACACTGACACAAAATCTGAAGAAGAAGATGGCTATGAATCTCTGATACTTGTACAAAATGATTCTGACTCAGACAACAATTTTTATTAAAATGTATGTTTAGTTTTAATTGTATTACAATGAATTACATATAGGAATGTTCTCTATATCCTTAACATGTTCATGTACCTTTCATTAATTGTCATTATTGTCATTTTCTATAAAATGTATGTTTAGTTTTAATTGTATTACATGCAATTACATATGTACATATTCTCTATATCCTTGACATGTTTATGTACCTTTCATTTATAACTCATACTAACATCCTAAATTTTTTATTTATAGATGTCTTTTAAACCTGCAGGACGAAAGCGCGGGTTGGGTCGGGGCCCTAATCATGCGGCGAAGGCCCCGGCAAATCCAGATGATTGCATTCTTATACAGATCCGTCCTCCTCCAGAAAGCACGTAAGTTAAACATCGTGTATATATAAGGGTTTAATATTTCCATTGTTATAAATATATTTTAATGTAAATTATTGTATATTGTAGTGATTTTCAAGATAGTAAAATTGTGAAGTTCATTTCACAATTATGCTTACAGAACTGGCCTACGCCAGTGATTACATGGGCGAGCACACCTCTCGCCCATAAGGATGCAGTTTGGGCTGAATTTCAGGTATATTTTTTTATCACTCTGATAGATAATACATAGTTAATCAAATAATATTGTTTAGTAATGTTGAATTATGGTAATATAACAGTTTTAATATTATTATTGTTGTTTTATTTGCAGAAGCGGTATAGATGGGACGACGCACATGCATATGTTATTCAGACACTATTCTGGCAGAAGTGCGCCGTCCAAACTAAAGATAATCTGAACAGATCCTCTGGTGTATTAGACGACGAGAAGGCAAAAGGCACGTATCGGGGTGGCAGTATATCACAGCTGCAGCACATTGCTGCCAGGGTACGTATGTTATGTTTACAGTCATCTTTTGTAGCTAAAATAACATATGTTTACATAATAATATGAGAAAATGAATTGTAGGAGTCTCAGTCTTAAGGTCAACCTATCAATTGGTTAGATGTGTATGTGGCCACCTGCGATGGTCTGCCTGAGGCTGTTTAGATAGCTGTAATAAGTTCACTTTATCCTAATATGTTGTTTATAAATTGTGACGCCCTTTTTTAGTATTTATTTATTTATTTTTAACTATTTAATTGTTCACCTTCTGACAGTACACTTATAAGGGCTTAATGAACGAGCGCTATCCTGAAGGCACCCCGCGTCCGTCGATTGATCAAGAATTATGGGAGAGGGCGTCCATCGTAAAGAAAAATTATGTCAAAGGCCAAGGACAAAAACGGCGCCCGACCATCAGTGGCACATGTAGCTCTGCCACCCAGTCTACACAGTCATCAGGTTATCCAGCCTATCATACTTCTGCTGACTGTGTGAGAGCGATCTTTCAGGATCGTGATCTTCTTCGTATACTCGACGGGCATCTACAGTCTCTGAGTCCTGATGAGTTGGGGGAGGCAGTGGCGGCAGCGGCAGCGGCAGCGGCAGCAGCAGCAGCAGCACAACAACAGAATGACGACCAGGTATATATATATATATATATATATCGTTTATTGTTTAGCTACATTGTCTTATATGTTTATAGTCTCTGAGTCACTATCTTACTTATATGTTTCACTACATTGTCTATTGTTTAGCTTTCCCTAAGTCGTAGCAGTAGCAACACATGTAACATATATGTTTTATTATTTTGTTAATTACAGGATCTTAATTTGGATGATCCATGAAGAGCGCCTAGACTTTTTTTTAGATTTTTAAAGCCTTGTACTCTTTTAAATTCATTCTTTGGATAATTGTATTGGTTTATATGGATGTTTACGATTCTATTGTGTTGGATGAATGTTTACAATTGTATTGTGATGGATGAAGAGCTAGACTTGTTGTGTTGGATGAATGTTTATTCATGGATGATCAATGTTTATCATATAGTAGTTATATCATGGATGGATGTTAATATGGATGTTTGTATATACTGCTGTGTTGGGATTGAAAGCAGGTACAAAGCAAGTTATTTTTGGGAAATCAAAAAAACAGGCAAATTTTTTTTTTTAAAAAAACCATCAGCGACCGCATGCGGTCGCTAACACTGTATCAGCGACCGCGTTACCTTCATGAAAACTAGCGACCGATGCGGTCGCAATTACCGGTCGCTGCCACGTGTGCCACATCACAACTGACAAATTACTCAGCATGAGTCAGATTAGCGACGGCCACGGTCGTTGATTGCGGTCGCTAATAAGGCGGTCGCTATTAGTGGTCGCTAATGTCCATCTAGCGACCAGATTACCTGCGACTAATATCAGCGACCGCATGCGGTCGCTGATACCCATCTGCGACCGTATGCAGTCACTGATAAGCCTTTTTGTTGTAGTGTTCGCCTCGTACTGGGACACCGTCATATTATTTTGTTCCAGTTTGATAAACTCTACCTCCTTTATATGACGAATACTTTCAGGAAAGTACTTGTTATTGAAAAGTTTCTAAAACGCTTCCCAAGACATATTGAGTGTGGCTGGCTGGGTATGCTTCACAGATTCCCACCAGTAATCTGCTTCATTACGAAACATAAAGGTGGCGAATGGAACCTTCTGTTCCTCCATACAATGCAAGACATCGAATATCTTGGTAATTTGCTTGACCTACGTTTTCGCCTTAATCGGGTCCGGCTTTCCCCAGAATTCCCGTGGTCCCAACTCTTTGAACTGTTTGGCTGTGACAAACTACGCGTTGCTATCATTTCTACCTGTATTTTGTACACGAGTCTCCCTCGTCTGATTTTGCATGAACTGCAAAAAGCTTCTGAACATCCCATCAATCATTGTCTGCTCAGTGGTGTTGTTTATAGGAGGAACATTATCTTCCTG
This sequence comes from Panax notoginseng, assembly GCA_016801055.1. NCBI lineage: Eukaryota > Viridiplantae > Streptophyta > Magnoliopsida > Apiales > Araliaceae > Panax > Panax notoginseng. The sequence continues at coordinate 47,049,140 of CM029022.1, forward strand.
TTGCACGTTCTCCTGATTGGTGAGTAAAGGTGTTTCCACAGTTTCATTTACTCCACTGTTAACATTCTCGGTTGCCATTCTCAAATACTGCCATAAAATAAGGGTTAATTAAAGAAATTGACATACCACATAATACCCCTATATTACCACCGACCAACAATTAAGCTTAGGTAGGACACACTAGCGAAGGATTTACTCGTCTCTCCCCTCCTAGTTTTATTCCCCGATCTCCGCCAGAGACCATATCCCTAAGCTCTGATACCAACTGTGATGTCCCCAAAATAGGTATACATCACCCATTCCGAGTCGCCAAATACATGGTACAGAAACAACTACAACTTTATTAATACAATTGTCGTGCAAAATACGACAACACTTAAATTGAGAGTTTAAAAATACAGATATTGTCTTCTAGACAATATCCACACTCAAAAAAGTCCTCATTACAATTATTGATACAATATTTTACAGAATATTGAGGACTGCTGAACAACTGTCTAGAACCATCATTCCACACCCCGACTATTTACCGCTATATTCTCGCCTCCTGAGAAAAATGGAACAAAAAAGAAAAAGGGTGAGCTCAATTAGCCCAGTAAAGAATATTATAACTAAGATAATATACAACAATTTATCATTAGTCTTCAACAGAGAAAAATCTGATAGAATATAATAGACAACAAGTTTTAGATCAACAACTGCAGCGGAAACATCAATCCATTAGAAGAGTCAAGTAGAGAATGAATTCTACTATCTTCTAAGATTTAAAAGTCCATCATCAATATTTTATCCCTGTAACATCAATCAATATACATCTTGAATCAAATATTCATCTTTGTACTACAGGCCAAAGATATTTATTTGTATCATCAGTTGGTCATGTTCATCTAATCACCTGTTCATCTTTGCACTACGGGCCAAAGATATTCATCAGTTAGTCATTCATCTTTGCACTACAGGACAAATATATTAAGTAATATCATCATTTAGGACTGAGGATGATGAAAAATATTTTAAAGAAAACGAATCCAGTAAGACAAAAGAACAAATATTAAGGATTCGTACTTCGGTTTATCCATGTTTAAAAATATCCCATAACATACCATAGTGGAGTAAAATTCAAGAATAAAGATCAAAATATGGATATAATCAGAGACAATACCCATAATAGACATCTTGAACAAAGAACGAAAATTTAATTTTTCTGTGAATAGTGGCGTATACGTGAATAGTAACCCCGACACAAAAAGACAAGAATTTCACAAGAAAAATCTTACCAATATTCCGGCATAATGATATTGAAAGAAATAATATCATTTATAAAAAAAATAACATCCCTTACCTCAAAAGAATAATACTTCTAGCTGGAATATCAGATATAACGCTGAAAGGAACTTGCACCATATAGTAACCCTCAAAGTATTAAAATACTCACAAAAATACGCTCTATAATACATAGAGAGAAAACTTCAGGTTCTGGTGTGATTTTCAATTCTAACCTAAGCACCATATTTTTAGGAAAATGCTTAGAACACCAAAGTAAAAAATTTAATAAAATATTATTATTTTTAATAAAATTCCTACATACACCTTAGACATCTGAATTTAGCTCATTTACCACACATGTAGGGCCAACCAAAACGAAAAAAACGTTTTTCTTTTAAAAAATATTTAAAACTTCAAAAATTAATTATTTCGGAACTTCAATAATTCATAATAAATAGTTCTTTTATCAGAAAAATTCGAATCTTATGTCCATTCCATAGGAAATTCAATTCTCTACAACTTTGTAAGTTTAAGTTTTTCTAAATTATAAGCAGAAATTAATCGAAATCCGCATACGGACGATTTTACAGGCTATAATCAAATTTCAGTCAAAAATTAGGCCCATCGACATGTTTAACATGTTTTTATCATTTATTGCAACAAAAATACTTTTCCTCCTCATTTATTCATATATCACACATTCATCGTAAAAATATCATCATTATTATATTATTAAAATATAATAATATATTTAAATAAATTATTTTATCAGAAAAGATAAAATATCAATTTTCAACAATTGTCACTTTTCTAAAAATTCCTCCATTTATATACACATAACTAAATATTTTCCTTATCATATAAATTAATTATTAATTATTCACAAATAATATTACAGAATCACAATACTGACAACCAGGTCGTTCCCAGGAAAGAGGGAACTTTTCAATAAGGATTTCTCCTTACTGGCGCTCAATTAGGTGAACAAACCTCTCCTTAGACAGAACTTTCTAGACATTATCAATAATACTGTCTAATAATATTATTAAAATAATATAATTTATTGATCTGATAATGAAAATACTGTGCAGTGACAATTATTAAAATAACAATAATATAAAATATCAACGTAGCAATTATTGAATCAATAAAATATTGAACAGTAATTACTGTAATAATTATTGAGTAGTGCCTTCTTACGTAAGAATCAATAATTGGTGCAATACTGTGTGCTACTGTGCAATATCGCGTATTACTGTGTTTTAATCACCGAGTATTCCAACAATATTAACGGTAAAGCTACGCCGTTATTTATAAAAAAACTTATACTTGTCGTTTTCTTCATCCAATCGCTTTCCGTTATGAGGCCCACACAAGGCTGCGCCGTTGTACAAATATTCCTCGACAACAAGAATATTCCACGACCAAACGAATATTTCTCGACAACAATGAATATTTTATAACCACTTGTTTATTTAAAATATTTGCGCATTTTACCCATAACTAACCACATTAATCAAATCAACCCTTACTATTTCAAAATAATAAATAGAGGAAATTCAATTTCATTTATAAAAAGTTGGGGTCTTACATTATCTCGTTGAATGCAAGTTATCTTACTTTGATTGAGCTATTATGTTCAAACTCTTGTGAAAACTATTATTCATGTTGAACTTGGTATTGTTCTTGAATATTGTGAAATCGTCTATGCCATTTGATTCGGCTAGACTATATGCATGTTTATAAAACTGTCCAAACCAATTGACTGGTACGGAAATCTTAAAAACTGAGTTGAACAACCCTTATGGTTAGGGGAGTGTTTATTGTTGGAAGCCCCAACACACGCGTGAATATTACTATGGTGTTATGCATAACATAAAGTATTGTAGACTGATCATCTATCGTACTTGATTCTTTTGGGTTATCAATTTAATATTGGTAATTCTAGTAGGTGTTCAATAGTCCTTAGTGACTGCTCAGATAATTTGTGTATCCAGTGGGATACGTTGATAGCCTTTGAATTCATATATATCTGTTGATTTATATTGAATTATCGTTTCATATTCCAAGGATTCGATTCAAGAATTGTTGATATTCGATATTCATGATATTATTGTGAAACCCTGAATTATCTTAGAGATGATACTTCGATATTTCAAACTTGTGTTATAAAACTCTTTACCCTTGTTATATATTACTTACTGGGAAATTTGTGCTCTTTCTTTCTTATTTAAAACCTTTCAGTTAAGGCAGATCAGGGAAGTGTCTCTGGGAAAGACAAGGGCAAGGGCAAGGGCAAGGGCAAGGCTACCGGCTAGTTTGTTCCTTTATGTTTAGAAAGTGTTATGTTGTATTAAGATTGTCTTCAGACTATGTTTAAGCTTAAGTAGGATTATGTAATAAGTCTTTATTCGATATTATTATATAATCTATTAAGTACTGTAGGTTGTAAGACTTGGGGGAATAATTATAATAAATTATTGTATATTATTCTAGATTAGATCTTTCGTTGTGAATGTGTAATTTTAGTTACTATTTTATTACCATGAGCATGTAATGAACCGAATTCGAGTGACCAAGTGGCGGTCTGAATTTGGGGGCGTCACTGGTTAGTATCAACGCTTTAGTTATGAACCTTAAGAACGAGAGTCCTTAGATTATAACTTAGAAGATAGAGAGTGATGAGACTCATGTAGAGTTTTCCTAGAGAGTAACCTAGTGTGTTATAAAATATGACTTCATTCTATACAATGAACTTATGTTATTTAACATTCTAATAGAGTTGTTGTTTGTCTTGTCTTATGTTGGTGATTGTAGGATGACTGACATGTGAGGACCTAGCCGAGTGGTAGAGGAGGAGCCGCGTGATATCTACGTGGTATATGAGGCACCATTGATAGCGGAGCCCATATCAGTAGTGGCCCCTATTGATGAGGACGATGAGGAGGAGGAGATGGAACCTTTACCTGAGGAGTCTGATCCTGAGGAGGAGCCCATGGAGGAGGAACCTGAGCCCATAGAGGACTCCGACGAGGCTACTTTTGAGGATTGGATGTTGGGAGAATATGAGGAACAAATTTTGGAGTTGGGATGTAGAATGGAAGAATTAGAGGCTGAGGCTAGGGAAAGGGAGTCTGAGTTCCAGAAATTGAGGGACGAGGACCACCAGAGAAAATTGGTGATGCAGGAGATGGAGGTGGAGATTGCTCACCGTAAAGAGGCAGGGACCCAGATGAGAACTTTGTTTCACCGATCGGTGGCTAGGAATGTAGAGTTGGCAGGGAAGTTAGAAGAGTCTGAGTAGAGGGAGCTTAGTGAGAAGGCTGAGAAGGAAACACTTCGTACTCAGCTAGAGATGGAAATGATGGATAGGATCCACTTCGAGGAGAAGTGGGAAGGAGCTAATGATCGGGCTAATGATCTAGAGCATGAAGTGAGGTGTAAGAGAAAGAAGATGAACAAGATGGGCTATGCTCTGCGCACGACCATGGAGAGGTTGATTGATGGGGCAAATCACTACCCAACAGAGCAGGGACAAACCCGACATACCATAAGCCGAGACATGGTGGTGCACATTACTTAGAAGGAATACCAGAGCGCCGTGGAGCGTGGAATGTTAGATTGAGTCTAGAGAAAAAAGCTTAGTAGTTGTATTATATTTACTTATACGATGTTTAATCTGTTGTTAAAATCTCAGTCTTTTGTGTAAGATGTGAGATAGTTGTAAACCCCAAACTTTTGAAAAATTTTAGAGGGGTAGTAAGCTAGTGTTGTCTCCATCTTTTGTGATAATAAGGGATATGTGTTCTCATTTATAGCAGTATGCTAGAGAGAATCATGTAATTGTAACGATTTGAAATATGAATATAAATGAGCTTAATTCAGAAACGTGTTATAAAGTTATTCTTCTTGATGTTAAGAGAAATACTTAAGTGATATAACTAAATAATAACAAAATGAAAATTTGTGATGCAGATCATGGCACCAAGACGTAGAATAACTGTACCGGAAGAATCAGTCAATGATGAGAGAGGACCAGTAGATCCGATGCAGAGGCTTGTAGATTTGTTAGGAGTGGTTCTTAGGGGAAGGAATGAACCAGTGCCACACGTTCCCTAAGCAGCTCCTGTCACAAACTTTAAAGATTTTAAGAGTGTAGGATCACCAGAATTTGTAGGAACGACTGACCTTATAGTTGCGCAAATATAGATCAAGGAGATCGAAAAAGCTTTCACTATAGCTCGCGTGGGCGAAGATCAGAAGACGATGTTTACTATGTATATGATGAGGGGAGGAGCGAACTATTGGTGGGAGGCTAATTAGCAGAGAGCTGGCGAAGGAACGATAATGTGGGATAGGTTTAAGACGTTGTTCTTCGAGAATTAATTCCCGAATAGCATGAAGAATCGAATGGAGGTGAAATTTCTAGAATTAAAACAAGGTGAGATGACGGTGGCGCAATACGCGACTAGGTTCAATGAACTAGCGCGGTTTGCAGAGCACCAGGTGGGAGATAAGGAAAGGAAGGCGAGACACTTCGAGTAACGGTTGAAGTCGTGGCTGTATAATAAGGTATCAGTTCTCCAAATTGATTCCTTTGACACGTTGTTAGAGAAGGCAATCATTATGGAAGGTGGCAGTGAGGCCTTAAGTCTATATCATAAGGAGAAGAAAACTAAGAACACTGGGAGTGAGTATCGTGGAGGAAGTAGCAACGGAGGGAGTAACTCTGGGAAGAGAAAATGGGAAAACAACAAAAATAATAATCAAGGTGGGAGTCACCAGGGAAACTTTAAGAAAATGACTAAAGCTTGTAACAAGTGTGGGAGGAGTCATCAGGGGGAATGCTGGAAAGGAAAGATCACGTGTTATAATTGCGGCCAAGAGGGGCACATATCCCCAAATTGCCCAAAACTAAAGAAGATCAGGGGATGCTTTGCTTGTGGATCAATAGAGCACCAGATAAAGGATTGCCCAAAGAAAGGGAGTAGTGGAACTAACGGAGGCCAGGGAGGAGGAAGCAAGTTAATGTTGGTGGACCCGCGCAACCCAATCGATCGACCGCCCGAACCTTTTACATGACCGTCCAGGACGCAGTAGCTACGAAGGATGTTGTGTCAGGTATAATCCCAATCAATAATATAAATACTTATGTATTATTTGATTCGGGTGCCACCTGTTCCTTTATATTTGAAGAATTTGCTAGTAAACTCAGTACACCCCGAGAACGTTTAGATGATTCTTTGAAAGTAAAAGTTGCGAATAAGGAAATAATGTAAGACCACAACTTATAATTAAATGAAATTAAATTGTCTCTATTTATTATTTTTAAATAGTAAGGGTTGATTTGATTAATGTGGTTAGTTATGGGTAAAATGCGCAAATATTTCAAATAAGCAAGTGGTTATAAAATATTCATTTTTTATCGGTGAATATTCGTTTGGTCGTGGAATATTCTTGCTGTCGGGGAATATTCGTACGACAGCGCAGCCTTGTGTGGGCCCCATAACGAAAAGCGGTTAGATGAAGAAAACGACAAGTATAAGTTATTTATAAATAACGGCGTAATTGTTACCGTTAATACTGTTGAAATACCTGGTGGTTAAAACACAGTAGCACACAGTATTGCACCAATTATTGATTCTTACGTAAGAAGGTACTACTCAATAATTGTTATAGTAGTTACTGTTCAATATTTTATTTTATTGATTCAATAATTGCTGCGTTGATAGTTTATATTATTGTTATTTCAATAATTATCACTGCACAGTATTTCCCATTATCAGATCAATAATTCATATTATTTGAATAATATTATAACATTATTAGTAATGTCTCAAAAGTTCTGTCTAAGGAGAGGTTTGGTCATCTAATTGGGCGTCAGTAAGGAGAAATCCTTATTGGAAAGTTTTCTCTTTCCTGGGAACGGCCTAGTTGTCATAATTGTGATTGTGTAATATTATTTGTGAATAATTAATTATTGATTTATATGATAAGAAAATATTTATTTGATATGAATATAAATGATGGATTTATTTATGTGGTTATAAATGAAGGAGTTAATGTTGAGGTGTTTAATCAGTATTTTGTTGGATTGGAGGTTTTAAAATATCAAATCGGTGTTCTTAAAGCTCTATTGTGTGAGTTATAATTTTGATCCGACCGTTGGATCGTTGTGATTTTTGGATATGTTATACATATATAAGTTGAGTATATATCCACAAATTTTGAACCGTTAAAAATTAACGCATGATTTGTTATGGATTTTAAAAGGTGTTAAAAATCATTCGTTTATGGATTTCGAATATTTTTTGTCTAGAATTTGGAAAAACTTAAAACTACAAAGTTGTAGAGGATTCGATTTCGTGTGGAATGCACATAAAATTCGTATTTTTCTGATAAACGGGCTATTTTCTATGAATTATTGAAGTTTCAGAAAATAAAATAATTTTTATTAATTTATGGGTGGGACCCATTTTTGGTTGGTGTTGAATACACATGGGCTGCTATTTTTCTTCCATATTGGCTGGCTTGGTTGGTGGAGGATGCGCAGAGAAAAAAAAAGAATAATAATATTTTATTATTTTAGTCTCCTTTGGCTTTCTAGCATTTTCCTATAAATAGGCGCTTAAGTTAGAATTGAAAATCACACCAGAAACAAGTTTCTTTCTCTCTATATTGTCGAACGTATTTTAGTGAGTATTTAGATACTTTGAGAGTTGCTATTCAGTACAAGCTTCCTTCGGCTTTACATCCGATATTTCGATCAGAAGTACTGATATTTTGAGGTAAGGGATGTTATTTTCTTCTTAAATGATATTATTTTCTTTAATATCATTATACCAAAATATTAGTTTAAACTTTTTATCAAATTTAGAACTTTTTATGTCGGGATTACTATTCACGTATACAACACTATTCACGAATACAGCACTATTCACCAAAAAATAAAATTTTTCCTTTTTATCCAAGATGTCTATTATGGTTACTATATTTGATTGTATCCATGTTTTGATCTTTATTTTTGAATTCTGCTTCACAATTGATTATTATCAAGTATTATTGATATTGGATAAACTGTTATACGAATTCCTACTATTTGTCCTTCTGTCTCACTGGATTCGTTTTCTTTAAAATATTTTTCATCATCCTCAGTCTTAAATGATGATGTTACTGAATATCTTTGGCCTGTAGTACAAAGATGAATTATTATCTGATGAATATCTTTGGCCCGTAGTGCAAAGATGAACAAGTGTTGAGATGAACATGACCGACTGATGATATAAATGAATATCTTTGGCCTGTAGTGCAAATATGAATATTTGATTAAATATGTCTATTAATTGATGTTACAGGGATAAAATATTGATGATGGACTTTTAAATCTTAGAAGATAGTAGAACTCATTCTCTACTTGACTCTTCTAATGGTTTGCTGTTTCCGCTGCAGTTGTTGATCTAAAACTTGTTGTCTATTATATTTTACCAGATTTTTTCCTGTTGAAGACTAATGATAAGTTGTTGTGTATTATCTTAGTCATAATATTCTTTACTGGGCTAGTTGAGCTCACCCTTTTTCTTTTTGTTCTATTTTTCTTAGGAGGCGAGAATATAGCAGGAACTAGTCGGGGTATGGAGTGATGTTTCCAGTCAGTTGTGTTAGCAGTCCTCACTATTTTATAGAATAGTGTTTCAATAATTGTAATGAGGACTTCTTTTAGGGTGTATATTATCTAGAAGACAATATTTGTATTTAAACTCACAGTACTTATGTTGTCGCATTTTGTACGACAATTATTTTAATGAAGTTGTATTTGTTTCTGTACCATGTATTTGGCGACTCGGAATGGGTGTTGTATACCTATTTTGGGGGCGTCACAAATAATCCCTGTAGAATACGTTTATCGAAATTGTCACGCAAACATTAGAGAACATGAACTGAGTGTAGACTTGATTCCTATTAGACTGGGAGAATTTGACGTAATACTGGGAATGGATTGGTTATATAACCATGTGGCGGTAATTGACTATCAGAACAAGTGTATGAACCTTCAGACTCCGAGTAAGTCTAAGGTAGTGTTTTATGGTAGCTCATCGCTTAAGCAATCGTGTTGCGTCACGATGATGCAGGCCAAGAAATTGTTAAGGAAAGGATGTGTAGGTTATTTAGCTTACATCGTAGATACTCGGAAAAAGGGAGTAGAAATTAAAGATATATCCGTAGTAAATGAATTTCAAGATGTGTTTCTAGACGATCTGCCTGGTCTTCCGCCAGACAGAAAAATTGAATTCGTAATAGACTTAGTACCAGGAACGACACCGATTTCGAAAGCTCCATATCGTATGGCGCCAGTAAAAATGAAGGAATTGATGATACAACTTCAAGAGTTATTAGATAAGGGGTACATTCGATCGAGTGTGTCTCCTTGGGGAGCACCAGTGTTATTTGTTAAGAAAAAAGACGGATCGATGAGGCTCTATATCGATTCTCAAGAATTGAACAGAGTAACGATCAAGAACAGATATCCGCTACTGAGGATAGACGACTTATTTGATCAACTGAAGGGGGCAAAATGTTTCTCGAATATCGATCTACGGATAGGATATCACCAACTGAAAGTGTGGTATGGGGACATTCCAAAGACTGCGTTTCGAACCCGTTATGGACATTACGAGTTTTTGGCAATGTCATTTGGTTTGACTAATGCTCTGGCAGCATTTATGGACTTAATGAACCGAGTCTTCAAGCCATTCTTAGATAAATTCATAGTAGTTTTCATCGATGACATTTTGATCTACTCAAAGACAGAGGAAGAACACGCCGAACATCTGAAGATTGTTTTGGAGGCACTGCGAAAGGAGAAGATGTACGCGAAATTTTCTAAGTATGAATTTTGGATGAAGAAGGTTCAATTCTTAGGCCACGTGGTGGATAAGGATGGAATCTCAGTAGACCCCGCAAAGGTCGAAGCAGTAAGTAATTGGGAACAACCGAGGACACCGACGGAGGTGAGAAGTTTCTCAGGGTTAGCTGGGTACTATCGAAGATTCATCCAAGATTTTTCTAAGATAGCAACCCCATTGACTTATCTGACGAGGAAGACGGTGAAATTTGTATGGACCGACAAATGCGAAGAAAGTTTCCAAGAATTGAAGAAGAGACTGAGTGATACGAGAAATTTTGTGGTGTATAGTGACGCATCGTACAAGGGACTTGGTTGTGTACTCATGCAACACGATAAAGTTATTGCGTATGCATCACGATAACTAAAGGATTACGAAAAATGATACCCTACTCATGACTTAGAATTAGCGGCAGTAGTTTTTGTATTAAAGATATGGAGGCATTATTTGTATGGAGAGAAATGTGAGATATATACGGACCACAAAAGTCTAAAATATATCTTCACATAGAAGGAGTTAAATATGCATCAGAGAAGGTGGTTAGAATTGATCAAAGATTATGACTGCGATATTCTTTATCACCCAGGGAAGGCAAATGTAGTTACCGACGCTCTGAGCAGAAAAAGAAGGGAGAAATTATTTCAATTGACGACTCAGGAAGAGTTAATAAGAGAAATGGAGAAATTAGAAATAGTGGTAAAGGGACCAGAAAGGTCTGAAGAGAAGTTATTTGTAATGGAAGCTTGTCCGACATTGTTGGATAGAGTAAAAGAAGCACAGGAGAAAGATGAAGAATGTGAGAAGATCAGGAAAAGGATTACAGAAAATGAGGAAGAGAAATTTTGAATAGATAAAGACGGTATCTTAAGATTCGAAGGGAGAGTGTGGGTACCAGCGGTAACTGAGTTAAGAGAAGAGATTTTGCACGAGGCACACAATACGACGTATTATGTTCATCTGGGAGGCACTAAGATGTAGCGAGACTTGAGGCAACATTTTTGGTGGCCCAATTTGAAATGGGAAGTCGCAGAGTGCGTTAGTAGATGTTTGACTTGCCAACGCGTAAAAGCAGAGCATCAGTGGCTGAGTGGTTTACTACAACCGTTGGAAATACTAGAGTGGCAATGGGAGCACATTACGATGGATTTCGTAGTAGGACTTCCAGTTACGCAGAAAGGTTATGATGCCATTTGGGTTATCGTGGATCGACTTACAAAGACCGTACATTTTCTACCGATCAAGATCCGTTACAGTTTAAATCAGTTAGCGAGTCTGTACTTAAAGTAGATTGTTTCACGACATGGAGTGTCGGTGTCAATTATCTCTGATCGAGACCCGCGCTTCACGTCAAATTTTTAGAGAAGCTTGCAAGAGATGATGGGAACACATTTAAGGTTGAATACCGCTTATCATCCTTAGACAAACGAACAGAGTGAGCGAACAATACAAACGCTAGAGGACATGCTTAGGACTTGTGTGTAAGACCCTGAATTTTATGAAATAGAAAAGTATTCAATTTTTCTTATAAGTACAATTCAGTAAAGGGTTAAATTGATAAAAAGTTAAAGTTATGGGTGAAATGTGAAAATTTTTCAAAATAAACAAGTGGTTATAAAATAATCATTGTTGTCGGGGAATATTCGTTGGTCCTGGAATATTCTTTCTGTGACGCCCCCAAAATAGGTATACAACACCTATTCTGAGTCGTCAATAACATGGTACAGAAACAACTACAACTTTATTAATACAACATAAAAATTGTGAGTGTAAATATAAATATTGTCATCTAGACAATATCCACACTCAAATAAGTCCTCATTACAATTATTGGAACAATATTTTACAAAAAAAATGGTGAGGACTACTAAAATAACTTCCTAGAACCTTCATTCCATACCCCGACTAGTACCTGCTACATTCTCGCCTCCTGAGAAGAAAATGGAACAACAAGGAAAAGGGTGAGCTCAACTAGCCCAGTAAAGAATATTATGACTAAGATAATATACAACAAATTATCGTTAGTCTTGAACAGGGAAAAATTTAATAGAATACAATAGACAACAAGTTTTAATTCAATATTCGCAGCGGAAAATAATAATTCATAGAGAAGTTACGTAGAGAATGAAATCTACGATTATCTATGAATTTAAAAGCCCATCATCAGCATTTTATCCTTGTAACATCAATCAATAAATATCTTGAATCAAATAGTCATCTTTGCACTACAGGCCAAAGATATCCATCAGTTGGTCATGTTCACCTCAACACCTGTTCATCTTTGCACTACGGGCCAAATATATTCATCAAAAATTATTCATCTTTGCACTACAGGCCAAAGATATTCAGTTATATCATCATTTAATACTGAGGATGATGAAAAATATTTTAAAGAAAACGAATCCAGTGAAGCAAAATAACAAATATTAAGGATTCGTATTTCGATTTATCCATGTCCAAAAATACCTTATCATAGTGAAGTAAAATTCAAGAATGATCAAAACATGGATACAATTAAAGCTAGTATCCAGAATAGATATTTGGATGAAAAGAAAGAAATTTCATTTTTCGGTGAATAGTAACTCGTGAATAGTAACTCGTGAATAGTAACTCATGAATAGTAACTCATGAATAGTAACCTCGACATGAAAAATTCCAAATTTGATAAAAATTCAGATCAATACTTCGGCATAATGATATTGAATAAAATAATATCATTTAAGAAGAAATAACATCCCTTACCTCGGAAAGACGGTACTTCTGACTGGAATACTAGATATAGTGCTGAAGGAAACTTGCACCGTATAGCAACACTCAAAGTATCAAATACTCATAAGAATACGCTCGATATAGAGAGAGAAATAGAGAGAAACTTATGTTTCTGGTGTGATTTTCAATTCTAACCTAAGCACCCTATTTATAGGAAAATGCTTAGAACACCAAAGCAGAAAATTTAATATAATATTATTATTTATAAACAAAATTCCTAAGCACACCACCAGCTGATTTCAACCATTTAACACATGCCCCTCAATTGAAAAAAACGTTTTTCTTTAAAATAATAATTAAAACTTCTAAAAATCAATTATTTCGGAACTTCGGAACTTCAATAATTCATAATAAATAGCCCTTTGATCAAAAAATTTGAATATCGCGAGTTTTTATAGGAAATTCAATTCTCTACAACTTTGCAGAAGAAAATTTTCCCAAATTCCAAACAGAAATTGACCGAAATTCATAAACGGGCGATTTTATAGTCAATAATAAATTTTCGGTCAAAAATTATGTCCACCAACACACAAAACATGTGTTAATCATTTAATGCCACAAAAATACTCTTCCTCCTCATATACTCATATATCCCACATTCATTGTAAAAATACCACCATCAATATATTATTAAAATAATATATTTAAATGAATTATTTTATCAGAAAAAGATAAAATATTAATTTTCAACAATTGTCACATTAAAATTTTTCTCTATCTATATCCACATAAAATCACTATTTTCCTCATCATATAAATCAATAATTAATTATACACAAATAATATTACAGAACCACAGTACTGGCAACCAGGCAATTCCTAGGAAAGAGGGGGCTTTCCAATAAGGATTTCTCCTTACTAGCGCACAATTAGATGACCAAACCTCTCCTTAGATAGAACTTTCTAGACATTGTCAATAATGTTATCTAATAATATTATTCAGATAATATTAATTATTGCTCCGATAATAAAAAATACTGCGTAGTGACAATTATTGAAACAACAGTAATATAAAATATCAACGCAGTAATTATTGAATCAATAAAATATAATATTGAACAGTAATTACTGTAACAATTATTGAGTAGTGCCTTCTTACGTAAGAATTAATAATTGGTGCAATACCGTGTGCTACGCGTATTACCGTGTTTTAACCACCGGGTATTCCAACAGTATTAACGGTAACAACTACGCCGTTATTTATAAATAACTTATTTTTGTCGTTTTTTTCATCCAATCATTTTTTGTTATGGGGCCCACACAAGGCTACGCCGTCGTACGAATATTCCCCGACAACAAGAATATTCCACGACCAAATAAATATTCCCCGACAACAATGAATATTTTATAACCACTTGCTTATTTAAAATATTTGCGCATTTTACCCATAACTAACCACATTAATCAAATCAACTCTTACTATTTCAGAATAATAAATAGAGGAAATTAAATTTCATTTATTAATAATTTGGGGTCTTACAACCTCCCCTCCTTATGAAATTTCGTCCTCGAAATTGACATACGTACCTGGTGTTTCGAAAAAATGAGGATACCTCGCTTTCATTTCCGTTTTCAACTCCCAGGTCATTTCCTCAATAGCATAGTTCTCCACAAAACTTTAACTTGTGGTATGACCTTCGTGCATAGGACATGCTCCTTCTTATCCATGATCTTGACAGGTACCTCCTCGTACGTTAAGTCTTCAGCTATCTCGTCCGGTTCTAACTTAATAACATGGTTCGGGTCTTTCACATATTTACGAAGCACAGATATATGAAAAATATTATGAACACGAGACATACTTGGAGGTAACGCAAGTCTATAGGCCACATTTCCTACTCGGTCAAGAATTTAAAATGGACCAATAAATCGTGGATTGAGCTTTCCTCTCTTCCCAAATCTTGTAACTCCTTTCCATGGAGCTACACGTAATAATACATGATCCCCAATGTCAAATTCCACGTCCTTTCGATGAAGATCCACATAACTCTTTTGTCGATCCTGTGCCGTTTGTATACGTTGTCGAATCGTTTGGATCTTCTCTGTAGTCATTCGTACCAACTCTGGTCCCAACAACGTTGCTTCTCCCACCTCATCCCAACATACTGGAGAGCGACACTTTCGTCCATACAATGCTTCAAAGGGAGCCACACTTATACTTGCCTGATAACTGTTGTTGTAGGAGAATTCTACCAATGGTAGGTACTTATCCCAACTTCCTTTGAAATCTAGGACACAAAGTCTTAATAAATCTTCAAGAGTTTGAATAGTCCTCTCTGATTGCCCGTCCGTTTGAGGATGGTATACCGAACTGAACCGTAAATCCGTGCCCATAGTTTTTTGCAAGCTAACCCAAAATCTTGAAGTGAATCTTGGGTCACGATCCGAAACTATGGATACTGGCATGCCATGCAACCTTACAATCTCATTCACGTACATACTAGCAAGACGTTCAAGGGAATAAGTCTCCCGTATCGGTAAGAAATGAGCAGACTTGGTTAATCTATCAACTATAACCCAAATAGCATTTATACCTTGAGAAACCGTGAGAAGACCCGTAACAAAATCTATGGTAATGTGTTCCCACTTCCATTTCGGAATCTCAAGTGGTTGCAATGGACCCTTTGGTACTTGATGCTCCGCCTTTACACGTTGACAAATTAAACACCTCGAGATAAACTTTGCAATCTCTCTCTTCATATTGTTCCACCAAAATGTATGTCGAAGATCACGATACATTTTAGTACTTCCAGGATGGATTGCAAATGGTGTATTGTGTGCCTCCATCATGATCTTGTACTTTAAATCAGAATCGTTAATAACACAAAGTCTGGAGTGGACTCGAAGTATTCCTTCTTCATCGATTCTTGCTTCTGGAATAGCACCTTCTTGCACTTTCTTCTTCATACGCATCAGCTCCGGGTCTGTAGCTTGAGCAACTTTAACTTTATCGATTAAAGTTGGTTCTACGCGTATACTTGACATCATCGCACTCGTTCCTGCATATGATCTTCTACTCAACGCGTCAGCTACCACGTTTGCTTTTCCAGGATGGTATTGAATAGTGTGATCGTAATCTTTTAACAACTCGAGCCAACGTCGTTGCCGCATGTTGAGTTCTTTTTGAGTGAAGAAATATTTGAGGCTTTTATGGTCTGAATATATCTCCACTTTCTCCCCATATAGATAGTGCCTCCAGATCTTTAGCGCGAAAATGACTGCTGCCAACTCTAGATCATGAGTAGGATAATTCCTCTCATATTCTTTAAGTTGTCGCGATGCATAGGCTATGACTTTCCCACGTTGCATGAGAACACATCCTAACCCTTTGCCTGAAGCATCGCTGTAGATAACAAATCCATCCGAACCAGATGGTATTGTCAGAACAGGTGCCGAAATGAGTCTCCTCTTAAGCTCTTGGAAACTCTTCTCGCATTCTTCGTTCCATACAAATTTGATATCCTTCCGAGTCAGCTGAGTTAACGGGGTAGCGATTCGAGAAAACCCTTCTACGAATCTCCGATAATAACCAGCTAAGCCCAAAAAGCTACGTACATCGGTCACCGTCTTCGGTTGCTCCCAGCTTTGTATTGCTTCAATCTTCGCCGGGTCCACAGATACTCTATGTTTTGACACCACGTGCCCTAGGAATGCTACTTCCTCAAGCCAGAACTCGCATTTCTTCAACTTAGCATATAGCTTGTTTTCACGCAGCCTTTGGAGTACCAGCTTCAAATGGTGCTCATGATCTTCACGGTTTTTGGAATATATGAGGATGTCATCAATAAAGACAACAACGAACTGATCCAAATAATCCTTGAATACTCGGTTCATCATATCCATGAAAGCCGCAGGAGCATTAGTCAATCCAAAAGACATGACTAAGAATTCATAATGCCCGTACCGAGTTCTAAAGGCAGTCGTCGGAATATCCTCAGTTTTAACCTTCAGCTGATGATATCCAGAACGAAGATCGATTTTTGAAAAGAATTGTGCTCCTTGTAACTGGTCAAACAGGTCATCAATACGAGGTAGCGGATACCTATTCTTGATGGTGATATGGTTTAATTCCCGGTAATCGATACAAAGTCGCATACTCCCGTCTTTCTTCTTTACAAATAAAATAGGAGCACCCCAAGGAGATGTACTAGGACGAATGAAACCGATGTCCAACAACTCTTGTAGTTGGACTTTTAACTCCTGAAGTTCAATAGGAGTCATTCGATATGGGGTTTTAGAAATGGGCTTTGTACCAGGTTCAAGATCAATAAAGAATTCAACTTCACGTTCTGGGGGTAGACCGGGAAGTTCTTCAGGAAATACGTCAGGAAAGTTACTAACAACAGGAATATTATTCAAATTTGACGTGTCTTTATTCAAATCCATAACATGGGCTAAGAAAGCTTGACATCCGTTTTTCAATAAACGAATGGCCTTATGACTTGATATGACAGTGATTGATTTTAATAGATTTGTTGCTTGAATTCGAATAACAGGTTGATTAGGAATATGAAAACTAACCACCTTACGAAAACAATCAATTTTGGCATGATGAGTAGTTAACCAATCAATTCCTAAAATCACGTCAAAAGAGATAAGGTCAACAGGTAAGGTGATTGTGCCAACTTGGATCAAACAAGATTTATAAACAGTGGATGTGATGAAAGTTTCTCCTAACGGAGTCTCCACAGATAAATCAAAGTCTAATTTCTCCGGAGTCAAGTTTAAACGTTGAGCACAAGCAGGAGAAATAAATGAATGGGTAGCACCGGTATCTAGTAAGGTATAAACTTCACATGAATTTATGATTAGCTTACCCGTGATCACCTCGTTTGGGTTCCTCGCATGTTGACCAGTCACGACTAACGCTCTTCCAGGAACCGTTGACTTTGACTTTTCTGGGGCAGCCTTTTGAGTCACCGTCCCCGCTGAACTTGGTTTCGCTATCGTACAATCTCGAGCGATATGTCCTTCCTTTCCACAATTATAGCATACCTTGAATTGTTGTGGATAGTTTGGGCTGATATGTCCCTCTTTTCCACATTTATAGCATATGACCGGTGGTCGTTCTCCTCCCTTGGAACCAGTTGCTGCTGGTGCTGACGTCTTCGTATTATCATTGTTGAATCTCCTCTTTTCAAAATCTCCTCCTGACTCGCTTCTTCAATTTTCATAGCCACGATTACCACCAGAGTGGTTGCCGTTCTTGTCTGTACTTTTCTTTCTCCGCTGGTTATCATTGTTCTGATGACTGTTGTCACCGATATGATCCTGGTTGTGGTCCCTCGGTTGACCGTACTCGTTATCTCGCTCCAACAATTGAGCCCCGTTGACAACATCTGAATAGAGAGAAAATTTATGAGAAATGAGATATTGACGTATGCCGGGTTTCAAACCTCTCAGAAACATCCGTGTCATATGCTTCTCATTCTCTACCAAATGAGGTGCAAACCTGGACAACTCTGCAAACTTCGCCTCGTACTGGGACACCGTCATGTTATTCTGCTCCAGTCTAATAAACTCTACCTCCTTCATATGACGAATACTTTCAGGAAAGTACTTGTCATTGAATAGTTTCTGAAATGTCTCCCAAGACATGCTGAGTGCGGCTGGATGGGTACGCTTCACAGATTCCCACCAGCAGTCTGTCTCGCCACGGAACATAAAGGTGGCGAATGGAACCTTCTGTTCCTCCGTGCATCCCAAGACATCAAATATCTTGGTAATTTGCTTGACCCATGTCTCCGCCTTAATCGGATCTGGCTTTCCCCAGAATTCTGGTGGTCCCAACTCTTTGAACTGCTTGGCTGTGACCAGCTGTGCGTTGCCATTGTTTCTTCCTATATTTTGAACAGGAATCTCATTCGCCTGGTTTTGCATGAACCGCAAAAAGTTTTTAAACATCTCATCGTTCATCGTCTGCTCATTGGTGTTGTTCACAGGAGGAACATTGCCAGCCTGTTGCACGTTCTCCTCGTTGGTGAGTACATGTGTCTCCATGGTTTCATTTACTCCACTGTTAACATTCTCAGTCGACATTCTCAAATACTGCCATAAAACAAGGGTTAATTTAATAAATTAACAAATCACATAATATCCCTATATTATGACCGACCAACAAATAAGCTTAGGTAGGACACACTAGCGAAGGATTTACTCGTCTCTCCCCTCCTAGTTCTATTCCTCGATCTCCGCCAGAGATCATATCCCTAAGCTCTGATACCAACTGTGACGCCCCCAAAACAGGTATACAACACCTATTTTGAGTCGTCAATAACATGGTACAGAAATAACTACAACTTTATTAATACAACATAAAAATTGTGAGTGTAAATACAAATATTGTAATCTAGACAATATCCACACTCAAATAAGTCCTCATTACAATTATTGGAACAATATTTTATAAAAAAAATGGTGAGGACTACTAAAACAACTTCCTAGAACCTTCATTCCATACCCCGACTAGTACATGCTACATTCTCGCCTCCTGAGAAGAAAATGGAACAACAAGGAAAAGGGTGAGCTCAACTAGCCCAGTAAAGAATATTATGACTAAGATAATATACAACAAATTATCGTTAGTCTTCAACAGGGAAAAATTTAATAGAATACAATAGACAACAAGTTTTAATTCAATATTCACAGCGGAAAATAATAATTCATAGAGAAGTTACGTAGAGAATGAAATCTACGATTATCTATGAATTTAAAAGCCCATCATCAACATTTTATCCATGTAACATCAATCAATAAATATCTTGAATCAAATAGTCATCTTTGCACTACAGGCCAAAGATATCCATCAGTTGATCATGTTCACCTCAACACCTGTTCATCTTTGCACTACGGGCCAAAGATATTCATCAGAAATTATTCATCTTTGCACTACAGGCCAAAGATATTCAGTTATATCATCATTTAAGACTGAGGATGATGAAAAATATTTTAAAGAAAACGAATCCAGTGAAGCAAAATAACAAATATTAAGGATTCGTATTTCGATTTATTCATGTCCAAAAATACCTTATCATAGTGAAGTAAAATTCAAGAATGATCAAAACATGGATACAATCAAAGCTAGTATCCAGAATAGATATTTGGACGAAAAGAAGGAAATTTCATTTTTCGGTGAATAGTAACTCGTGAATAGTAACTCATGAATAGTAACTCATGAATAGTAACCTCGACATGAAAAGTTCTAATTTTGATAAAAATTCAGATCAATACTTCGGCATAATGATATTGAATAAAATAATATCATTTAAGAAGAAATAACATCCCTTACCTCGGAAAGACGGTACTTCTGACTGGAATACTAGATATAGTGCTGAAGGAAACTTGCACCGTATAGCAACACTCAAAGTATCAAATACTCATAAGAATACGCTCGATATAGAGAGAGAAATAGAGAGAAACTTGTGTTTCTGGTGTGATTTTCAATTCTAACCTAAGCACCCTATTTATAGGAAAATGCTTAGAACACCAAAGCAGAAAATTTAATATAATATTATTATTTATAAACAAAATTCCTAAGCACACCACCAGCTGATTTCAACCATTTAACACATGCCCCTCAATTGAAAAAAACGTTTTTCTTTAAAATAATAATTAAAACTTCTAAAAATCAATTATTTCGGAACTTCGGAACTTCAATAATTCATAATAAATAGCCCTTTGATCAAAAAATTTGAATATCGCGAGTTTTTATAGGAAATTCAATTCTCTACAACTTTGCAGAAGAAAGTTTTCCCAAATTCCAAACAGAAATTGACCGAAATTCACAAACGGGCGATTTTATAGTCAATAATAAATTTTCGGTCAAGAATTATGTCCACCAACACACAAAACATGTGTTAATCATTTAATGCCACAAAAATACTCTTCCTCCTCATATACTCATATATCCCACATTCATTGTAAAAATACTACCATCAATATATTATTAAAATAATATATTTAAATGAATTATTTTATCAGAAAAAGATAAAATATTAATTTTTAACAATTGTCACATTAAAATTTTTCTCTATCTATATCCACATAAAATCACTATTTTCCTCATCATATAAATTAATAATTAATTATACACAAATAATATTACAGAACCACAGTACTGGCAACCAGGCAGTTTCCAGGAAAGAGGGGGCTTTCCAATAAGGATTTCTCCTTACTGGCGCGCAATTAGATGACCAAATCTCTCCTTAGAAAAAACTTTCTAGACATTTCTAATAATGTTATCTAATAATATTATTCAGATAATATGAATTATTGCTCCGATAATGAAAAATACTGCGTAGTGACAATTATTGAAACAACAGTAATATAAAATATCAACGCAGCAATTATTGAATCAATAAAATACAATATTGAACAGTAATTACTGTAACAATTATTGAGTAGTGCCTTCTTACGTAAGAATCAATAATTGGTGCAATACCGTGTGCTACGCGTATTACCGTGTTTTAACCACCAGGTATTCCAACAGTATTAACGGTAACAACTACGCCGTTATTTATAAACAACTTATTTTTGTCATTTTCTTCATCCAATCGTTTTCTGTTATGGGGCCCACACAAGGCTGCGCCGTCGTACGAATATTTTCCGACAACAAGAATATTTCACGACCAAACAAATATTCTCCGACAATAATGAATATTTTATAACCACTTGCTTATTTAAAATATTTGCGCATTTTACCCATAACTAACCACATTAATCAAATCAACTCTTACTATTTCAGAATAATAAATAGATGAAATTAAATTTTATTTATTAATAATTTGGGGTATTACACTTTCTGTCGGGAAATATTCGTACGACGGCGCAACTATTTGTGGGCCCCATAACGGAAAACGGTCGGATGAAGATAACGAAAAAAATTAAATTTTTATAATTAACGGCGTTGTTATTACCGTTAACACTATTGGAATACTCGGTGGTTAAAATACAATAATACGCGTTATTGCACAGTAGCACACGGTATTGCACAATATTTTTGAAATTATTGATTCTTACGTAAGAAGGCACTACTGAATAATTGTTACAGTAATTACTATTCAATATTTTATTTTATTGATTCAATAATTGCTGCGTTGATATTTTATATTATTGTTGTTTCAATAATTGTTGTTGTACATCATCTCCATTATCAGATCAATAATTCATATTATTTGAATAATATTATTGGATAGCAATATTGGCAATGTCTAGAAAATTCTGTCTAAGGAGAGGTTTGGTTATCTAATTGCGCGCCAATAAGGAGAAATCCTTATTGGAAAGCCCCCTCTTTCCTGGGAACGGCCTGGTTGTCATAAATGTGATTCTGTAATATTATTTGTGAATAATTAATTATTGATTCATATGATAAGAAATATTTATTTTATGTGGATATAAATGAGGGATATATTTTTATGGTTAAAAATAAAGGAGTTAATGTTGAGGTGTTTTATCAGTATTTTTGTCAGAATGGAGGTATTAAATATCAATCAGGGTTTTTGAGATATATTGCGGGGGTTATAATTTTTAATCCGACCGTTGGATCGTAATTTTTGGATATGTTATACATATATAATTTGAGTATATGTCCACAAATTTTGAACCGTTAAAAATGAACGTATGATTTATTATGAATTTTACGAGATGACTGGTTCAAAAATTGTTGAATTTTCGGAGTTTATCATTTTGGTGAGAAATTCTAGAATTGGTGGGCCCCACTCTTGATTAGTGAAAAAATGTACTGAGATTTTTATTCAAATGTGGTGGGTGGGAATAGTAGCAGGTAAAGCCATCAGGTTGCTGGTTAAGTCTGCTTCGGCGTGCTAACATTTTTCTATAAATAGAGGGCTAAGTTAGAATTGAAAATCATACCAGAAACATAAGCTTCCTCTCTTTCTCTCTCTATATTATGAAACATATTTTGTGAATATTTAGATACTTTGAGAGTTGCTATTCAGTGCAAGTTTCTTTCGGCTTTGCATTCCAGTCAGAAATACTGCACTTTTGAGGTAAGGGATAGTAAGAGATTTTAAGGGTTATTATGTTTTTCAGTTCGTAATTCTTCTGACCTTCAGAAAATTCTAGAAAAATTTGAAATGATATGTTGATGAGTTTTATTGATTGTGTCTAAAAATGGTGATTTTTGGATGTATAGATTAAGAGTTATGAATTTTACGGGAAAAGACTATTTTTAAAAGTAACCGCTTATAACTCCTTATGGTTAACTCCAAAATTAAATTTTTTTTTATTGGAAGTATATCTATATAATATCAGTGTACTCTGTGAATTTCGGAATTTGGGATGAAATTACAATTTATGATAAATGTCTAAATATTCGGCTGTTTTGGCCATATTAAAAATAGTAAATGAGTTTTAAAAATTCTAAGAAAATTATATGTTCAATATGGGACTATATTATGCTAAATCCCAGAAAAGAAATATTTTTGGAACTGATTTGGTATTTTTCATAAAAATGGACTAGTTATGAGTAAATGAATTAAATATGTTATGTGAAGTAAGAAAATTGGAAAATAGGATTTTATGGCTTGAGAATCCTATATGAGGTATATGCAGATTTTTGATGAGGGTTTTGGTTATTGGTAATGAAATCTTATGAGTTTGGCATTTTAGGATGATTAAATACATTATTTAGTAAAGTGTAAATAATTAAAATAAATTGTTTATAAGCTTAATAAATATTATTCTTTCAATATCATTATATCAAATTATTGGTATATATTTTATTGTGAAATTTCTACCTTTTTGTGTCGGAGTTACTATTCGTGAGTTACTATTCGTGAGTTACTATTCACGAGTTACTATTTACGAGTTACTATTCATGAGTTACTATTCATGAATTACTATTCACGAAGTTACTATTCATGGGTTACCATTCACGAGTTACTATTTATGACAAAATTAGTTTCTTTTTCTAACCAAATTATAGTTGATTTATGAATATTACTCTTGAGATTAAATCTAGATGTTTTGATTATATTGATTTTATTATCATATATAACATTTTTATAATCCTGGTGAAGAAATTTCTCTTTGACTTGAGTGTAAAGATGGGTAGATTATTGGTATGATCGTGACTATGAGTTCTCTTTGGCCAGTAGTGCAAAGATAAATTGTTGACTGGTATGATCATGACCATTGAATTTATAATTGAATATCTTTAGCTTAAGTGCAAAGGTGAATTGATCAACTTGGTTATAATTATTGTTTATATAAATTATGAAATGATTATATATTTCTTTGAGATATTAATATCTTTGGCCTGTAGTGCAAAGATGAACTGTTGATGAATATATTTGGCCTGTAGTGCAAATATGAACTGTTGAGGAATATCTTTGGCCTGTAGTGCAAAGATGAATTGTTGATGAATATCTTTGGCCCCGTAGTGCAAAGATGACATGTTGTTGAATATCTTTGGCCAGTAGTGCAAAGATGAACAGGTGTTGAGATGAACATGACCAACTTGTGATACACGTGAATATCTTTGGCCGTAGTGCAAAGATGAAGTTATTAGTATGATTATGAACAGAAAATCTAATTTGGTGTAATCATGATCTTTGATGTTTCAGGTAAAGATAGGTGACAAAAATTATCTTCGTCTTGGATGAGAAGAGGAATTTAGAACTATAATTATGATTATGAGTTATTCATATGATTGTGGACCAGAATTGTTGATTGATGTTACAGGGATAAAATATTGTTGGTGGATTTTTAACATGGAGAATATAATAGACTTTATAGTCTATTTGACTCTTCTAATGGATTGCTCGTTCCGCTGCAACTATGGTTGAAATTTTTATCATCTACCATATGTTCTAAATCTCTGAATTATTACTGATGAAGACTATTGATAATTTATTTATCTTTAGTCATAATATTCTTTATTGGGCTAGTTGCGCTCACCCTTTTGTTTCACAATTCCTTTCAGGTAATAAGAATGTAGCTGGGTCGAGCGGGGGTAACAAGGGAATAGAACGGTGGTCATCATTTAGTAGTTATATTTGGTGAAGAAAATAGGGTGAGGCGAACCCAACGTTGGAAGGGTGTTTTGTCACTATCATACAAGATGTCTAATGACATACAACCTCGTGTCATCATATGACAGGGTTGTGCTCATCCACTTGCTGAGTATCTTTACGAGCACTACCTATATAATCTTGGTGTTTGTTTGAAGTATAATTTTCAATTAGAGACAGTGGAGATAATGATATGTCAAGAGAAGACTCACCATTGGGAAGAATATGATAGTAAATTTCTCGTTTTTATTTGGGGTCTATTGGGTCAACCAAGGATAATTCTGTGGCCATATGATATCTATCATAACCTATACGCATGGCCTCCCATGTACGAAGGTTTCCTTGAGCACTTCTCAAAGATTCTAATTTCTAAAATAGTCTTTGACTATACCTTTATGTAAGGTGCCACTGTGAGGTGCTGTCCACGGTTGGGACATGTGTCACATTTGGTATATATTTGTATCCAAACTCACAGCATATGTGTTGTTGTATTTAATACGACAATTGTTGTAATAAAGTTGTAGTTATTTTCTGTACCATGTATTTGGCGACTCAGAATAGGTTGGATGGAGTGGACCTATTTTGGGATCGTTACATTTTGGTATCAGAGCTTAGGGATATGGTCTCTGGTGGAGATCGGGGAATATAACTAGGAGGGGAGAGATGAGTAAATCTTTCGCTAGTGTATCCTACCTAAGCTTATTTGTTGGTCAGTCATAATATCGGGATATTACGTGATATGTTAATTTGTTAAATTAACCCTTGTTTTGAAGCTGTATTCTAGAATGATATTTGAAAAATAGGAGATGAGCAATGGAGAAATTATGATGATAGGGAAGATGGAATTTGAAATGAAAGGAAGGTATTCTCAACTCTTTGAAATACCAAGTACGTAAATTTCGGGGACGAAATTTCATAAGGAGGGGAGATTGTAAGACCCCGAATTTTATGAAATAAAAAAGTATTCAATTTTTCTTATAATTACAATTCAGTAAATGGTTAAATTGATAAAAAGTTAAAGTTATGGGTGAAATGTGAAAATTTTTCAAAATAAATAAGTGGTTATAAAATAATCATTGTTGTCAGGGAATATTCGTTGGTCGTGGAATATTCTTTCTGTCGGAAAATATTCGTACGACGGCGCAGCTATTTGTGGGCCCCATAACGGAAAACTGTCGGATGAAGATAACGATAAAAATTGAGTTTTTATAATTAACGACGTAGTTATTACCGTTAACACTGTTGGAATACCCGGTGGTTAAAATACAGTAATACGCGTTATTACACAGTAGCACACGGTATTGCACAGTATTTTTAAAATTATTGATTCTTACGTAAGAAGGCACTACTGAATAATTGTCACAGTAATTACTGTTCAATATATTATTTTATTGATTCAATAATTGCTGCGTTGATATTTTATATTATTGTTGTTTCAATAATTGTTGTTGCACATCATCTCCATTATCAGATCAATAATTCATATTATTTGAATAATATTATTGGATAGCATTATTGGCAATGTCTAGAAAGTTCTGTCTAAGGAGAGGTTCGGTTATCAAATTGCGCGCCAATAAGGAGAAATTCTTACTGAAAAGCCCCCTCTTTCTTGAGAACGGCTTGGTTGTCATAAATGTGATTCTATAATATTATTTGTGAATAATTAATTATTGATTCATATGATAAGGAAATATTTATTTTATGTGGATATAAATGATGGATATATTTTGTGGTTAAAAATGAAGGAGTTAATGTTGAGGTGTTTTATCAATTTTTTTATCGGAATGGAGGTATTAAAAATCAATCAGGGTTTTTGAGATATATTGCGGGGGTTATAATTTTTAATCCGACCGTTGGATCGTGGTAATTTTTGGATATATTATATATATATATAAGTTGAGTATATGTCCACAAATTTTGAACCGTTAAAAATGAACGTATGATTTATTATGAATTTTACGAGATGACTGGCTCAGAAATTGTTGAATTTTCGGAGTTTATCATTTTGGTAGAAAATTCTAGAATTGGTGGGCCCCACTCTTTATTAGTGAAGAAATATGCTGAGATTTTTATTCAAATGTGATGGGTGGGAATAGTAGCAGGTAAAGCCATCAGGTTGCAGGTTTAGTCTGCTTCGGCGTGCTAATATTTTTCTATAAATAGAGGGCTAAGTTAGAATTGAAAATCACACCAGAAACATAAGCTTTCTCTCTTTCTCGCTCTATATTATGAAGCATATTTTGTGAGTATTTAGATATTTTGAGAGTTGCTATTCAGTGCAAGTTTTCTTCGGCTTTGCATTCCAGTCAAAAATACTGCACTTTTGAGGTAAGGGATAGTAAGGGATTTTAAGGGTTATTATGTTTTTCAGTTCGTAATTCTTTTGACCTTCAGAAAATTCTGGAAAAATTTGAAATGATATTTTGATGAGTTTTATTGATTGTGTCCAAAAATAGTAATTTTTGGATGTATAGATTAAGAGTTATGAATTTTACGGGAAAAAACTATTTTTAAAAGTAACCGCTTATAACTTCTTGTGGTTAACTCCAAAATTGATGAAATTTTTATTGGAAGTATATCTATATAATATCAGTGTACTCTATGAAATTTGGAATTTTTGGATAAAATTATAATTTATGATAAATGTCTAAATATTCGGCTGTTTTGGCCATATGAAAAATAGTAAATGAGTTTTAAAAATTCTAAGAAAAATATATGTTCAATATGAGACTATATTCTGCTAAATCCTAGAAAAGAAATATTTTTGGAACTGATTTGGTATTTTTTATGAAAATAGACTAGTTATGAGTAAATGAATTAAATATTTTATGTGAAGTAAGAAAATTGAAAAATAGGATTTTATGGCTTGAGAATCCTATATGAGGTATATGCAGATTTTTGATGAGGGTTTTGGTTATTGGTAATGAAATCTTATGAGTTTGGCATTTTAGGATGATTAAATGCATTATTTAGTAAATTGTAAACAATTAAAATAAATTGTTTATAAGCTTAAGAAATATTATTTTTTCAATATCATTATACCGAAATATTGGTATATTGTGAAATTTCTACCTTTTTGTGTCGGAGTTACTATTTATGAGTTACTATTTACGAGTTACTATTCACGAGTTACTATTCATGAATTACTATTCACGAAGTTACTATTAATGGGTTACCATTCACGAGTTACTATTCATGACAAAATTGGTTTCTTTTTCTAACCAAATTATAGTTGATTTATGAATATTACTCTTGAGATTAAATCTAGATGTTTTGATTATATTGATTTTATTATCATATATAACATTTTTATAATCCTGGTGAAGAAATTTCTCTTTGACTTGAGTGTAAAGATGGGTAGATTAATGGTATGATTGTGACTATGAGTTCTCTTTGGCCAGTAGTGCAAAGATAAATTGTTGACTAATATGATCATGACCATTGAATTTATAATTGAATATCTTTAGCTTAAGTGCAAAGGTGAATTGATCAACTTGGTTATAATTATTGTTTATATAAATTATGAAATGATTATATATTTCTTTGAGATATTAATATCTTTGGCCTGTAGTGCAAAGATGAACTGTTGATGAATATATTTGGCCTGTAGTGCAAATATGAACTGTTGAGGAATATCTTTGGCCTGTAGTGCAAAGATGAATTGTTGATGAATATCTTTGGCCTCGTAGTGCAAAGATGACATGTTGTTGAATATCTTTGGTCAGTACTGCAAAGATGAACATGTGTTGAGATGAACATGACCAACTTGTGATACAAATGAATATCTTTGGCCGTAGTACAAAGATGAAGTTATTAGTATGATTATGAACAGGAAATGTGATTTGGTGTAACCATGATCTTTGATGTTTCTGGTAAAGATAGGTGATGAAAATTATCTTCGTCTTGGATGAGAAGAAAAATTTACAACTACAATTATGATTATGAGTTATTCATATGATTGTGGACCAGAATTGTTGATTGATGTTATAGGGATAAAACATTGTTGGTGTATTTTTAACATGGAGAATATAATAGACTTTATAGTCTATTTGACTCTTCTAATGGATTGCTCGTTCCGCTACAACTATGGTTGAAATTTTTATCATCTACCATATGTTCTAAATCTCTGATTTATTACTGATGAAGACTATTGATAATTTATTTATCTTTAGTCATAATATTCTTTACTGGGCTAGTTGTGCTCACCCTTTTGTTTCACAATTCCTTTCAGGTAATAAGAGTGTAGTTGGGTCGAGCGGGGGTAACAAGGGAATAGAACGGTGGTCATCATTTAGTAGTTATATTTGGTGAAAAAAATAGGGTGAGGCGAACCCAACGTTAGAAGGGTGTTTTGTCACTATCATACAAGATGTCTAATGACATACAACCTCGTGTCATCATAAGACAGGGTTGTGCTCATCCACTTGCTGAGTATTTTTACGAGCACTACCTATATAATCTTAGTGTTTGTTTGAAGTATAATTTTCAATTAGAGACAGTGAAGATAATTGTAAGACCCCAACTTATTAATGAATAAAATCAAATTTTCTCTAAATATTATTGTGAATAATAAGGGGTTAATTTGATATAATACTTTGGTTATGGGTGAAATGTGTAAATTTTGCAAAATAAGCAAGTGGTTATGTGACAACCCCAAAATAGGTCCATTCCATCCAACCTATTCTGAGTCGCCAAATACATGGTACAGAAAATAACTACAACTTTATTACAATAATTGTCGTGCAAAATACAACAACACATATGTTGTGAGTTTGGATACAAATATATACCAAATGTGACTCATGTTCCAACCGTGGACATCACCTCACAATGACACCTTACATAAAGGTATAATCAAAAACTGTTTTAGAAATTAGAATCTTTGGGAAGTGCTCAAGGAAACCTTCATACATGGGAGGCCATGCGTCTAGGTTATGATAGATATCATATGACCACAGAATTATCCTTGGTTGACCCAATAGACCCCAAAGAAAAACGAGAAGATTACTATCATATTCTTCCCAATGGTGAGTCTTCTCTTGACATATCATTATCTCTACTGTCTCTAATTTATACTTCAAACAAACACCAAGATTATATAGGTAGTGCTCGTATATATATATTCAGCAAGTGGATTAGCACATCCTTGTCTTATGATGACACGAGTTTGTATGTCGTTAAACATCTTGTATGATAGTGGCAAACCACCCTTCCAACGTTGGGTACACCTTACCCTATTGGATTCACCAAATAAAACTACTAAATGAACTTTTCTATACTGCTTCGGGAGAACATCCACAGCTAGAGACCACCGTTCTATTTTCCCGTTACCCTCGCTCGACCCAGCTACACTCTTATTATCTGAAAGGAATTGTGAAGCAAAAGGTTGAGCACAACTAGCTCAGTAAAGAATATCATGACTAAAGATAATTAAATTATCAATAGCCTTCATCAATAATAAATCAGAGATTTAGAACATATGGTAAATGATAATAATTTCAACCATAGTTGCAGCGGAACGAGCAATCCATTAGAAGAGTCAAATAGACTATAAAGTCTATTATCTTCTCCATGTTAAAAATCCACCAATAATGTTTTATCCTTGTAACATCAATCAACAATTCTGGTCCACAATCATATGAATAACTCATAATCATAACTGTAGTTCTAAATTCCTCTTCTCATCCAGGACGAAGATAATTTTCATCACCTGAAACATCAAAGATCATGGTTATACCAAATCACATTTCCTGTTCGTAATCATACTAATAACTTCATCTTTGCACTACGGCCAAAGATATTCATTTGTATCACCAGTTGGTCATGTTTATCTCAACATCTGTTCATCTTTGCACTACTGGCCAAAGATATTCAACAACATGTCATCTTTGCACTACGGGCCAAAGATATTCATTAACAATTCATCTTTGCACTGCAGGCCAAAGATATTCATCAATATTTCATCTTTGCACTACATGCCAAAGATATTCCTCAACAGTTCATATTTGCACTACGGCCAAATATATTAATATCTCAAAGAAATATATATAATCATTTCAGAATTATATAAACAATAATTATAACCATGTTGATCAATTCACCTTTACACTTAAGCTAAAGATATTCAGTTATAAATTCAATGGTCATGATCATACCAGTCAACAATTCAACTTTGCACTACTGGCCAAAGAGAACCCATAGTCATGATCATACCAACAATCTACCCATCTTTACACTCAAGTGAAAGAGAAATTCAACATCAGGGTTATAAAAATGTTATATATGATAATAAAAATAATATTATCAACAACTGCATTTATTTTTAAGAGCAACAATCATAAATCAACGATAATTTGGTCAGAAAAAGAAACCAATTTTTCTGTGAATAGTAACTCGTGAATAGTAACTCATGAATAGTAACTCGTGAATAGTAACTCAAGAATAGTAACTCCGACATGAAAAATATAGAAATTCCACAATAAAATCCATATCAATATTTCGGCATAATGATATTGAAAGAATAATATTTCCTAACCTTATAAACAATTTATTTAAATTGTTTACACTTTACTAATTAATGCATTTAATCATCATAAAATGCCAACTCTTAAGATTTCATCACCAATAACCAAAACCCTCATCAAAAATCTGCATATAACTCATATATGATTCTCAAGCCATTAAATCACATTTTCTAATTTTCTTACTTCACATAACATATTTAATTCATTTACTCATAACTAGACCATTTTCATGAAAAATACCAAATCAGTCCCAAAAATATTTCTTTTCTGAGATTTTGCAGAATATAGTCCTATATTGAACATATATTTTTTCTGAAATTTTTAAAATTCATTTACTATTTTTCATATGGCCAAAACCGCCGAATATTTAGACATTTATCAAAAATTTTACTTTTATCTAAAAATTCTGAAATTTACAGAGTATACTCCTATCATATACATGTACTCCCAATAAAAATTTTATCAATTTTGGAGTTAACCACAAGGAGTTATAAGCGGTTACTTTTTAAATAGTCTTTTCCCGTAAAATTCATAACTCTTAATCTATACATCCAAAAATCACCATTTTTGGACACAATCAATAAAACTCATCAAAATATCATTTCAAATTTTTTTAGAATTTTCTGAAGGTCAGAAGAATTACGAACAAAAAAAAACATAATAACCCTTAAAATCCCTTACTATCCATTACCTCAAAAGTGCAGTATTTCTGACTGGAATGCAAAGCCGAAGGAAACTTGCACTGAATAACAACTCTCAAAGTATCTAAATATTTACAAAATATGCTTCATAATATGGAGAGAGAAAGAGAGAAAGCTTATGTTTCTGGTGTGATTTTTAATTCTAACTTAGCCCTCTATTTATAGGAAAATGTTAGCACGCCGAAGCACACTTAACCTGCAACCTGATGGCTTTACCTGCTACTATTCTCACCCACCACATTTGAATAAAAATCTCAGCATATTTCTTCACCAACCAAGAGTGGGGCCCACCAATTCTAGAATTTTCTACCAAAATGATTAACTCCGAAAATTTAACAATTTCTGAACCAGTCATCTCGTAAAATTCATAACAAATCATACGTTCATTTTTAACGGTTCAAAATTTGTGGACATATACTCAACTTATATATGTATAACATATCCAAATATTACCACGATCCAACGGTCGGATTACAAATTATAATCCCCGCAAAATATCTCAAAAACCCTGATTTTTAATACCTTCATTCCGACAAAAACACTGGTAAAAACCTCAACATTAACTCCTTCGTTTTTAACCACAAAAATATCTCCCTCATTTATATCCACATAAAATAAATATTTCCTTATCATATGAATCAATAATTAATTATTCACAAATAATATTACAGAATCACATTTATGACAATCAGGCCGTTCCCAAGAAAGAGGGGGCTTTCCAATAAGGATTTCTCCTTACTACCGCGCAATTAGATAACCAAACCTCTCCTTAGACAGAACTTTCTAGACATTACAATTAATGCTATCTAATAATATTATTTAAATAATATGAATTATTGATCTGATAATGGAAAATATTGTGCAGCAACAATTATTTAAACAACAATAATATAAAATATCAACGCAGCAATTATTGAATCAATAAAATAAAATATTGAACAGTAACTACTGTAACAATTATTGAGTAGTGTCTTCTTACGTAAGAATTAATAATTGAAAAAAATACTGTCTAATACCGTGTGCTACTGTGCAACTACGCGTATTACTGTATTTTAACCACCAGGTATTTCAACAGTGTTAACGGTAACAACTACACCGTTATTTATAAAAACTCAATTTTGTCGTTTTCTTCATCCAATCGCTTTCCGTTATGGGGCCCATAAATAGCTGCGTCGTCGTACGAATATTCCCCGACAGAAAGAATATTCCACGACCAAACGAATATTCCCCGATAAAATGAATATTTTGTAACCACTTGCTTATTTTGAAAAATATTCATATAACACCCTTAACTTTAACTTTTTATCAATTTAACCATTTACTAAATAGAAAAATTGAATACTTTTATTTCATAAAATTTGGGGTCTTACAATCTCCCCTCCTTATGAAATTTCGTCCTCGAAATTTACGTATCTGGTAATTCAAAGAGTTGAGAATACCTTGCTTTCATTTCAGATTCCATCTTCCCTGTCATCAAGATTTCTCCATTGCTCATCTCCTGTATTTCAGATATCATTCTAGAATACAGCTTCAAAACAAGGGTTAATTTAACAAATTAACATATCACATAATATTCTGATATTATGACTGACCAACAAATAAGCTTAGGTAGGACACACTAGCGAAGGATTTACTCATCTCCCCCCTCCTAGTTCTATTCCCCGATCTCCGCCAGAGATCATATCCCTAAGCTCTGATACCACATGTGACAACCCCAAAATAGGTCCATTCCATCCAACCTATTCTGAGTCGCCAAATACATGGTACAGAAAATAACTACAACTTTATTACAACAATTGTCGTGCAAAATACAACAACACATATGTTGTGAGTTTGGATACAAATATATACCAAATGTGACTCATGTTCCAACCGTGGACATCATCTCACAATGACACCTTACATAAAGGTATAGTCAAAAACTGTTTTAAAAATTAAAATCTTTGGGAAGTGCTCAAGGAAACCTTTGTACATGGGAGGCCATGCGTCTAGGTTATGATAGATATCATATGGCCACAGAATTATCCTTGGTTGACCCAATAGACCCCAAAGAAAAACGAAAAGATTACTATCATATTCTTCCCAATGGTGAGTCTTCTCTTGACATATCATTATCTCTACTGTCTCTAATTTATACTTCAAACAAACACCAAGATTATATAGGTAGTGCTCGTATATATATTCAGCAAGTGGATGAGCACATCCTTGTCTTATGATGACACGAGTTTGTATGTCGTTAGACATCTTGTATGATAGTGGCAAACCACCCTTCCAACGTTGGGTACACCTTACCCTATTGGATTCACCAAATAAAACTACTAAATGAACTTTTCTATACTGCTTGGGAGAACATTCACAGCTAGAGACCACTGTTCTATTTTCCCGTTACCCTCGCTCGACCCAGCTACACTCTTATTACCTGAAAAGAATTGTGAAGCAAAAGGGTGAGCACAACTAGCTCAGTAAAGAATATCATGACTAAAGATAATTAAATTATCAATAGCCTTCATCAATAATAAATCAGAGATTTATAACATATGGTAAATGATAAAAATTTCAACAATAGTTGCAGCGGAACGAGCAATCCATTAGAAGAGTCAAATAGAGATTATAGTCTATTATCTTCTCCATGTTAAAAATCCACCAACAATATTTTATCCCTGTAACATCAATCAATAATTCTGGTACACAATCATATGAATAACTCATAATCATAACTATAGTTCTAAATTCCTCTTCTCATCCAAGACGAAGATAATTTTCATCACCTGAAACATCAAAGATCATGGTTACACCAAATCACATTTCCTGTTCGTAATCATACTAATAACTTCATCTTTGCACTACGGCCAAAGATATTCATTTGTATCACCAGTTGGTCATGTTTATCTCAACATCTGTTCATCTTTGCACTACTGGCCAAAGATATTCAACAACATGTCATCTTTGCACTACGGGCCAAAGATATTCATTAACAATTCATCTTTGCACTGCAGGCCAAAGATATTCATCAATATTTCATCTTTGCACTACATGCCAAAGATATTCCTCAACAGTTCATATTTGCACTACGGCCAAATATATTAATATCTCAAAGAAATATATATAATCATTTCAGAATTATATAAACAATAATTATAACCATGTTGATCAATTCACCTTTACACTTAAGCTAAAGATATTCAGTTATAAATTCAATGGTCATGATCATACCAGTCAACAATTCAACTTTGCACTACTGGCCAAAGAGAACCCATAGTCATGATCATACCAACAATCTACCCATCTTTACACTCAAGTGAAAGAGAAATTCAACATCAGGGTTATAAAAATGTTATATATGATAATAAAAATAATATTATCAACAACTGCATTTATTTTTAAGAGCAACAATCATAAATCAACGATAATTTGGTCAGAAAAAGAAACCAATTTTTCTGTGAATAGTAACTCGTGAATAGTAACTCATGAATAGTAACTCGTGAATAGTAACTCAAGAATAGTAACTCCGACATGAAAAATATAGAAATTCCACAATAAAATCCATATCAATATTTCGGCATAATGATATTGAAAGAATAATATTTCCTAACCTTATAAACAATTTATTTAAATTGTTTACACTTTACTAATTAATGCATTTAATCATCATAAAATGCCAACTCTTAAGATTTCATCACCAATAACCAAAACCCTCATCAAAAATCTGCATATAACTCATATATGATTCTCAAGCCATTAAATCACATTTTCTAATTTTCTTACTTCACATAACATATTTAATTCATTTACTCATAACTAGACCATTTTCATGAAAAATACCAAATCAGTCCCAAAAATATTTCTTTTCTGAGATTTTGCAGAATATAGTCCTATATTGAACATATATTTTTTCTGAAATTTTTAAAATTCATTTACTATTTTTCATATGGCCAAAACCGCCGAATATTTAGACATTTATCAAAAATTTTACTTTTATCTAAAAATTCTGAAATTTACAGAGTATACTCCTATCATATACATGTACTCCCAATAAATATTTTATCAATTTTAGAGTTAACCACAAGGAGTTATAAGCGGTTACTTTTTAAATAGTCTTTTCCCGTAAAATTCATAACTCTTAATCTATACATCCAAAAATCACCATTTTTGGACACAATCAATAAAACTCATCAAAATATCATTTCAAATTTTTTTAGAATTTTCTGAAGGTCAGAAGAATTACGAACAAAAAAAACATAATAACCCTTAAAATCCCTTACTATCCATTACCTCAAAAGTGCAGTATTTCTGACTGGAATGCAAAGCCGAAGGAAACTTGCACTGAATAACAACTCTCAAAGTATCTAAATATTTACAAAATATGCTTCATAATATGGAGAGAGAAAGAGAGAAAGCTTATGTTTCTGGTGTGATTTTTAATTCTAACTTAGCCCTCTATTTATAGGAAAATGTTAGCACGCCGAAGCACACTTAACCTGCAACCTGATGGCTTTACCTGCTACTATTCTCACCCACCACATTTGAATAAAAATCTCAGCACATTTCTTCACCAACCAAGAGTGGGGCCCACCAATTCTAGAATTTTCTACCAAAATGATTAACTCCGAAAATTTAACAATTTCTGAACCAGTCATCTCGTAAAATTCATAACAAATCATACGTTCATTTTTAACGGTTCAAAATTTATGGACATATACTCAACTTATATATGTATAACATATCCAAATATTACCACGATCCAACGGTCGGATTACAAATTATAATCCCCGCAAAATATCTCAAAAACCCTGATTTTTAATACCTTCATTCTGACAAAAACACTGGTAAAAACCTCAACATTAACTCCTTCGTTTTTAACCACAAAAATATCTCCCTCATTTATATCCACATAAAATAAATATTTCCTTATCATATGAATCAATAATTAATTATTCACAAATAATATTACAGAATCACATTTATGACAATCAGGCCGTTCCCAAGAAAGAGGGGGCTTTCCAATAAGGATTTCTCCTTACTACCGCGCAATTAAATAACCAAACCTCTCATTAGACAGAACTTTCTAGACATTACAATTAATGCTATCTAATAATATTATTTAAATAATATGAATTATTGATCTGATAATGGAAAATATTGTGCAGCAACAATTATTTAAACAACAATAATATAAAATATCAACGCAGCAATTATTGAATCAATAAAATAAAATATTGAACAGTAACTACTGTAACAATTATTGAGTAGTGTCTTCTTACGTAAGAATTAATAATTGAAAAAAATACTGTCTAATACCGTGTGCTACTGTGCAACTACGCGTATTACTGTATTTTAACCACCAGGTATTTCAACAGTGTTAACGGTAACAACTACACCGTTATTTATAAAAACTCAATTTTGTCGTTTTCTTCATCCAATCGCTTTCCGTTATGGGGCCCATAAATAGCTGCGTCGTCGTACGAATATTCCCCGACAGAAAGAATATTCCACGACCAAACGAATATTCCCCGATAAAATGAATATTTTGTAACCACTTGCTTATTTTGAAAAATATTCATATAACACCCTTAACTTTAACTTTTTATCAATTTAACCATTTACTAAATAGAAAAATTGAATACTTTTATTTCATAAAATTTGGGGTCTTACAATCTCCCCTCCTTATGAAATTTCGTCCTCGAAATTTACGTATCTGGTTATTCAAAGAGTTGAGAATACCTTGCTTTCATTTCAGATTCCATCTTCCCTGTCATCAAGATTTCTCCATTGCTCATCTCCTGTATTTCAGATATCATTCTAGAATACAGCTTCAAAACAAGGGTTAATTTAACAAATTAACATATCACATAATATTCTGATATTATGACTGACCAACAAATAAGCTTAGGTAGGACACACTAGCGAAGGATTTACTCATCTCCCCCCTCCTAGTTCTATTCCCCGATCTCCGCCAGAGATCATATCCCTAAGCTCTGATACCACATGTGACAACCCCAAAATAGGTCCATTCCATCCAACCTATTCTGAGTCGCCAAATACATGGTACAGAAAATAACTACAACTTTATTACAACAATTGTCGTGCAAAATACAACAACACATATGTTGTGAGTTTGGATACAAATATATACCAAATGTGACTCATGTTCCAACCGTGGACATCATCTCACAATGACACCTTACATAAAGGTATAGTCAAAAACTGTTTTAAAAATTAAAATCTTTGGGAAGTGCTCAAGGAAACCTTTGTACATGGGAGGCCATGCGTCTAGGTTATGATAGATATCATATGGCCACAGAATTATCCTTGGTTGACCCAATAGACCCCAAAGAAAAACGAAAAGATTACTATCATATTCTTCCCAATGGTGAGTCTTCTCTTGACATATCATTATCTCTACTGTCTCTAATTTATACTTCAAACAAACACCAAGATTATATAGGTAGTGCTCGTATATATATTCAGCAAGTGGATGAGCACATCCTTGTCTTATGATGACACGAGTTTGTATGTCGTTAGACATCTTGTATGATAGTGGCAAACCACCCTTCCAACGTTGGGTACACCTTACCCTATTGGATTCACCAAATAAAACTACTAAATGAACTTTTCTATACTGCTTGGGAGAACATTCACAGCTAGAGACCACTGTTCTATTTTCCCGTTACCCTCGCTCGACCCAGCTACACTCTTATTACCTGAAAAGAATTGTGAAGCAAAAGGGTGAGCACAACTAGCTCAGTAAAGAATATCATGACTAAAGATAATTAAATTATCAATAGCCTTCATCAATAATAAATCAGAGATTTATAACATATGGTAAATGATAAAAATTTCAACAATAGTTGCAGCGGAACGAGCAATCCATTAGAAGAGTCAAATAGAGATTATAGTCTATTATCTTCTCCATGTTAAAAATCCACCAACAATATTTTATCCCTGTAACATCAATCAATAATTCTGGTACACAATCATATGAATAACTCATAATCATAACTATAGTTCTAAATTCCTCTTCTCATCCAAGACGAAGATAATTTTCATCACCTGAAACATCAAAGATCATGGTTACACCAAATCACATTTCCTGTTCGTAATCATACTAATAACTTCATCTTTGCACTACGGCCAAAGATATTCATTTGTATCACCAGTTGGTCATGTTTATCTCAACATCTGTTCATCTTTGCACTACTGGCCAAAGATATTCAACAACATGTCATCTTTGCACTACGGGCCAAAGATATTCATTAACAATTCATCTTTGCACTGCAGGCCAAAGATATTCATCAATATTTCATCTTTGCACTACATGCCAAAGATATTCCTCAACAGTTCATATTTGCACTACGGCCAAATATATTAATATCTCAAAGAAATATATATAATCATTTCAGAATTATATAAACAATAATTATAACCATGTTGATCAATTCACCTTTACACTTAAGCTAAAGATATTCAGTTATAAATTCAATGGTCATGATCATACCAGTCAACAATTCAACTTTGCACTACTGGCCAAAGAGAACCCATAGTCATGATCATACCAACAATCTACCCATCTTTACACTCAAGTGAAAGAGAAATTCAACATCAGGGTTATAAAAATGTTATATATGATAATAAAAATAATATTATCAACAACTGCATTTATTTTTAAGAGCAACAATCATAAATCAACGATAATTTGGTCAGAAAAAGAAACCAATTTTTCTGTGAATAGTAACTCGTGAATAGTAACTCATGAATAGTAACTCGTGAATAGTAACTCAAGAATAGTAACTCCGACATGAAAAATATAGAAATTCCACAATAAAATCCATATCAATATTTCGGCATAATGATATTGAAAGAATAATATTTCCTAACCTTATAAACAATTTATTTAAATTGTTTACACTTTACTAATTAATGCATTTAATCATCATAAAATGCCAACTCTTAAGATTTCATCACCAATAACCAAAACCCTCATCAAAAATCTGCATATAACTCATATATGATTCTCAAGCCATTAAATCACATTTTCTAATTTTCTTACTTCACATAACATATTTAATTCATTTACTCATAACTAGACCATTTTCATGAAAAATACCAAATCAGTCCCAAAAATATTTCTTTTCTGAGATTTTGCAGAATATAGTCCTATATTGAACATATATTTTTTCTGAAATTTTTAAAATTCATTTACTATTTTTCATATGGCCAAAACCGCCGAATATTTAGACATTTATCAAAAATTTTACTTTTATCTAAAAATTCTGAAATTTACAGAGTATACTCCTATCATATACATGTACTCCCAATAAAAATTTTATCAATTTTGGAGTTAACCACAAGGAGTTATAAGCGGTTACTTTTTAAATAGTCTTTTCCCGTAAAATTCATAACTCTTAATCTATACATCCAAAAATCACCATTTTTGGACACAATCAATAAAACTCATCAAAATATCATTTCAAATTTTTTTAGAATTTTTGAAGGTCAGAAGAATTACGAACAAAAAAAAAACATAATAACCCTTAAAATCCCTTACTATCCATTACCTCAAAAGTGCAGTATTTCTGACTGGAATGCAAAGCCGAAGGAAACTTGCACTGAATAACAACTCTCAAAGTATCTAAATATTTACAAAATATGCTTCATAATATGGAGAGAGAAAGAGAGAAAGCTTATGTTTCTGGTGTGATTTTTAATTCTAACTTAGCCCTCTATTTATAGGAAAATGTTAGCACGCCGAAGCACACTTAACCTGCAACCTGATGGCTTTACCTGCTACTATTCTCACCCACCACATTTGAATAAAAATCTCAGCACATTTCTTCACCAACCAAGAGTGGGGCCCACCAATTCTAGAATTTTCTACCAAAATGATTAACTCCGAAAATTTAACAATTTCTGAACCAGTCATCTCGTAAAATTCATAACAAATCATACGTTCATTTTTAACGGTTCAAAATTTGTGGACATATACTCAACTTATATATGTATAACATATCCAAATATTACCACGATCCAACGGTCGGATTACAAATTATAATCCCCGCAAAATATCTCAAAAACCCTGATTTTTAATACCTTCATTCCGACAAAAACACTGGTAAAAACCTCAACATTAACTCCTTCGTTTTTAACCACAAAAATATCTCCCTCATTTATATCCACATAAAATAAATATTTCCTTATCATATGAATCAATAATTAATTATTCACAAATAATATTACAGAATCACATTTATGACAATCAGGCCGTTCCCAAGAAAGAGGGGGCTTTCCAATAAGGATTTCTCCTTACTACGCGCAATTAGATAACCAAACCTCTCCTTAGACAGAACTTTCTAGACATTACAATTAATGCTATCTAATAATATTATTTAAATAATATGAATTATTGATCTGATAATGGAAAATATTGTGCAGCAACAATTATTTAAACAACAATAATATAAAATATCAACGCAGCAATTATTGAATCAATAAAATAAAATATTGAACAGTAACTACTGTAACAATTATTGAGTAGTGTCTTCTTACGTAAGAATTAATAATTGAAAAAAATACTGTGTAATACCGTGTGCTACTGTGCAATACGCGTATTACTGTATTTTAACCACCAGGTATTCCAACAGTGTTAACGGTAACAACTACACCGTTATTTATAAAAACTCAATTTTGTCGTTTTCTTCATCCAATCGCTTTCGTTATGGGGCCCATAAATAGCTGCGTCGTCGTACGAATATTCCCCGACAGAAAGAATATTCCACGACCAAACGAATATTCCCCGATAAAATGAATATTTTGTAACCACTTGCTTATTTTGAAAAATATTCATATAACACCCTTAACTTTAACTTTTTATCAATTTAACCATTTACTAAATAGAAAAATTGAATACTTTTATTTCATAAAATTTGGGGTCTTACAATCTCCCCTCCTTATGAAATTTCGTCCTCGAAATTTACGTATCTGGTAATTCAAAGAGTTGAGAATACCTTGCTTTCATTTCAGATTCCATCTTCCCTGTCATCATGATTTCTCCATTGCTCATCTCCTGTATTTCAGATATCATTCTAGAATACAGCTTCAAAACAAGGGTTAATTTAACAAATTAACATATCACAAAATATTCTGATATTATGACTGACCAACAAATAAGCTTAGGTAGGACACACTAGCGAAGGATTTACTCATCTCCCCCTCCTAGTTCTATTCCCCGATCTCCGCCAGAGATCATATCCCTAAGCTCTGATACCACATGTGACAACCCCAAAATAGGTCCATTCCATCCAACCTATTCTGAGTCGCCAAATACATGGTACAGAAAATAACTACAACTTTATTACAACAATTGTCGTGCAAAATACAACAACACATATGTTGTGAGTTTGGATACAAATATATACCAAATGTGACTCATGTTCCAACCGTGGACATCATCTCACAATGACACCTTACATAAAGGTATAGTCAAAAACTGTTTTAAAAATTAAAATCTTTGGGAAGTGCTCAAGGAAACCTTCGTACATGGGAGGCCATGCGTCTAGGTTATGATAGATATCATATGGCCACAGAATTATCCTTGGTTGACCCAATAGACCCCAAAGAAAAATGAAAAGATTACTATCATATTCTTCCCAATTGTGAGTCTTCTCTTGACATATCATTATCTCTACTGTCTCTAATTTATACTTCAAACAAACACCAAGATTATATAGGTAGTGCTCGTATATATATTCAGCAAGTGGATGAGCACATCCTTGTCTTATGATGACACGAGTTTGTATGTCGTTAGACATCTTGTATGATAGTGGCA
Source organism: Panax notoginseng (assembly GCA_016801055.1). NCBI lineage: Eukaryota > Viridiplantae > Streptophyta > Magnoliopsida > Apiales > Araliaceae > Panax > Panax notoginseng. Next base: position 47,092,154 of record CM029022.1, read on the forward strand.
AACCACCCTTCCAACGTTGGGTACACCTTACCCTATTGGATTCACCAAATAAAACTACTAAATGAACTTTTCTATACTGCTTGGGAGAACATTCACAGCTAGAGACCACTGTTCTATTTTCCCGTTACCCTCGCTCGACCCAGCTACACTCTTATTACCTGAAAAGAATTGTGAAGCAAAAGGGTGAGCACAACTAGCTCAGTAAAGAATATCATGACTAAAGATAATTAAATTATCAATAGCCTTCATCAATAATAAATCAGAGATTTATAACATATGGTAAATGATAAAAATTTCAACAATAGTTGCAGCGGAACGAGCAATCCATTAGAAGAGTCAAATAGAGATTATAGTCTATTATCTTCTCCATGTTAAAAATCCACCAACAATATTTTATCCCTGTAACATCAATCAATAATTCTGGTACACAATCATATGAATAACTCATAATCATAACTATAGTTCTAAATTCCTCTTCTCATCCAAGACGAAGATAATTTTCATCACCTGAAACATCAAAGATCATGGTTACACCAAATCACATTTCCTGTTCGTAATCATACTAATAACTTCATCTTTGCACTACGGCCAAAGATATTCATTTGTATCACCAGTTGGTCATGTTTATCTCAACATCTGTTCATCTTTGCACTACTGGCCAAAGATATTCAACAACATGTCATCTTTGCACTACGGGCCAAAGATATTCATTAACAATTCATCTTTGCACTGCAGGCCAAAGATATTCATTAATATTTCATCTTTGCACTACATGCCAAAGATATTCCTCAACAGTTCATATTTGCACTACGGCCAAATATATTAATATCTCAAAGAAATATATATAATCATTTCAGAATTATATAAACAATAATTATAACCATGTTGATCAATTCACCTTTACACTTAAGCTAAAGATATTCAGTTATAAATTCAATGGTCATGATCATACCAGTCAACAATTCAACTTTGCACTACTGGCCAAAGAGAACCCATAGTCATGATCATACCAACAATCTACCCATCTTTACACTCAAGTGAAAGAGAAATTCAACATCAGGGTTATAAAAATGTTATATATGATAATAAAAATAATATTATCAACAACTGCATTTATTTTTAAGAGCAACAATCATAAATCAACGATAATTTGGTCAGAAAAAGAAACCAATTTTTCTGTGAATAGTAACTCGTGAATAGTAACTCATGAATAGTAACTCGTGAATAGTAACTCATGAATAGTAACTCCGACATGAAAAATATAGAAATTCCACAATAAAATCCATATCAATATTTCGGCATAATGATATTGAAAGAATAATATTTCCTAACCTTATAAACAATTTATTTAAATTGTTTACACTTTATTAATTAATGCATTTAATCATCATAAAATGCCAACTCTTAAGATTTCATCACCAATAACCAAAACCTTCATAAAAAATCTGAATATAACTCATATATGATTCTCAAGCCATTAAATCACATTTTCTAATTTTCTTACTTCACATAACATATTTAATTCATTTACTCATAACTAGACCATTTTCATGAAAAATACCAAATCAGTCCCAAAAATATTTCTTTTCTGAGATTTTGCAGAATATAGTCCTATATTGAACATATATTTTTTTTGAAATTTTTAAAATTCATTTACTATTTTTCATATGGCCAAAACCGCCGAATATTTAGACATTTATCAAAAATTTTGCTTTTATCTAAAAATTCTGAAATTTACAGAGTATACTCCTATCATATACATGTACTCCCAATAAAAATTTTATCAATTTTAGAGTTAACCACAAGGAGTTATAAGTGGTTACTTTTTAAATAGTCTTTTCCCGTAAAATTCATAACTCTTAATCTATACATCCAAAAATCACCATTTTTGGACACAATCAATAAAACTCATCAAAATATCATTTCAAATTTTTTTAGAATTTTCTGAAGGTCAGAAGAATTACGAACAAAAAAAAACATAATAACCCTTAAAATCCCTTATTATCCATTACCTCAAAAGTGCAGTATTTCTGACTGGAATGCAAAGCCGAAGGAAACTTGCACTGAATAACAACTCTCAAAGTATCTAAATATTTACAAAATATGCTTCATAATATGGAGAGAGAAAGAGAGAAAGCTTATGTTTCTGGTGTGATTTTTAATTCTAACTTAGCCCTCTATTTATAGGAAAATATTAGCACGCCGAAGCACACTTAACCTGCAACCTGATGGCTTTACCTGCTACTATTCTCACCCACCACATTTGAATAAAAATCTCAGCACATTTCTTCACCAACCAAGAGTGGGGCCCACCAATTCTAGAATTTTCTACCAAAATGATTAACTCCGAAAATTTAACAATTTCTGAACCAGTCATCTCGTAAAATTCATAACAAATCATACGTTCATATTTAACGGTTCAAAATTTGTGGACATATACTCAACTTATATATGTATAACATATCCAAATATTACCACGATCCAACGGTCGGATTACAAATTATAATCCCCGCAAAATATCTCAAAAACCCTGATTTTTAATACCTTCATTCCGACAAAAACACTGGTAAAAACCTCAACATTAACTCCTTCGTTTTTAACCACAAAAATATCTCTCTCATTTATATCCACATAAAATAAATATTTCCTTATCATATGAATCAATAATTAATTATTCACAAATAATATTACAGAATCACATTTATTACAATCAGGCCGTTCCCAAGAAAGAGGGGGCTTTCCAATAAGGATTTCTCCTTACTACCGCGCAATTAGATAACCAAACCTCTCCTTAGACAGAACTTTCTAGACATTACAATTAATGCTATCTAATAATATTATTTAAATAATATGAATTATTGATCTGATAATGGAAAATATTGTGCAGCAACAATTATTTAAACAACAATAATATAAAATATCAACGCAGCAATTATTGAATCAATAAAATAAAATATTGAACAGTAACTACTGTAACAATTATTGAGTAGTGTCTTCTTACGTAAGAATTAATAATTGAAAAAAATACTGTGTAATACCGTGTGCTACTGTGCAACTACGCGTATTACTGTATTTTAACCACCAGGTATTCCAACAGTGTTAACGGTAACAACTACACCGTTATTTATAAAAACTCAATTTTGTCGTTTTCTTCATCCAATCGCTTTCCGTTATGGGGCCCATAAATAGCTGCGTCGTCGTACGAATATTCCCCGACAGAAAGAATATTCCACGACCAAACGAATATTCCCCGATAAAATGAATATTTTGTAACCACTTGCTTATTTTGAAAAATATTCATATAACACCCTTAACTTTAACTTTTTATCAATTTAACCATTTACTAAATAGAAAAATTGAATACTTTTATTTCATAAAATTTGGGGTCTTACAATCTCCCCTCCTTATGAAATTTCGTCCTCGAAATTTACGTATCTGGTAATTCAAAGAGTTGAGAATACCTTGCTTTCATTTCAGATTCCATCTTCCCTGTCATCATGATTTCTCCATTGCTCATCTCCTGTATTTCAGATATCATTCTAGAATACAGCTTCAAAACAAGGGTTAATTTAACAAATTAACATATCACAAAATATTCTGATATTATGACTGACCAACAAATAAGCTTAGGTAGGACACACTAGCGAAGGATTTACTCATCTCCCCCCTCCTAGTTCTATTCCCCGATCTCCGCCAGAGATCATATCCCTAAGCTCTGATACCACATGTGACAACCCCAAAATAGGTCCATTCCATCCAACCTATTCTGAGTCGCCAAATACATGGTACAGAAAATAACTACAACTTTATTACAACAATTGTCGTGCAAAATACAACAACACATATGTTGTGAGTTTGGATACAAATATATACCAAATGTGACTCATGTTCCAACCGTGGACATCATCTCACAATGACACCTTACATAAAGGTATAGTCAAAAACTGTTTTAAAAATTAAAATCTTTGGGAAGTGCTCAAGGAAACCTTCGTACATGGGAGGCCATGCGTCTAGGTTATGATAGATATCATATGGCCACAGAATTATCCTTGGTTGACCCAATAGACCCCAAAGAAAAATGAAAAGATTACTATCATATTCTTCCCAATTGTGAGTCTTCTCTTGACATATCATTATCTCCACTGTCTCTAATTTATACTTCAAACAAACACCAAGATTATATAGGTAGTGCTCGTATATATATTCAGCAAGTGGATGAGCACATCCTTGTCTTATGATGACACGAGTTTGTATGTCGTTAGACATCTTGTATGATAGTGGCAAACCACCCTTCTAACGTTGGGTACACCTTACCCTATTGGATTCACCAAATAAAACTACTAAATGAACTTTTCTATACTGCTTGGGAGAACATTCACAGCTAGAGACCACTGTTCTATTTTCCCGTTACCCTCGCTCGACCCAGCTACACTCTTATTACCTGAAAAGAATTGTGAAGCAAAAGGGTGAGCACAACTAGCTCAGTAAAGAATATCATGACTAAAGATAATTAAATTATCAATAGCCTTCATCAATAATAAATCAGAGATTTATAACATATGGTAAATGATAAAAATTTCAACAATAGTTGCAGCGGAACGAGCAATCCATTAGAAGAGTCAAATAGAGATTATAGTCTATTATCTTCTCCATGTTAAAAATCCACCAACAATATTTTATCCCTGTAACATCAATCAATAATTCTGGTACACAATCATATGAATAACTCATAATCATAACTATAGTTCTAAATTCCTCTTCTCATCCAAGACGAAGATAATTTTCATCACCTGAAACATCAAAGATCATGGTTACACCAAATCACATTTCCTGTTCGTAATCATACTAATAACTTCATCTTTGCACTACGGCCAAAGATATTCATTTGTATCACCAGTTGGTCATGTTTATCTCAACATCTGTTCATCTTTGCACTACTGGCCAAAGATATTCAACAACATGTCATCTTTGCACTACGGGCCAAAGATATTCATTAACAATTCATCTTTGCACTGCAGGCCAAAGATATTCATCAATATTTCATCTTTGCACTACATGCCAAAGATATTCCTCAACAGTTCATATTTGCACTACGGCCAAATATATTAATATCTCAAAGAAATATATATAATCATTTCAGAATTATATAAACAATAATTATAACCATGTTGATCAATTCACCTTTACACTTAAGCTAAAGATATTCAGTTATAAATTCAATGGTCATGATCATACCAGTCAACAATTCAACTTTGCACTACTGGCCAAAGAGAACCCATAGTCATGATCATACCAACAATCTACCCATCTTTACACTCAAGTGAAAGAGAAATTCAACATCAGGGTTATAAAAATGTTATATATGATAATAAAAATAATATTATCAACAACTGCATTTATTTTTAAGAGCAACAATCATAAATCAACGATAATTTGGTCAGAAAAAGAAACCAATTTTTCTGTGAATAGTAACTCGTGAATAGTAACTCATGAATAGTAACTCGTGAATAGTAACTCAAGAATAGTAACTCCGACATGAAAAAATATAGAAATTCCACAATAAAATCCATATCAATATTTCGGCATAATGATATTGAAAGAATAATATTTCCTAACCTTACAAATAATTTATTTAAATTGTTTACACTTTACTAATTAATGCATTTAATCATCATAAAATGCCAACTCTTAAGATTTCATCACCAATAACCAAAACCCTCATCAAAAATCTGCATATAACTCATATATTATTCTCAAGCCATTAAATCACATTTTCTAATTTTCTTACTTCACATAACATATTTAATTCATTTACTCATAACTAGACCATTTTCATGAAAAATACCAAATCAGTCCCAAAAATATTTCTTTTCTGAGATTTTGCAGAATATAGTCCTATATTGAACATATATTTTTTCTGAAATTTTTAAAATTCATTTACTATTTTTCATATGGCCAAAACCGCCGAATATTTAGACATTTATCAAAAATTTTACTTTTATCTAAAAATTCTGAAATTTACAGAGTATACTCCTATCATATACATGTACTCCCAATAAAAATTTTATCAATTTTGGAGTTAACCACAAGGAGTTATAAGCGGTTACTTTTTAAATAGTCTTTTCCCGTAAAATTCATAACTCTTAATCTATACATCCAAAAATTACCATTTTTGGACACAATCAATAAAACTCATCAAAATATCATTTCAAATTTTTTTAGAATTTTCTGAAGGTCAGAAGAATTACGAACAAAAAAAAACATAATAACCCTTAAAATTCCTTACTATCCATTACCTCAAAAGTGCAGTATTTCTGACTGGAATGCAAAGCCGAAGGAAACTTGCACTGAATAACAACTCTCAAAGTATCTAAATATTTACAAAATATGCTTCATAATATGGAGAGAGAAAGAGAGAAAACTTATGTTTCTGGTGTGATTTTTAATTCTAACTTAGCCCTCTATTTATAGGAAAATGTTAGCACGCCGAAGCACACTTAACCTGCAACCTGATGGCTTTACCTGCTACTATTCTCACCCACCACATTTGAATAAAAATCTCAGCACATTTCTTCACCAACCAAGAGTGGGGCCCACCAATTCTAGAATTTTCTACCAAAATGATTAACTCCGAAAATTTAACAATTTCTGAACCAGTCATCTCGTAAAATTCATAACAAATCATACGTTCATTTTTAACTGTTCAAAATTTGTGGACATATACTCAACTTATATATGTATAACATATCCAAATATTACCACGATCCAACGGTCGGATTACAAATTATAATCCCCGCAAAATATCTCAAAAACCCTGATTTTTAATACCTTCATTCCGACAAAAACACTGGTAAAAACCTCAACATTAACTCCTTCGTTTTTAACCACAAAAATATCTCCCTCATTTATATCCACATAAAATAAATATTTCCTTATCATATGAATCAATAATTAATTATTCACAAATAATATTACAGAATCACATTTATGACAATCAGGCCGTTCCCAAGAAAGAGGGGGCTTTCCAATAAGGATTTCTCCTTACTACCGCGCAATTAGATAACCAAACCTCTCCTTAGACAGAACTTTCTAGACATTACAATTAATGCTATCTAATAATATTATTTAAATAATATGAATTATTGATCTGATAATGGAAAATATTGTGCAGTAACAATTATTTAAACAACAATAATATAAAATATCAACGCAGCAATTATTGAATCAATAAAATAAAATATTGAACAGTAACTACTGTAACAATTATTGAGTAGTGTCTTCTTACGTAAGAATTAATAATTGAAAAAAATACTGTGTAATACCGTGTGCTACTGTGCAACTACGCGTATTACTGTATTTTAACCACCAGGTATTCCAACAGTGTTAACGGTAACAACTACACCGTTATTTATAAAAACTTAATTTTGTCGTTTTCTTCATCCAATCGCTTTCCGTTATGCGGCCCATAAATAGCTGCGTCGTCGTACGAATATTCCCCGACAGAAAGAATATTCCACGACCAAACGAATATTCCCCGATAAAATGAATATTTTGTAACCACTTGCTTATTTTGAAAAATATTCATATAACACCCTTAACTTTAACTTTTTATCAATTTAACCATTTACTAAATAGAAAAATTGAATACTTTTATTTCATAAAATTTGGGGTCTTACAATCTCCCCTCCTTATGAAATTTCGTCCTCGAAATTTACGTATCTGGTAATTCAAAGAGTTGAGAATACCTTGCTTTCATTTCAGATTCCATCTTCCCTGTCATCATGATTTCTCCATTGCTCATCTCCTGTATTTCAGATATCATTCTAGAATACAGCTTCAAAACAAGGGTTAATTTAACAAATTAACATATCACATAATATTCTGATATTATGACTGACCAACAAATAAGCTTAGGTTGGACACACTAGCGAAGGATTTACTCATCTCCCCCCTCCTAGTTCTATTCCCCGATCTCCGCCAGAGATCATATCCCTAAGCTCTGATACCACATGTGACAACCCCAAAATAGGTCCATTCCATCCAACCTATTCTGAGTCGCCAAATACATGGTACAGAAAATAACTACAACTTTATTACAACAATTGTCGTGCAAAATACAACAACACATATGTTGTGAGTTTGGATACAAATATATACCAAATGTGACTCATGTTCCAACCGTGGACATCATCTCACAATGACACCTTACATAAAGGTATAGTCAAAAACTGTTTTAAAAATTAAAATCTTTGGGAAGTGCTCAAGGAAACCTTCGTACATGGGAGGCCATGCGTCTAGGTTATGATAGATATCATATGGCCACAGAATTATCCTTGGTTGACCCAATAGACCCCAAAGAAAAATGAAAAGATTACTATCATATTCTTCCCAATGGTGAGTCTTCTCTTGACATATCATTATCTCTACTGTCTCTAATTTATACTTCAAACAAACACCAAGATTATATAGGTAGTGCTCGTATATATATTCAGCAAGTGGATGAGCACATCCTTGTCTTATGATGACACGAGTTTGTATGTCGTTAGACATCTTGTATGATAGTGGCAAACCACCCTTCCAACGTTGGGTACACCTTACCCTATTGGATTCACCAAATAAAACTACTAAATGAACTTTTCTATACTGCTTAGGAGAACATCCACAGCTAGAGACCACTGTTCTATTTTCCCGTTACCCTCGCTCGACCCAGCTACACTCTTATTACCTGAAAGGAATTGTGAAGCAAAAGGGTGAGCACAACTAGCTCAGTAAAGAATATCATGACTAAAGATAATTAAATTATCAATAGCCTTCATCAATAATAAATCAGAGATTTATAACATATGGTAAATGATAAAAATTTCAACAATAGTTGCAGCGGAACGAGCAATCCATTAGAAGAGTCAAATAGAGATTATAGTCTATTATCTTCTCCATGTTAAAAATCCACCAACAATATTTTATCCCTGTAACATCAATCAATAATTCTGGTACACAATCATATGAATAACTCATAATCATAACTATAGTTCTAAATTCCTCTTCTCATCCAAGACGAAGATAATTTTCATCACCTGAAACATCAAAGATCATGGTTACACCAAATCACATTTCCTGTTCGTAATCATACTAATAACTTCATCTTTGCACTACGGCCAAAGATATTCATTTGTATCACCAGTTGGTCATGTTTATCTCAACATCTGTTCATCTTTGCACTACTGGCCAAAGATATTCAACAACATGTCATCTTTGCACTACGGGCCAAAGATATTCATTAACAATTCATCTTTGCACTGCAGGCCAAAGATATTCATCAATATTTCATCTTTGCACTACAGGCCAAAGATATTCCTCAACAGTTCATATTTGCACTACGGCCAAATATATTAATATCTCAAAGAAATATATAATCATTTCAGAATTATATAAACAATAATTATAACCATGTTGATCAATTCACCTTTACACTTAAGCTAAAGATATTTAGTTATAAATTCAATGGTCATGATCATACTAGTCAACAATTCAACTTTGCACTACTGGCCAAAGAGAATCCATAGTCATGATCATACCAACAATCTACCCATCTTTACACTCAAGTGAAAGAGAAATTCAACATCAGGGTTATAAAAATGTTATATATGATAATAAAAATAATATTATCAACAACTGCATTTATTTTTAAGAGCAACAATCATAAATCAACGATAATTTGGTCAGAAAAAGAAACCAATTTTTCTGTGAATAGTAACTCGTGAATAGTAACTCATGAATAGTAACTCGTGAATAGTAACTCATGAATAGTAACTCCGACATGAAAAATATAAAAATTCCACAATAAAATCCATATCAATATTTCGGCATAATGATATTGAAAGAATAATATTTCCTAACCTTATAAACAATTTATTTAAATTGTTTACACTTTACTAATTAATGTATTTAATCATCATAAAATGCCAACTCTTAAGATTTCATCACCAATAACCAAAACCCTCATCAAAAATCTGCATATAACTCATATATGATTCTCAAGCCATTAAATCACATTTTCTAATTTTCTTACTTCACATAACATATTTAATTCATTTACTCATAACTAGACTATTTTCATGAAAAATACCAAATCAGTCCCAAAAATATTTCTTTTCTGAGATTTTGCAGAATATAGTCCTATATTGAACATATATTTTTTCTGAAATTTTTAAAATTCATTTACTATTTTTCATATGGCCAAAACCGCCGAATATTTAGACATTTATCAAAAATTTTACTTTTATCTAAAAATTCTGAAATTTACAGAGTATACTCCTATCATATACATGTACTCCCAATAAAAATTTTATCAATTTTGGAGTTAACCACAAGGAGTTATAAGCGTTTACTTTTTAAATAGTCTTTTCCCGTAAAATTCATAACTCTTAATCTATACATCCAAAAATCACCATTTTTGGACACAATCAATAAAACTCATCAAAATATCATTTCAAATTTTTTTAGAATTTTCTGAAGGTCAGAAGAATTACGAACAAAAAAAAAACATAATAACCCTTAAAATCCCTTACTATCCATTACCTCAAAAGTGCAGTATTTCTGACTGGAATGCAAAGCCGAAGGAAACTTGCACTGAATAACAACTCTCAAAGTATCTAAATATTTACAAAATATGCTTCATAATATGGAGAGAGAAAGAGAGAAAGCTTATGTTTCTGGTGTGATTTTTAATTCTAACTTAGCCCTCTATTTATAGGAAAATGTTAGCACGCCGAAGCACACTTAACCTGCAACCTGATGGCTTTACCTGTTACTATTCTCACCCACCATATTTGAATAAAAATCTCAGCACATTTTTTCACCAACCAAGAGTGGGGCCCACCAATTCTAGAATTTTCTACCAAAATGATTAACTCCGAAAATTTAACAATTTCGGAACCAGTCATCTCGTAAAATTCATAACAAATCATACGTTCATTTTTAACGGTTCAAAATTTGTGGACATATACTCAACTTATATATGTATAACATATCCAAATATTTCCACGATCCAACGGTCGGATTACAAATTATAATCCCCGCAAAATATCTCAAAAACCCTTATTTTTAATACCTTCATTTTGACAAAAATACTGGTAAAAACCTCAACATTAACTCCTTCGTTTTAACCACAAAAATATCTCCCTCATTTATATCCACATAAAATAAATATTTCCTTATCAAATGAATCAATAATTAATTATTCACAAATAATATTACAGAATCACATTTATGACAATCAGGCCGTTCCCAAGAAAGAGGGGGCTTTCCAATAAGGATTTCTCCTTACTACCGCGCAATTAGATAACCAAACCTCTCCTTAGACAAAACTTTCTAGACATTACAATTAATGCTATCTAATAATATTATTTAAATAATATGAATTATTGATCTGATAATGGAAAATATTGTGCAGCAACAATTATTTAAACAACAATAATATAAAATATCAACGCAGCAATTATTGAATCAATAAAATAAAATATTGAACAGTAACTACTGTAACAATTATTGAGTAGTGTCTTCTTACGTAAGAATTAATAATTGAAAAAAATACTGTGTAATACCGTGTGCTACTGTGTAACTACGCGTATTACTGTATTTTAACCACCAGGTATTCCAACAGTGTTAACGGTAACAACTACACCGTTATTTATAAAAACTCAATTTTGTCGTTTTCTTCATCCAATCGCTTTCCGTTATGGGGCCCATAAATAGCTGCGTCGTCGTACGAATATTCCCCGACAGAAAGAATATTCCACGACCAAACGAATATTCCCCGATAAAATGAATATTTTGTAACCACTTGCTTATTTTGAAAAATATTCATATAACACCCTTAACTTTAACTTTTTATCAATTTAACCATTTACTAAATAGAAAAATTGAATACTTTTATTTCATAAAATTTGGGGTCTTACAGGTTATAAAATATTCATTTTGTCGGGAAATATTCGTTTGGTCGTGAAATATTCTTGCTATCGGGAAATATTCGTACGACGGCGCAGCCTTGTGTGGGCCCCATAACGAAAAGCGATTGGATGAAGAAAACGACAAGTATAAGTTATTTATAAATAACAGCGTAGTTGTTACCGTTAATACTGTTGGAATACCCGGTGGTTAAAATACAGTAGCACACGGTATTGCACCAATTATTGATTCTTACGTAAGAAGGCACTACTCAATAATTGTTACAGTAGTTATTGTTCAATATTTTATTTTATTGATTCAATAATTGTTGCGTTGATATTTTATATTATTGTTGTTTTAATAATTGTTACTGCACAGTATTTTCCATTATCAGATCAATAATTCATATTATTTGAATAATATTATTAGATAACATTATTGGCAATGTCTAGAAAGTTCTGTCTAAGGAGAGGTTTGGTCATCTAATTGCGCGCCAGTAAGGAGAAATTCTTATTGGAAAGCCCCCTCTTTCCTGGGAATGGCCTGGTTGTCATAAATGTGATTCTGTAATATTATTTGTGAATAATTAATTATTGATTCATATGATAAGGAAATATTTATTTTATGTGGATATAAATGAGGGATATATTTTTGTGGTTAAAAATGAAGGGGTTAATGTTGAGGTTTTTATCAGTATTTTTGTCGGAATGGAGGTATTAAAAATCAGGGTTTTTGAGATATTTTGCGGGGGTTATAATTTTTAATCCGACCGTTGGATCGTGGTAATTTTTGGATATGTTATACATATATAAGTTGAGTATATGTCCACAAATTTTAAACCGTTAAAAATGAACGTATGGTTTATTATGAATTTTACGAGATGACTGGGTCAGAAATTATTGAATTTTCGGAGTTTATCATTTTGATGAAAAATTCTAGAATTAGTGGGCCCTACTCTTGGTTGGTGAAGAAATGTGCTGAGATTTTTATTCAAATGTAGTGGGTGGGAATAGTAGCAGGTAAAGCCATCAGGTTGCTGGTTAAGTCTGCTTCAGCGTGCTAACATTTTCCTATAAATAGAGGGCTAAGTTAGAATTGAAAATCACACCAGAAACAAGTTTTCTCTCTTTCTCTCTCTAGATTATTGAGTGTATTTTGTGAGTATTTAGATACTTTGAGAGTTTCTATTCATCAGAGCAAGTTTCTTTCAGCCTTATACCGGTATTCCGACCAGAAGTACTGATATCTTGAGGTAAGGGATATTATTTTCTTCTTAAATGATATTATTTTCTTCAATATCATTATGCTGAAATGTTGATATGAGTTTTTATCAAATTTGGAACTTTTTGTGTCGGGGTTACTATTCACGTATACGGCACTATTCACGTATACGACACTATTCACGAATACGGCAATATTCACCGAAAAATAAAAATTTTCCCTTTTCGTCCAAGATGTCTATTATGGTTACTATATTTGATTGTATCCATGTTTTGATCTTTATTTTTGAATTTTGCTTCACAATTGATTATTATGAAGTATTATTGATCTTGGATAAACTGTTATACGAATCCCTAATATTTGTCCTTCTGTCTCACTGGATTCGTTCTCTTTAAGATATTTTTCATCATCCTCAGTCCTAAATGATGATATTACTGAATATCTTTGGCCTGTAGTGCAAAGATGTACGATTACTTGATGAATATCTTTGGCCTGTAGTGCAAAGATGAACAGGTGTTGAGATGAACATGACTGACAGGTGATACAAATGAATATCTTTGGCCTGTAGTGCAAAGATGAATATTTGGATAAAGATGATTATTACTGGGATAAAATATGTATGATAGACTTTTAAATCTTAGAAGATAGTAGAATTCTTTCTCTACTTGACTCTTCTAATGGTTTGATGTTTCCGCTGCAGTTGTTGATCTAAAACTTGTTGTTGATTATATTCTATCAAATTTTTCCCTGTTGAAGACTAACGATAATTTGTTGTATATTATCTTAGTCATAATATTCTTTATTGGGCTAGTTGAGCTCACCCTTTTCCTTTTTGTTCCATTTTTCTTCTCAGGAGGTGAGAACATAGCAGGATCTAGTCAGGATATGGAGTGATGGTTCTAGAAAGATGTTTAGCAGTCCTCACTATTTTTGTAAAATAGTGTTTGAATAATTGTAATGAGGATTTATTTGAGTGCGGATATTGTACAGAAGACAATATTTGTATTTAAACTCACAGTATGTGTTGTCGTATTTTGCACGAAAATTGTATTATTGAAGTTGTAATTTGCTTTCTGTACCATGTATTTGGCGACTCAGAATGGATGTTGTATACCTATTTTGGGGGCGTCACAGTTGGTATCAGAGCTTAGGGATATGATCCTTGGCTGAGATGTGAGACAAGAACTAGGAGGGGAGAGACGAGAAATTCCTTCGCTAGTATGACCTGACTAAGTTTATTTGGTGTTTATTTGGTCGGTCAGAGTATAGGGATAATATATGACATGACTATTAACCCTTGTTTTATGGCAATATTTAAGAATGGCAGCTGAGAACGTTAATAATGGAGTAAATCAGACCGTGGAGACACCTTTGATCACCACCCAGGGGAACGTGCAACAGGAAGGCAATATTTATAAGACCCCAACTTATTAATGAATAAAGTCAAATTTTCTCTAAATATTATTGTGAATAATAAGGGGTTAATTTGATATAATACTTTGGTTATGGGTGAAATGTGCAAATTTTGCAAAATAAGCAAGTGGTTATAAAATATTCATTTTGTCGGGGAATATTCGTTTGGTCGTGGAATATTCTTACTGTCGGGGAATATTTGTACGACGGCGCAGCCTTGTGTGGGCCCCATAACGGAAAGCGATTGGATGAAGAAAACGACAAGTATAAGTTGTTTATAAATAATAGCGTAGTTGTTACCGTTAATACTGTTAGAATACCCGGTGGTTAAAATACAGTAGCACACGGTATTGCACCAATTATTGATTCTTACGTAAGAAGGCACTACTCAATAATTGTTACAGTAGTTATTGTTCAATATTTTATTTTATTGATTCAATAATTGCTGCGTTGATATTTTATATTATTGTTGTTTCAATAATTGTTGCTGCATAGTATTTTCCATTATCAGATCAATAATTCATATTATTTGAATAATATTATTAGATAACATTATTGGCAATGTCTAGAAAGTTCTGTCTAAGGAGAGGTTTGGTCATCTAATTACGCGCCAGTAAGGAGAAATCCTTATTGGATCGTGGTAATTTTTGGATATGTTATACATATATAAGTTGAGTATATGTCCACAAATTTTGAACCGTTACAAATGAACGTATGATTTATTATGAATTTTAAGATATGACTGGTTCAGAAATTGTTGAATTTTCGGAGTTTATCATTTTGATGAAAAATTCTAGAATTGGTGGGCCCCACTCTTGGTTGGTGAAGAAATGTGCTGAGATTTTTATTCAAATATGGTGGGTGGGAATAGTAGCAGGTAAAGCCATCAGGTTGCAGGTTAAGTCTGCTTCGGCATGCTAACATTTTCTTATAAATAGAGGGCTAAGTTAGAATTGAAAATCACACCAGAAATAAGTTTTCTCTCTTTCTCTCTCTAGATTATTGAGTGTATTTTGTTAGTATTTAGATACTTTGAGAGTTTCTATTCATCAGAGCAAGTTTCTTTCAGCCTTATACCGGTATTCCGACCAGAAGTACTGATATTTTGAGGTAAGGGATATTATTTTTTTCTTAATGATATTATTTTCTTCAATATCATTATGCTGAAATATTGATATGAGTTTTTATCAAATTTGGAACTTTTTGTGTCGGGGTTACTATTCACGTATACGGCACTATTCACGTATACGGTACTATTCACGAATACGGCACTATTCACCGAAAAATAAAATTTTTCCTTTTTGTCCAAGATGTCTATTATGGTTACTATCTTTGATTGTATCCATGTTTTGATCTTTATTTTTGAATTCTGCTTCACAATTGATTATTATGAAGTATTATTGATCTTGGATAAACTGTTATACGAATCCCTAATATTTGTCCTTCTGTCTCACTGGATTCGTTCTCTTTAAGATATTTTTCATCATCCTCAGTCCTAAATGATGATATTACTGAATATCTTTGGCCTGTAGTGCAAAGATGTATGATTACTTGATGAATATCTTTGGCCTGTAGTGCAAAGATGAACAGGTGTTGAGATGAACATGACTGACAGGTGATACAAATGAATATCTTTGGCCTGTAGTGCAAAGATGAATATTTGGATAAAGATGATTATTAATTGATGTTACAGGGATAAAATATTGATGATGGACTTTTAAATCTTAGAAGATAGTAGAATTTTTTCTCTACTTGACTCTTCTAATGGTTTGCTGTTTCCGCTGCAGTTGTTGATCTAAAACTTGTTGTCGATTATATTCTATCAGATTTTTTCCTGTTGAAGACTAACGATAATTTGTTGTATATTATCTTAGTCATAATATTCTTTACTGGGCTAGTTGAGCTCACCCTTTTTCTTTTTGTTCCATTTTTCTTCTCAGGAGGTGAGAACATAGCAGGATCTAGTCGGGGTATGGAGTGATGGTTCTAGAAAGATGTTTAGCAGTCCTCACTATTTCTGTAAAATAGTGTTTGCATAATTGTAATGAGAATTTATTTGAGTGTGGATATTGTACAGAAGATAATATTTGTATTTAAACTCACAGTATGTGTTGTCGTATTTTGCACGAAAATTGTATTATTGAAGTTGTAATTTGCTTTCTGTACCATGTATTTGGCGACTCAGAATGGGTGTTGTATACCTATTTTGGGGGCGTCACAATATTCCTCTTGTAAACAACGTTACCGAGCAAACGATGAATGATGGAATGTTTAGGAGCTTTTTGCAGTTCATGCAAAATCAGACGAGGGAGACTTGTGTGCAGAATACGGGTGGAAATGATAACAACGCGCGGTTTGTCACAGCTAAGCAGTTCAAAGAATTGGGACCACCAGAATTTAAGGGAAAGCCGGATCCGCAAATTACAAAGATATTCGATGTCTTGGGATGCACGGAGGAACAAAAGGTTCCATTCGCCACCTTTATGTTCCGCGGTGAGGCAGACTACTGGTAGGAGTCTGTGAAGCGTACCCAGCCTGACGCACTCACCATGTCCTGGGTTTCAAAAACTGTTCAATGACAAGTACTTTCCTGAAAGTATTCGTCATATGAAGGAGGTGGAGTTTATCAGAGTGGAATAAAATAACATGACGGTGTCCCATTACGAGGCGAAGTTTGCAGAGTTATCCAGGTTTGCACCTCATTTGGTCGAAAATGAGGAACGAATGACAAGGATGTTTCTGAGAGGTCTAAAACCCGAGATTCGGCAATATCTTATCTCTCATAAATTTTCTTTATATTCAGATGTTGTAAACAGGGCTCAATTATTAGAGCGAGATAATGAGTATGTGCAACCGAGGGACCACAACCAGGGTCATACCGGTGGCGGCAGTCATCGAAGCAATGAAAACCAGCAGGGAGGAAAACATTCGGACAAAAGCGGTAACCACTCTGGTGGTAATCGTGGTCGTGATAATAGAAGGAGCGAGTCGGGAGGAGATTTCAAGAAGAGAAGGTACAACAATGATAACGTGAAGACGTCAGCACAAACATCAACTGTTTCTAGGGGAGGAGAACGACCACCGGTCGTATGTTACAAATGTGGGAAAGAGGGACATATCAGCCCAAACTGCCCACAACAATCCAAGGTATGTTATAACTGTGGAAAGGAGGGTCATATAGCTCGAGAGTGTTCTGTAGCAAAACCAAGTTCAGCGGGGATGGTGACTCCAAAAGTTGTCCCGGATAAGTCGAAATCAGCGGTTCCTGGAAGGGCGTTTGTCGTGACTGGCCAAAACGCGAGAAACCCGAACGAGGTGATCACGGGTAAGCTAATCTTGAATTCTTGCGAAGTTTATACTTTACTAGATACCGGTTCTACCCATTCTTTTATCTCTCCTGCTTGTGCTCAACGTTTAAACTTGACTCCGGAGAAATTGGACTTTAACTTATCTGTTGAAACTCCGTTGGGTGAAACCTTCGTTACATCTACAGTTTATAAATCTTGCATGATCCAAGTTGGCACTATCACATTACCTGTTGATCTTATCTCTTTAAAGATACTTGCTTTTGATGTGATTTTAGGAATTGATTGGTTAACCACTCATCATGCTAAAATTGATTGTTTTCGTAAGGTTGTTAGTTTTCATATTCCTAACCAACCTGTCATACGAATTCAAACTACTAAACCACTAAAATCAGTCACTGTCATATCAAGCCACAAAGCTATTCGTTTATTAAAAAACGGATGTCAAGCTTTCTTAGCCCATGTTATGGATTTGAACAAAGACAAGTCAGATTTGAATAATATTTCTATTGTTAGAGAATTTTCCGATGTATTTCCTGAAGAACTTCCTGGTCTACCCCCAGAACGTGAAGTTGAATTCTTTATTGACCTTGAACCCGGTACAAAGCCCATTTCTAAAACTCCATATCGAATGGCTCCTATTGAACTTCAGGAGTTAAAAGTCCAACTACAGGAGTTGTTGGACATCGGTTTTATTCGTCCTAGTACGTCTCCTTGGGGTGCTCCTGTTTTATTCGTAAAGAAGAAAGACGGGAGTATGCGACTTTGTATTGACTATCGAGAATTGAACCATGTCACCATCAAGAATAGGTATCCGCTACCTCGCATTGATGACCTGTTTGACCAGTTACAAGGAGCACAATTCTTTTCAAAGATCGATCTTCGTTCTGGATATCATCAGCTGAAGATTAAAACTGAGGATATTCCAAAGACTGCCTTCAGAACTCGGTACGGGCATTATGAATTCTTAGTCATGTCTTTTGGATTGACTAATGCTCCTGCTGCCTTCATGGATATGATGAACCGTGTATTCAAAGAATATTTGGATCAGTTCGTTGTTGTCTTTATTGATGACATCCTCATCTATTCCAAAAGCCGTGAAGATCATGAGCGCCATTTGAAGCTGGTACTGCAAAGGCTTCGTGAAAATAAGCTATATGCCAAATTGAAGAAATGCGAGTTCTGGCTTGAGGAAGTAGCATTCCTTGGGCACGTGGTGTCAAAACATGGAGTATCTGTCGACCCGGCGAAGATTGAAGCCATACAAAGTTGGGAGCAACCGAAGTCGGTAACCGAAGTACGTAGCTTTCTGGGCTTAGCTGGTTATTATCGGAGATTTGTGGAAGGATTTTCTCGAATCGCTACTCCGTTAACTCAGCTGACTCGGAAAGATACAAAATTCGTATGGAGTGAGGAATGCGAGAAGAGTTTCCAAGAACTCAAGAGGAGACTCATTTCGGCACCTGTTCTGACAATACCATCTGGTTCGGATGGATTTGTTATCTACAGCGATGCTTCAGGCAAAGGGTTAGGATGTGTTCTCATGCAACATGGGAAAGTCATAGCCTATGCCTCACGACAACTCAAAGAATATGAGAGGAATTATCCTACTCATGATTTGGAGTTGGCAGCAGTCGTTTTTGCGTTGAAGATCTGGAGACACTACCTGTATGGGGAGAAAGTGGAGATCTATACAGATCATAAAAGCCTCAAATATTTCTTCACCCAAAAGGAACTCAACATGCGGCAGCGACGTTGGCTCGAGCTGTTGAAAGATTACGATCATACCATCCAATATCATCCTGGAAAAGCAAACGTAGTAGCTGACGCATTGAGTAGAAGATCATATGCGGGTACGAGTGCAATGTTGTTAACACAAAGGCCCATTTTGTATGACTTGCAAAGGATGGAGATAGAGATGAAGGCTCCAAGTACCCACATGATGATATCAAATATACGAGTAGAACCGACTTTAATCGATAAAGTTAAAGCTGCTCAAGCTACGGACATGGAGCTGATGCGTATGAAGAAGAAAGTGCAAGAAGGTGCTATTCCAGAAGCAAGAATCGATGAAGAAGGAATACTTCGAGTCAACTCCAGACTTTGTGTTCCTAACGATTTTGACTTGAAGCATAGAATAATGATGGAGGCACACAACACACCGTTTGCAATCCATCCTGGGAGTACCAAAATGTATCACGATCTTCGACATACATTTTGGTGGAGCAATATGAAAAGAGAGATCGCGGAGTTTATCTCGAGATGTTTAACTTGTCAACGTGTAAAAGCGGAGCATCAAGTACCAAAGGGTCCATTGCAACCACTTGAGATTCCGAAATGGAAGTGGGAACACATTACTATGGATTTTGTTACGGGTCTTCCCAAGGTTTCTCAAGGCATAGATGCGATTTGGGTTATTGTTGATAGATTAACCAAGTCCGCTCATTTCTTGCCGATACGTGAGACTTATTCCCTTGAACGTCTTGCTAGTATGTACGTGAACGAGATTGTGAGATTGCATGGCATGCCAGTATCCATAGTTTCGGATCGTGACCCAAGATTCACTTCACGATTTTGGGTTAGCTTGCAGAAAGCTATGGGCACGGATTTACGATTCAGTTCGGCATACCATCCTCAAACGGACGGACAATCAGAGAGGACTATTCAAACTCTTGAAGATCTATTAAGACTTTGTGTCCTAGATCTCAAAGGGAGTTGGGATAAGTACCTACCATTGGTGGAATTCTCCTACAACAACAGTTATCAGGCGAGCATAGGTGTGGCTCCATTCGAGGCGTTGTATGGAAGAAAATGTCGTTCTCCAGTATGCTGGGACGAGGTGGGTGAAGCAACATTGTTGGGACCAGAGTTGGTACGCATTACTACAGAGAAGATCCAAACGATTCGACAACGTATACAAACGGCACAGGATCGACAAAAGAGTTATGCGGATCTTCATCGGAAGGACGTGGAATTTAATATTGGGGATCATGTATTGTTACGTGTTGCACCATGGAAGGGAGTTACAAGATTTGGGAAGAGAGGAAAGCTCAATCCAAGATTTGTTGGTCCATTTGAGATTCTTGAGCGAATAGGAAATGTGGCATATAGACTCGCATTACCTCCAAGCATGTCTCGTGTTCATAATGTTTTTCACATATCTATGCTTCGTAAATATGTTAAAGACCCGAACCACATTATTGAGTTAGAACCAGACGAGATAGCTGAAGATTTAACGTACGAGGAGGTACCTGTTAAGATCTTGGATAGGAAAGAGCATGTCCTACGCACGAAGGTTATACCACAAGTTAAGGTTTTGTGGAGAAACCATGCTATTGAAGAAATGACCTGGGAGTTGGAATCAGAAATGAAAGCGAGGTATCCTCACCTTTTTGAAACATCAGGTACGTACGTCAATTTCGAGGACGAAATTTCATAAGGAGGGGAGGTTGTAAGACCCCAACTTATTAATGAATAAAATCAAATTTTCTCTAAATATTATTGTGAATAATAAGGGGTTAATTTGATATAATACTTTGGTTATGGGTGAAATGTGCAAATTTTGCAAAATAAGCAAGTGGTTATAAAATATTTATTTTTCGGGGAATATTCGTTTGGTCGTGGAATATTCTTGCTGTCGGGGAATATTCGTACGACGGCGCAGCCTTGTGTGGGCCCCATAACGGAAAGCGATTGGATGAAGAAAACGACAAGTATAAGTTGTTTATAAATAACGGCGTAGTTGTTACCGTTAATACTGTTGGAATACCCGGTGGTTAAAATACAGTAGCACACGGTATTGCACCAATTATTGATTCTTACGTAAGAAGGCACTACTCAATAATTGTTACAGTAGTTATTGTTCAATATTTTATTTTATTGATTCAATAATTGTTGCGTTGATATTTTATATTATTGTTGTTTCAATAATTGTTGCTGCACAGTATTTTCCATTATCAGATCAATAATTCATATTATTTGAATAATATTATTAGATAACATTATTGGCAATGTCTAGAAAGTTCTGTCTAAGGAGAGGTTTGGTCATCTAATTGCGCGCCAGTAAGGAGAAATCCTTATTGGAAAGCCCCCTCTTTCCTGGGAACGGCCTGGTTGTCATAAATGTGATTCTGTAATATTATTTGTGAATAATTAATTATTGATTCATATGATAAGAAAATATTTATTTTATGTGGATATAAATGAGGGATATATTTTTGTGGTTAAAAATGAAGGAGTTAATGTTGAGGTTTTTATCAGTATTTTTGTCGGAATGGAGGTATTAAAAATCAGGGTTTTTGAGATATTTTGCGGGGGTTATAATTTTTAATCCGACCGTTGGATCGTGGTAATTTTTGGATATGTTATACATATATAAGTTGAGTATATGTCCACAAATTTTGAACCGTTAAAAAGAACGTATGATTTATTATGAATTTTACGAGATGACTGGTTCAGAAATTGTTGAATTTTCGGAGTTTATCATTTTGATGGAAAATTCTAGAATTGGTGGGCCCCACTCTTGGTTGGTGAAGAAATGTGCTGAATTTTTATTCAAATGTGGTGGGTGGGAATAGTAGCAGGTAAAGCCATCAGGTTGCAGGTTAAGTCTGCTTCGGCGTGCTAACATTTTCCTATAAATAGAGGGCTAAGTTAGAATTGAAAATCACACCAGAAACAAGTTTTCTCTCTTTCTCTCTCTAGATTATTGAGTGTATTTTGTGAGTATTTAGATACTTTGAGAGTTTCTATTCATCAGAGCAAGTTTCTTTCAGCCTTATACCGGTATTCCGACCAGAAGTACTGATATTTTGAGGTAAGGGATATTATTTTCTTCAATATCATTATGCTGAAATATTGATATGAGTTTTTATCAAATTTGAAACTTTTTGTGTCGGGGTTACTATTCACGTATACGGTACTATTCACGAATACGGCACTATTCACCGAAAAATAAAAATTTTTCCCTTTTGTCCAAGATGTCTATTATGGTTACTATCTTTGATTGTATCCATGTTTTGATCTTTATTTTTGAATTCTGCTTCACAATTGATTATTATGAAGTATTATTGATCTTGGATAAACTGTTATACGAATCCCTACTATTTGTCCTTCTGTCTCACTGAATTCGTTCTCTTTAAGATATTTTTCATCATCCTCAGTCCTAAATGATGATATTACTAAATATCTTTGGCCTGTAGTGCAAAGATGTATGATTACTTGTTGAATATCTTTGGCCTGTAGTGCAAAGATGAACAGGTGTTGAGATGAACATGACTGACAGGTGATACAAATGAATATCTTTGGCCTGTAGTGCAAAGATGAATATTTGGATAAAGATGATTATTACAGGAATAAAATATTGATGATGAACTTTTAAATCTTAGAAGATAGTAGAATTCTTTCTCTACTTGACTCTTCTAATGGTTTGTTGTTTCCGCTGCAGTTGTTGATCTAAAACTTGTTGTCGATTATATTCTATCAGATTTTTCCCTGTTGAAGACTAACGATAATTTGTTGTATATTATCTTAGTTATAATATTCTTTACTGGGCTAGTTGAGCTCACCCTTTTCCTTTTTGTTCCATTTTTCTTCTCAAGAGGTGAGAACATAACAGGATCTAGTCGGGGTATGGAGTGATGGTTCTAGAAAGATGTTTTAGCAGTCCTCACTATTTCTGTAAAATAGTGTTTGAATAATTGTAATGAGGATTTATTTGAGTGTGGATATTGTCTAGAAGACAATATTTGTATTTAAACTCACAGTATGTGTTGTCGTATTTTGCACGACAATTGTATTATTGAAGTTGTAGTTTGCTTTCTGTACCATGTATTTGGCGACTCAGAATGGGTGTTGTATACCTATTTTGGGGGCGTCACAATAATGATATGTCAAGAGAAGACTCACCATTGGGAAGAATATGATAGTAAATTTCTCGTTTTTCTTTGGGGTCTATTGGGTCAATCAAGGATAATTCTGTGGCCATATAATATCTATCATAACCTAGACGCATGGCCTCTCCCATGTACGAAGGTTTCCTTGAGCACTTCGCAAAGATTCTAATTTCTAAAACAGTCTTTGACTATACCTTTATGTAAGGTGCCACTGCGAGGTGCTGTCCACGGTTGGGACATGTGTCACATTTGGTATATATTTGTATCCAAACTCACAGCATATGTGTTGTTGTTTTTAATACGACAATTGTTGTAATAAAGTTGTAGTTGTTTTCTGTACCATGTATTTGGCGACTCAGAATAGGTTGGATGGAATGGACCTATTTTGGGGTTGTTACATTGTGTGATGGACTTCAAGGAAAATTGGGACGACTACCTACCCTTAGTCGAATTTGCGTATAATAATAGTTACCATGCGAGTATCGGCATGCCACCGTACGAAGCTCTTTACGGAAGAAAGTGCAGAATGCCATTATGTTGGGATGAAGTCGGAGAGCGACGAATACTCGGTCCAGAGTTAGTACAACAAACCGCAGACGTGGTGACAATGATAAGAGCCAGACTTGTAGCAGCTAAAGATCGCCAGAAGAAATACGCTGATTTGTATCGGCAGGACCGAGACTATAAAGTCGACAGTTTTGTTTTCTTAAAGGTATCTCCATAGAAGGGAAAGATCCGTTTCGGCAAGAAAGGAAAGTTGAGTCCAAGATTCATAGGACCGTTAGAGATACTAATGCGAGCGGGCGAAGTGGCATACAAAGTTGCATTACCACCCGAGTTGGAGCACATTCACAACGTGTTCCACATTTCTGTGTTGCGACCGTACAAGGCCGACTACAAGCACGTGATTTCTTACGAGCCCATTTAAGTGGAGAAGAACTTGGCATATGAAGAAATTCATGTCCAAATACTAGATAGGAAATAGCAAACCTTGAGAAATAAAGTTATTTCCTCTATAAAAGTACTTTGGCGTAACCACGATGTCAAGGAGGCAACGTGAGAGTTAGAAGATAGGATGATGAGGGATTATCCCCATCTATTTGTGTAACCTTGTAGCAATTCCGGGACGAAATTTTTATAAGGGGGGGGGATGTAATACCCGAGAATTTCCATATATTAATAAATAGATATATAATGGAAATGAGTATTTATTTGAATAGAAATGATTTTGTGTTATAAGACTAGTTAACTCAATTATATTAAATTGAATAATTGTAATAAGTGAGGAAATGTGGAGTTGTAAGAAACTCGTTGAAATGCTTTGTGTGACATTGTGATGAGAAATAATAGTGATTATATTAATTAATGAAAGAATTGTTAAGCGAACAATTAATCTATATTAATTGTTAATTGTTATTAAAGAATATTGATTAATTGTTATAGAATACTAATGGTGATTAATAATGTCATTGATTAATAGGGAAAAGATTAATTAATATTATTATTAATTAATTGGTAAGATAAATAACTTATTATTTGCTATGTGATAATTAAATATATAAAATATATGGGATACAACTATATTATATAGTGTAGTGCGACACTTATGTGACTACACTATAGCTACTAGACCTGACAAATATGGCCCAAGCCCACGGGCCGGGCTTTGGGCTGCAGTTTTTTAGCCCAGTAAAATTCGGGCCTATTTGGCCCGCCCGTTTTTGGCTCGGCCCGCCACCGGTCCGACCCATTTGGGCCAAGCCCAAAAAAATAGTATAAAATAGGTACAAAATTGGTCTCGGCCCGCCCGCCACGGGCCGAGTTTTGGGCTGCAAATTTTTGGCCCAGTAAAATTCGGGCCTTTTTAGCCTGCCCGTTTTTGGCCCGGCCCGCCACTTGCCCGACCCGTTTGGGCCAGGCCCACCCGTTTGCCAGGTCTAATAGCTACCATATATTAAGATTTATTAAACTATATTGTATGAAGCAATGTGATTGAACATATTGGAATTATATGTTATGAATACATCATGAAATGTGTGGGATAAATCACTTTTTGGTCACTGTACTAGGGTCCGATTTTCATTGTGGTTACCGAAATTTTTTTTATTACAATCTAATAACTGTACTCTCAAATATTACAAAATGGTAATTAATTTTAATTTTCGTCCAAAAACCAGACGGAAATGCTTAGTAGACTAACAGAATCCAAGTGGCACTGAGGTAGCACGTAGGGTCCATTCCCACGTGGATCTGTAGTCAAATGTTATACTTTTTGGTTACTGTACTAGAGTCCGATTTTCATTGTGGTTACCCAAACTTTTTTTGTTACAATCGAATAACTGTACTCTCAAAAATTATAAAATGGTCTTTACTTAAGAATTATTATTATTTAAAAATTATTATTATTTAGAAATTATGATTATTTAAAAATGTTGAAAGTCAATGTTAAAATTATTATTATTTAAAAATTATTATTATTATTATTTGAAATTTTTATTTTTATTAATATTTTTATTATATTATTTCAAAATTATTATTATTACTATTATTATTATTTTGAAATTATTATTATTATTATTTAAAGATAATAAATTTTACTACTCCACTTTGTTTAAAGGGGATAATACACTTTTTGGTTACTGTACTAGGGTCCAAATACAATTAATTTTATAAAATTAAATTTTTTATAAAATTAATTTTTTTATTATTTAAAAATTATTATTATTATTATTAATACTAATATTATTATTATTAAAAATTGTTATTATTATTTTAAAATTATTGTTATACAATACTATTAATTTTACTCCGAAGTTCTACATATTATTAAAATTATTATTATTATTAGTATTTTATTATTATTATTTTAAAATTATTATTATTAATAGTATTTTATTATTTAAAAAAGAAAAAACCCCCCTTTCTTTTCTTGATTCTGATGAATCTGATCAACTCTTTTTTTTAATCAGAGTTGCCGGAGAATCCAACAACAACTGCCTGCCACCAAGAGCGCAAGTGGCTAATAATAATAATAATAATAATTTCAAAATAATAATAATAATAATAATAATAATAATAATAATAATATTATTATTATTATTATTATTATTATTATTAATTTCAAAATAATAATAATAGTAATAATAATATTATTGACAATAATGACAGGATAATTTCAAAATACATGCAATACGTATTGCATGTACATAATTTTTTTTAGTGCTAATTAAATAAACCAAATAAACTTATTAAATAATACATACATGACCATTTTGTAATTTTTGAGAGTACAATTATTCGATTGTAACAAAAAAAAATTCGGTAACCACAATAAAAATCGGACCCTAGTACAGTAACTAAAAAGTGTATTATCCCAGACTACAGATCCACGTGGGAGTGGACCTTACGTGCCACCTCATTGCCACTTGAATTCTGTTAGTATACTAAGCATTTCCATCTGGTTTTTGGACGAAAATTAAAATTAATGACCATTTTATAATATTTGAGAGTACAGTTATTCGATTGTAATAAAAAAAAGTTTCAGTAACCACAATAAAAATCGGACCCTAATACAATGACCAAAAAGTGATTTATCCCTGAAATGTGTATGTGACCATATGTATGTGGGTATACATTAAAATAATATATCAGGAATGTAAGACTCCAACTTATTATAAATGAAATTGAATTTCCTCTATTTATTATTTTGAAATAGTAAGGGTTGATTTGATTAATATGGTTAGTTATGGGTAAAATGCGCAAATATTTTAAATAAACAAGTGGTTATAAAATATTCATTGTTGTCGGGGAATATTCGTTTGGTCGTGGAATATTTTTACTGTTAGAGAATATTCGTACGACGGCGCAGCCTTGTGTGGGCCCCATAACGGAAAGCGATTGGATGATAAAAAATTACAAGTATAAGTTGAAAGTAGTATGCACACAAGCCAATCATGTTTGATGATAAAGCATATACTTTGTAACAATCTTATTCATTTATTAATAAAAAGTATTAATTTATTAAAGGCTTTTAATTATCTACATGATGTTGTTTTATAATATGTGATAAACCCATAGTTTTAAGCAATGCTTTTAGAATAATGATGATGATCATTCTAATGAGATCTAAATTCTTAGAAAGCTTAAAACTAAAATAGTTCCCAATCGTTGGATTACTAAATTGGGGATTAGTAAATCCGGATAGATTGGTACATACGTTGCTTACTCATTGGATGAGGATGATTGATCTCATGATCATTTGTGTGGAGACACTAAAGCAAGTATGTAGGTGCTTATTAGAGAATAAGTTCACTGAACGTGACTCGCTAAGGAATACCTAATGGAGTTTTACTTGCCTGTCAATAGGAATTCCTGTAGTGATAATAGTACAAATGATCCTTGGACTTGAGATCATCATAGTATCTTGTGTATGATGAGTTATACTTTAACTTATTCCTTAAGACCCTTAGGGTATATCAAAGGGTATGCTTGGGTATAATAAGTTGTACATGGAGATAATGTATGATCAATAAAGAATCTACCGCTTCTAGTAAAAGAAGAGAAATGTCTTATGTGATTCGATAAATGACAACCCAGTAGTCTTTGGCCAAGGTAGAATGAAATTAGAAAGGAGTTTCTAATTTGTATTATTTGGAGTTGTTCATTTAAGAGTCGAAATATATATAATTAAATAAAATAAGAATTGGGACATTATATGGTGGAAGAATTGAATTGTACGGTAACTATTTACTCAAAAGTTCTTTTATGATTAATGTTGAAATCTATATTATCTAGAAAGTCGTTAATCGCTAGGGAGGCTTATCCCTATTGTAGAATAAATATTATTTATTTAAATAAATGAATAGTTTAATTTAGTTATTTAAATAAGATTAGAATTGTTCTAATTGATTTATTCACAATCGGTTTAATATGGAGAACCTAAAGGGTCACACCATAAAAGGAAGAATAATTATTTAAAAACTTAATGGCATAATCGTAATAATATGTTAAGTATATTTAATTTAATCTATGGTGATAGAATAAATTAAATAACTTAATATTTATTATTTAATATTTTAGAAATATTAAATATAAATTAATAAGAGGAGTCTTATTAATATTATTACAATTATTATTATTTTAATTTCTAAAAGAGTTTAGGAATTAATTTAATATATGTACTCTTATTTATTCCTAATAGGATTAGGAGGAAAAATTAGTTAAAGGAGTTTAATTAATTATCCCTAATAAGATTAGGGAGCCCATTTAATTAAAAGAGTTTAATTAATAAATAATACCTTATTTTTAATAGGGTTACTCGATATCTTTATAAGAGGAGTCTTATATCAGATATCGATATACGTTATTCCAATTATTGGAGAGTACGCTCCTTTTCTATAGAGATAGAAAAAACTAGGGTTTTGCCAAACACCCATCTTCTTGGATCTTTCTTCTTCCTTGGTGGATCACCTTTAGAGGCCAAACACTTGGGTGGCTAACGTTGATCAAAGGAAGGAACCAAACCCGGTTGATTCAAGTTGGACGC
The DNA here is from genome assembly GCA_016801055.1 of Panax notoginseng. NCBI lineage: Eukaryota > Viridiplantae > Streptophyta > Magnoliopsida > Apiales > Araliaceae > Panax > Panax notoginseng. The sequence continues at coordinate 47,121,478 of CM029022.1, forward strand.
GAAAAGGATTGGAGGTGAACTTGTACCTGAGGAAGCTCGAATCATCAAGTGTATGATTCTTGTTCTTTCTTTTTCGTTTAATTAATAATTGCACATAAAGGGTGATCCGGGTATATGGTTTGTAAAGTTTTAAACTCTGATTTTTCCACGTTACTGCTATTTTGTGCAATTTGATTGCGTTCATGAATATTACAAACCTAACATAAGTTGTTTATAAATAACGGCGTAGTTGTTACCGTTAATACTATTGGAATACCCGGTGGCTAAAACACAGTAATACGCATGGTTGCACAGTAGCACACGATATTGCACCAATTATTGATTCTTACGTAAGAAGACTACTCAATAATTGTTACAGTAATTACTGTTTAATATTTTATTTTATTAATTCAATAATTGCTACGTTGATATTTTATATTATTGTTGTTTCAATAATTGTCACTACATAGTATTTTTCATTATCAGATCAATAATTCATATTATTTGAATAATATTATTAGATAGCATTATTGGCAATATCTAGAAAGTTCTGTCTAAGGAGAGGTTTTGTCACCTAATTGCGCGTCAGTAAGGAGAAATCCTTATTGGAAAGCTCCCTCTTTCCTGAGAACGGCCTGGTTGTCAGTATTGTGATTTTGTAATATTATTTATGAATAATTAATTATTGATTTATTTGATAAGAAAAATATTCATTTTATGTGGATATAGATGGAAATTTTTTTTAATGTGACAATTGTTGAAAATTGATATTTTATCTTTTCTGATAAAATAATTCATTTAAATATATTATTATATTATAATAATATAATAATGGTGATATTTTTACTATGAATATGGGATATATGAATAAATAAGGAGGAAGAGTATTTTTGTTACTAAAAATATTTAAAACATGTTTTTCATGTTTGTGGACCTCATTTCTTGACGGAAATTTGATTATAGCCCGTAAAATCGTCCGTATGTAGATTTCGGTCAATTTTTGCTTGAAATTTAGAAAAACTTAAACTTACAAAGTTGTAGAGAATTGAATTTTCTATGAAATGGACATAAGATTTGAATTTTTCTGATAAAAAAGGCTATTTATTATGAATTATTGAAGTTCCGGAATAATTAATTTTTGAAGTTTTAATTATTTTTTTAAGAAAAATGCTTTTATTTTATTTTGGTGAGGGGGGCCCACTTGTGTGGCTGATGTTTTGGATCAAAGGAAGTGTGCGTAGGAATTTATAAAAAATATATTAATATTTTATTAAATTTTCTACTTTAGTGTTCTAAGCATTTTTCTATAAATAGGGTGCTTATGTTAGAATTGAAAATCATACCAGAAACTAAAGTTTTCTCTCTCTATATTATCCAGCGTATTCTTGTGAGTATTTGATACTTTGAGTGTTGCTATACAATGCAAGTTCCATCAGCACTATATCCAGTATTCCTGTCAGAAGTACTGTCTTTTTAGAGGTAAGGGATGTTATTTTTTTTATAAATGATATTATTCCTTCTAATATCATATGCCAAAATATTGAAATGAATTTTATTGTGAAATTTCTATGTTTTTGTGTCGGGGTTACTATTCACGTATACGAAATATTCACGTATACGACACTATTCACGAATACGACACTATTCACCGAAAAATGAAATTTTCTCTTCTTTGTCCCAGATGTCTATTTTTGTTACTATCTTTGATTGTATCCATATTTTGATCTTTATTCTTAAATTTTACTCCACTATGGTATGTTATGGGGTATTTTTGAACATGGATAAACCGAAGTACGAATCCTTAATATTTGTTCTTTTGCCTCACTAGATTCGTTTTCTTTAAAATATTTTTCATCATCCTCAGTCCTAAATAATGATATTACTTAATATCTTTGACCTGTAGTGCAAAGATGAATGATTAACTGATGAATATCTTTGGCCCGTAGTGCAAAGATGAACAGGTGTTTAGATGAACATGACCAACTGCTGATACAAATAAATATCTTTGGCCTGTAGTGCAAAGATGAATATTTGATTCAAGATATATATTGATTGATGTTACAGGGATAAAATATTGATGATGGACTTTTAAATCATAGAAGATAGTAGACTTCATTCTCTACTTAACTCTTCTAATGAATTGTTGTTTCCGCTGCAGTTGTTGATCTAAAATTTGTTGTCTATTATATTCTATTAGATTTTTCCCTGTTGAAGACTAGCAATAATTTGTTCTATATTATCTTAGTCATAATATTCTTTACTGGACTAGTTGAACTCACCCTTTTCCTTTTTGTTCTATTTTTCTTCTTAGGAGGCAAGAATGTAGCGAGTACTAGTCGGGGTATGGAATGATAGTTCTAGGAAGTTATTTTAGTAGTCCTCACTATTTTTGTAAAATAATGTATCAATAATTGTAATGAGAACTTATTTGAGTGTGGATATTGTCTAGAAGACAATATTTGTATTTAAACTCACAGTTTATGTGTTGTCGTATTTTGCACGATAATTGTATTAATAAAGTTGTAATTGTTTCTGTACCATATTTTGGCGACTCAGAATGGGTTATGTATACCTATTTCGGGGGCGTCACAAGGAATATATTGTAGACAATAGTTGAATGATAGGATTTAATTGAATATTATCTTAGAAGATCGAGCCGGTGTGATAAATTGTACATGGATTATATGTATGTTACATTGCTAAATCACATCTACTACCTTGAAATATTAATTATATAAATTTTATTGTGACATTAAGATATAACCCATGTATGGATGATATGTATACAAAATATATCATAAGAGTAGGGATTGTGTATAAATGTATAGCCTAAGTGTTGCAAGAATGCTAAGTTGTTTATTTTGTCCCAAATTGGAAGACCCATTTCTTCTTCACGTGTATGACAAAAGGCTAAGGCCTATTTCCCTTTTCTTCTCCCAAGCTCCTTATAGCTCATGATTATGGGGGGAGTGGCTATTATGATGATCTTCAACTACCAAATAACAACTCTTTAATAATCTTCATGCAATCCTTCAATCCATGGGTTTGATTTAATGGGAAATTGCAATGTCTGTGTAATTTTTCTTCTATAAATATGGACTCTCCTTCTCCATTTTCCATTGCTGAGAATTGCTTTAAGTGTGAAATTGAGATCATACAAGTATTCTAAGAGTTTGGGAATTTATTTATCAGCAAACTCATTTCACATTACATAGGTATAATCCCTCTTCCTTGCATTTCATTTTCATTCTCTGTCAAAAGAATTTCTTGAGTTCTTGAATTTCAATTTGTTGATTATGCCAAGTTGAATTGTGATTGGGTTTTAGAACACTTATATAGTTGTTGTATAGGCCTATTAACATGTTTAATATGCAATGCGGCTTGGTTACAGTCGAATTAGTGAAGAAAATTTGATATTGGGTTTGTTATCTACCGAGGCTGGGAAGTCTCTGGTCTGGAACGGGAGCTGCACGTATCCCTAGTACAAATGGCGCACGCCCGCGCCCTTCTGCAGATTCTGTTGGTTGTTTTATGATATCTACTTTATGGAGCATGCTAATACAACTTAGTTAAGCTTATTTCAGTTATTGACATACTAGTTATGTTGCTTTTCATATAATTACTCACCTAGCTTGATTTCAAAAGAAAACTTGAGTTTTCAATGTGCAAACTCAATAGACCATGTGTACCTTAAAGTTCTAAATTGAAGACATGTTAGTGTGGTCTGATTTCATTTGTACGTAAGCATGCGAGCATGATGTATAGTAAGTGAAGTAGTTTAACATACTAAATGACATTAATAACATGCTAATGGAAACTTAGAGTTTCAAAATGGACATTGACTTATTATATTCGTTTTGATATTCTAATCTTGCAAGCATGTTAGTATGATTTTGAAATGCATGTCGGACATACTAACTTACGTATATGGATTTCGTAATGAAGCATGAACATGTTGGACTTATTATTAAACTTTACTAATGAAAATACGAACTTTGAAAGTGAATATTAACATGCTACTTTGAGAGTTAGAATCTGATATTTGTGAACATGTTTGATGATACTCTTAGACTCACTCATGTATCATAAATGTATATATACCATGCTTAGGTATCGTAATTCAAGTGAAGCATAAACGAAGCATATTTTCAAACCAAGACGATGCTAATTTCACATATATGATATGAATACTCACAAGCATGTCTAATATGAGTTATATGACTACTTTATATGTTTAAGAATCAAACATGTTAGACTTTGTGATTTCATAACCTTGAATGGCCTTAACTTGTTGAGACATTCAACTTAGAACCATATTATGAAAGAAGGGACCTAGATTGAACTTGAGAGATACAAAAGGACCCTTGACATGTTAATATATGTTATATATGTAATGATGGGAAGGCTAGGCCAATCAAGTGATTGCTTAGCTCTGGTTTGAACTGAGAGCTGCGCGGCCGTGCATCTCCCTAGTACAAATCAGGCGCGGTCGCGCCCTTCTGCAGACTTGGAAAATGACTTTTGTGGTTTCTGAAATGTGTAGCATGATAATATAACTTCATTATGCTTATTTCTGTCCATGACACACTGACAGAGGTAGCCTTGCATGTTAACACCTATCTTAGCTTGAATTAACGAGGTGTTTTTTTAAAAATGATGAAGTTTAACGATAGTTCCGAGCTACGTACGTAATAACATACGGATAAGATTTAATGAATGAGTCATATGTGTACACTTGAGCTATATATCAAGTTTGTTTATCGAATATGTTTAACTAATGGGCATCCTATACATATAATGCACTATAATAGGATTCAAAAGTGTTGGTTAAATGTCGTGGATAGACTACTATTAAGGCAAATATTCGAACCCTACTTTTATTGTGCAAGTTTCCTAACTTACACAACTTTGGATTTTGTGCAAGTTCTCGAATTTCATTTTATTCGTATATTGAATGCAAGTATCCTAAACCCTTGCATTACTTTATTCAACGGATATCGTAAGCATGTATCTACACCTTATCTCTTTGAATGCAAGTTATCTTACTTTGATTGAGCTATTATGTTCAAACTCTTGTGGAAACTATTATTCATGTTTAACTTAGTATTGTTCTTGAATATTGTGAAAGCATCTATGCCATTTGATTCGGCTAGACTATATGCATGTTTATAAAACTGTCCAAACTAATTGACTGGTGCAGAAATCTTGAAAACTGATTTGAACAACCCTTATGGTAAGGGGAGTATTTATTGTTGCAAGCCCCAACACACGCGTGAATATTACTGTGCTGTTATGCATAACATAGAGTATTGTAGACTGATCATCTATCGTACTTGATTCTTTTGGGTTATCAGTTTAATATTGGCAATTTTAGTAGATGTTCAATAGTCCTTAGTGACTGCTCAGTATAATTTGTGTATCTAGTGGGATACGTTGATAGCCTTTGAATTCATATATATCTGTTGATTTATATTGAATTATAGTTTCATATTCCAAGGATTCGATTCAAGAATTGTTGATATTCGATATTCATGATATTATTCTGAAACCCTGAATTATCTTAGAGATGATACTATGATATTTCAAACTTGTGTTATAAGACTCTTTACCCTTGTTGTATATTACTTGCTGGACAATTTGTGCTCATTCTTACTTATTTAAAACCTTTCAGTTAAGATGGATCAGGGAAGTGTCTTTGGGAAGGGCAAGGGCAAGGGTAAGGCTACCGGCTAGCTTGTTCCTTTATGTTTAGAAAGTGTTATGTTGTGTTAAGATTGTCTTTAGACTATGTTTAAGCTTAAGTAGGATTATGTAATAAGTCTTTATTCGATATTATTATATAATCTATTAAGTACTGTAGGTTGTAAGACTTGGGAGAATAATTATAATAAATCATTGTATATTATTCTAGATTAGATCTTTCGTTGTGAATGTGTAATTTTAGTTACTATTATATTACCATGAGCACGTGATGAACCAAATTCGAGTAATCAAGTGGCGGTCCGAATTTAGGGGAGTCACACCCCCACCCCTGTGAAACCCTTTCCCCCCTCATCCCCATGTGCAACCCCTAAACATAACCCCGAGGCAGCATCAATTTGTTATTTTTACTTCTTCAGTTTTAAGGGATGATCCTAAGAGCGGGAAAGATACAAACGCATAAACAAGAAGACATGCAATTGCATACTGTGATGAAAAGAGAAGAACATTATTGGAATGAAATTTAATTGGTAAATTATTGTCGGTTTCGTAATTGGATTATGTGGAGATGCATTTGGAAGTGTAGGCAGTGTTGGCAGTGGTGGCATATTCGTCCTAATGCTTACCTTGATTATTGGATTTGATCCAAAATCAAAAACTGATAGAAGAGATTGATAACCAAACCTTCATACCTAGGTTACCAAACCTTCATACCAAGGTTACCAATCCACCTCTACACCTACAGTTTTTTCATAGTGCAGTTGGTAACCAAACTGTCATACCAAGGTAACCAATCCACCTCCACACCTTTAGTTTTTTCATAGTGCAGTTGGTAACCAAATGTAAGACCCCAACTTTTATAAATAAAGATGAATTTTCTATAAATATCATTTTTGAATATTATGGAGTTAATTTGATATAATGTTATAGTTGTGAGTAATATTTATAAATTTTACAAAGTACCCAAGTTGTTATATAATATTCGATTGGTCGGGAAATATTCGTTTTAACAGGGAATATTCGTACAACGGCACAATCATTGGTGGACCCCACAACGAAATTATTGTCGGATTGAGAAAACGACAAAAATATTTTATTAAAAATAACGGCGAAAGTTTTACCATTATTACTGTTGAACTACTCGGTAGTAAAAGTACAGTAATACGTGTGGTTGCATAGTAACACACGGTATTGATTATTAATGCTTATGTGAGAAGTCACTCAGTTTGATTCAATTATTGTCAGTTAATAATATGAATTATTTAGCGATAATGAAGTTTTGTTTTATTCGTATTATTAACGTAATAAAACAGAAACATCTTTTTATATAAAACATAATACTTTATTAAAGTTATTCTATAAATAAAATATATTATATTTTATTTAAAAGATTTTTCTTTAAATATGGGCCGTCAGATTAAAGTAATCAATCTGGACCGTTCATGGATTACTTACTATGCATTCTATTTTTCTATAAATAGCAGTTTATTCCTTCATTATTTCTTACGAATTCACTGAACTCTAGAGAGAGAAACTATAGAGAGAGAAAAGAAAAGTATTCTGTTGTTATTCTTTCTTACGGTAAGGGGTGTTATTCTTTCTTATTCATGAAGAGAACTGTTGTTATTCCATTTCTTATTATTCTGTTGGAATAACCTGTATACACGGTCTACCCTATACTTGGTGACATTCTTCTGTTATTCTGTTGGAACATCCTGTCTGTGTGTTTTACACCGGACCTGGTTCCGTTTTTATTATTATTCTGTTGGAACATCTTGTCTGTGTGTTTTACACCGGACCTGGTTCCGTCTTGTTATTATTCTGTTGGAACATCCTGTCTGTGTGTTTTACACCGGACCTGGTTCCATTATTTATTATTCTGTCGGAATATCCTGTCTGTGCGTTTACGCCGGACCTGGTTCCATTATTTATTATTCTGTTGGAATAACCTGTCTGTGCGGTCTATCGCATGCATGGTGATTTCTTTTGTTATTCCATTCTTTATTATACTCAGTTGGTTAAGTTTTAACTTCTATACTCCATGAAATTAGTGAAATATCCTTGATAATTGCGGTTCATCCAGTATCTTTTCATGAAAATATTCTTCTAAGTATTCTTGAATTTTACTCCACAAAGCAGTATCATGTTGACAATTTGGACGTTGTTAATTCTTGGATAAATTAATTCTTGAACTTGTTTTATTGAATTCTTATATCATTGTCATCATCCTCATGTTTATAAAATGTTGAAAGTCATCTGTGGCCTGTAGTGCATAGATGGACTTGGTATGATTATGACCAGGGATTATTCGGTATAATCATGACCGTAATGTTACAAATGATGTGGTAAAAGTCCTCATTGGCCCGTAGTGCATTGATGGACAGTTGTTGGCATGATCATGACCATTAATGAATACACGAATATCCTTGGCCGTAGTGCAGGGGTGATTCGATGATGTGGATTATTTTATTAAGCTGAGTCCCAGCGATAACAGTGTTGAAAAACCTTTTAAATCATAAAAGATAGTAGAGTTTATTTTCTACTTGACTCTTTTAATGGATTGCTTGTTCCGCTGCAGTTAAACTTGATGTCTATTATATTTTATCAGTTTAACATTGTTGAAGGCTAATGATAATTTATTCTGCATTATCTTAGTCATAATATTTCTTACTGGGCTAGTTGAGCTCACCCTTTCTTTCACTGTTCTCTTCAGGAAATGAGAACGTAGCTGGGGCAAGTCAGGGAACGGAGTGATGGTCCGAATGATAGTATTAGTTAGTAGTCCTCACTATTCTATATAATAATGTGTTAATAAATGTAATGAGGACTCCTTTGAGTATGAATACTCTCTAGAAGATAATATTTGTATTCAAACTCACAGTTTATGTTTTGTCGTATTGTACACGACAGTTGTATTATTAAGTTGTATTTGTATTCTGTACTATGTATCTGACGACCCAAGATGGGTGATGTATACCTAATTTTGGGGGCGTCACAGTTGGTATCAGAGCTTAGGGATATGATCCCTGGCTAAGATGTGAGAATAGAACTAGGAGGGGAGAGACGGGGAATTCCTTCGCTAGTATGACCTACCTAAGTTTATTTGCATGGTATTTAATTGGTCGGTCATAATATAAGGATAATATATGACATATCAATTAACTTTTATTTTGTGGCAGTATCTGAAAATGGCATCTGAGAATGTTGAGAATAGCAATGGAGCACAGGCGACTGTTGATTCACCACATATCAATAATCAGGATAATGTGCATCAGGAAGGTGACAATCCTCATGCAAACAACAACACTGACCAAATGATGAATGATGGAATGTTCAGAAGCTTTATGCAGTTCATGCAACAGCAGGCGAGAGCGGCTCCTATTCAAAATGTAGGTGGAAACACTGAAAACTCTCGGACGGTCACCGCTAAACAGTTCAAGGAGCTGGGACCACCGGAGTTTAAGGGAGAGCCAAAACCACTTATAGCGAAAACATGGATAAAGCAGATCACCAAGATATTTGATGTCTTGGGATGCTCCGAGGAGCAAAAGGTTCCCTTTGCCGCCTTTATGTTGCGAGGAGAGGCAGATTACTGGTGGGAATCGATTAAGCGTACTCAACCTGCCTCACTGAAGAAGTCTTGGGAGAAGTTTCAAGAGTTGTTCAATGACAAATACTTTTCCGAAAGTGTTCGTCACATGAAGGAGGTGGAGTTCATCAAATTGGAGCAGAATAATATGACCGTGCAGCATGAGGCTAAATTTGCTGAGTTATCCCGGTTTGCGTCCCACTTGGTGGATAATGAAGAGCGAATGACGCGAATGTTTTTGCGAGATTTGAAACCTGAGATACGTCGACATCTTATTTCTCATAAATTGTGTTTGTATTCAGATGTTGTGAATAGGGCTCAGTTAGTGGAGCGCGATAACGAGTCAATACAACCAAAAGAGAGCAGTCAGCAAAATGATAATACCAGTGAGAGCAGTCATCGAAGCGGTGATAACAAGCGTGGAGGGAATTAACATGCCAGAAATGGTAACCACTTCGGTGGTAATCAGGGCCAAAATAATAAGAATGGTCATTTCAAGAAGAGGAGATTCAACAATGATGGAAAGACGTCAGCACCAGCACCCGTTGTTAAGGAAGGAGAACGACCACCTATCATATGTTTCAAATGCGGAGGGGAGGGGCACATCAGTCCAAACTGCGCGATGCCGTCTAAAGCATGTTATAATTGTGGAAGAGAAGGTCATTTAGCTCGATTTTGTCGTTTACCAAAAACAAGTTCAGCCAAGATGGAGACACCAAAGGCCGTCCCAGAAAAGTCAAAACCGGTAGTGCAAGGGAGAGCGTTTGTTGTGACCTCCCAGAAAGCAAGGAACCCGAATGAGGTCATCACGGGTAAGCTTATCATAAACTCTAACGAAGTCTATACTTTATTAATACCGGTTCTACCCATTCTTTTATTTCTCCAACTTGCGCTCATCAACTAAATTTGATTCCGGAGAAATTATACTTTGACTTATCTGTTGAAACTTTATAAGTCTTATTTGGTTCAAGTTGGTACCCACACATTACCTGTCGATCTTATTTCATTAAAAATACTTGCATTTGGCGTGATTCTAGGGATTGATTGGTTAACTACTCATCATGCAAAAATTGATTATTTTCGTAAGGTTGTTAGCTTTCAGATTCCTAATCGACCTATTATGTGAATTCAAGCAACCAAACCATTAAAATCAATCGCTGTCATCTCAAGCCATAAAGCTATTCGTTTATTGAAAAACGGATGTCAAGCTTTCTTAGCTCATGTCACGGATCTAAACAAAAATGCGTCAGTTTTGAATGATATTTCAATTGTTAATAAATTCCCTGACGTATTCCCTGAAGAACTTCCTGGCCTACCCCCAGAGCGTGAAATTGAATTTTGTATCGACCTTGAACCCGGTACAAAACCCATTTCCAAAGCCCCATATCGAATGGCTCCTATTGAACTTCAGGAGTTAAAGATCCAACTGCAGGAATTGTTAGACATTGGCTTTATTCGTCCTAGTACTTCTCCTTGGGGTGCTCCTGTTCTATTCGTGAAGAAGAAAGATGGAAGTATGCGACTTTGTATTGATTATCGGGAGTTGAATCATGTCACCATCAAAAATAGGTACCCATTGCCACGTATTGATGACCTGTTTGACCAGTTGCAAGGAGCACAATTCTTTTCAAAGATCGATCTTCGTTCTGGATATCATCAGCTGAAGGTTAGAACTGAGGATATTCCAAAGACGGCTTTCAGAACTCGGTACGGGCATTATGAATTCCTAGTCATGTCCTTTGGATTGACTAATGCTCCTGCTGCCTTCATGGATATGATGAACCGGGTATTCAAGGAATATTTGGATCACTTTGTGGTCGTCTTTATTGATGACATCCTTATTTATTCCAAAAGCCGTGAAGATCATGAGCAACACTTGAGGCTGGTACTCCAAAAGCTTCGTGAATACAAGCTTTATGCCAAGTTGAAGAAATGCGAGTTCTGGCTGGAGGAGGTAGCATTCCTTGGGCACGTAGTATCAAGTCGTGGAATATCTGTTGACCCGGCAAAGATTGAAGCTATTCAAAGCTGGGAGCAACCTAAATCAGTGACCGAAGTACGTAGCTTTCTTGGTTTAGCTGGTTATTATCGGAGATTCGTGGAAGGATTTTCTCGAATCGCTACTCCATTAACTCAGCTGACTCGGAAAGATACAAAGTTTGGTTGGAGCGAAGAATGTGAGAAGAGTTTTCAAGAACTCAAGAGGAGACTCATTTCAGCACCTGTTCTAACAATACCATCTGGCTCGGAGGGATTTGTCATCTACAGTGATGCTTCGAGCAAAGGGTTGGGATGCGTTCTCATGCAACATGGAAAAGTCATAGCCTATGCATCAAGACAACTCAAGGAATATGAGAGGAATTATCCTACTCATGATCTAGAGTTGGCAGCTGTTGTCTTTGCACTTAAAATTTGGAGGCATTACTTGTATGGGGAGAAGGTGGAGATCTTTACGGATCATAAAAGCCTCAAATATTTCTTCACTCAAAAGGAACTCAACATGCGACAACGACGTTGGCTTGAACTGTTGAAAGATTATGATCATACCATTCAATACCATCCTGGAAAAGCGAACGTGGTAGCTGACGCATTGAGTAGAAGATCATATGCAAGTACGAGTGCGATATTGTCAACACAAAGGCCCATTTTGTGTGACTTGCAAAGGATGGAGATAGAGTTAAAGACTCCAGGGACCCATGTGATGATGGCGAATATACGAGTAGAACCGACTTTAATCGATAAAGTTAAAGCTGCTCAAGCTACAGACCTGGAGCTGATGCGTATGAGGAAGAAAGTGCAAGAAGGTGCTATGCCGGAAGCAAGAATCGATGAAGAAGGAATACTTCGAGTCAACTCCAGACTTTGTGTTCCTAACAACCCTGATTTAAAGTATGAAATCATGATGGAGGCGCACAACACACCGTTTGCAATCCATCCTGGAAGTACCAAAATGTATCATGATCTTCGTCATACATTTTGGTGGAGCAATATGAAGAGAGAGATAGCGTTGTTTATCTCAAGGTGTCTAACTTGTCAACGAGTCAAAGCGGAGCATCAAGTACCAAAAGGTCCATTGCAACCACTTGAAATTCCAGAATGGAAGTGGGAGCACATTACCATGGATTTCGTTACCGGTCTTCCTAGGGTTTCTCAAGGTATTGATGCGATTTGGGTCATTGTTGATAGATTGACCAAGTCTGCTCATTTCTTACCGATACGAGAAACTTATACACTTGAACGTCTTGCTCGTATGTACATAAACGAGATTGTAAGACTGCATGGTATGCCAGTATCCATAGTTTCTGATCGAGACCCAAGATTCACTTCACGATTTTGGGTTAGTTTACAAAAAGCTATGGGCACGGATTTACGATTTAGTTCAGCATATCATCCTCAGACGGACGGACAATCAGAGAGGACTATTCAAACTCTTGAAGATCTATTAAGACTCTGTGTCCTTGACTTCAAGGGAAGTTGGGACAAGTTCTTACCATTGGTGGAGTTTTCCTACAACAACAGTTATCAAGCAAGTATTGGCATGGCTCCATTCGAAGCATTGTATGGAAGAAAATGTCGTTCTCCAGTATGCTGGGATGAGGTGGGTGAAGCAACGTTGTTGGGACCGGAGTTGGTACGTATGACTACAGAAAAGATTCAAACGATCCGACAACGTATAAAAACCTCACAAGATCGACAAAAGAGTTATGCTGATCTTCATCGAAAGGACGTGGAATTTGATATAGGAGATCATGTGTTCTTACGTGTTGCTCCATGGAAAGGAGTTACGAGATTTGGAAAGAGAGGAAAGCTCAATCCTCGATTCATCGGTCCATTTTTAATCCTCGATCGAGTAGGAACTGTGGCTTATAGACTCGCTTTACCGCCAAGTATGTCTCGTGTTCATAACGTTTTTCACATATCCATGTTACGTAAATATGTGGAAGACCCGAACCACATTATTGAGTTAGAACCGGACGAAATAGCGGAAGATTTGACGTATGAAGAAGTTCCTGTTCAAATCTTGGATAAGAAGGAACATATTCTACGCTCCAAGGTTATACCTCAAGTCAAAGTTTTGTGGAGAAACCACGATGTTGAGGAAATGACTTGGGAGTTAGAATCTGAAATGAAATCAAGGTATCCTTACCTCTTCGACATACCAGGTACGTACCCTAATTTCGAGGGCGAAATTTCATAAGAAGGGGAGGTTGTAAGACCCCAACTTTTATAAATAAAGATGAATTTTCTATAAATATCATTTTTGAATATTATGGAGTTAATTTGATATAATGTTATAGTTGTGGGTAATATTTATAAATTTTGCAAAGTACGCAAGTTGTTATATAATATTCGATTGGTCGGGGAATATTCGTTTTAACAGGGAATATTCGTACAACGACACAATCATTGGTGGACCCCACAACGGAATTATTGTCGGATTGAGAAAACGACAAAAATATTTTATTAAAAATAACGGCAGAAGTTTTACCATTGTTACTGTTGAACTACTCGGTAGTAAAAGTACAGTAATACGTGTGGTTGCATAGTAGCACACGGTATTGATTATTAATGCTTATGTGAGAAGTCACTCAGTTTGATTCAATTATTGTCAGTTAATAATATGAATTATTTAGCGATAATGACGTTTTGTTTTATTCGTATTATTAACGTAATAAAACAGAAACATCTTTTTATATAAAACAGAATACTTTATTAAAGTTATTCTATAAATAGAATATATTATATTTTATTTAAAAGATTTTTCTTTAAATATGGACCGTCAGATTAAAGTAATCAATCTGAACCGTTCATGGATTAGTTACTATGCATTCTATTTTTCTATAAATAGCAGCTCATTCCTTCATTATTTCTTACGAATTCACTGAACTCTAGAGAGAGAAACTATAGAGAGAAACTATAGAGAGAGAAAAGAAAAGTATTCTGCTACTTAACTACTTCCTTATTTCAGTTCTTCTTTAAAACGGTAAGGGGTGTTATTCTTTCTTATTCATGAAGAGAACTGTTGTTATTCCATTTTTTATTATTCTGTTGGAATAACCTGTATACGCGGTCTACCCTATACTTGGTGACATTCTTCTATTATTCTGTTGGAACATCCTGTCTGTGTGTTTTATGTAAGACCCCAACTTATTAATGAATAAAATCAAATTTTCTCTAAATATTATTGTGAATAATAAGGGGTTAATTTGATACAAATACTTTGGTTATGGGTTAAATGTGCAAATTTTGCAAAATAAGCAAGTGGTTATAAAATATTCATTTTGTCGGGGAATATTCGTTTGGTCGTGGAATATTCTTGCTGTCGGGGAATATTCGTACGACGGCGCAGTCTTGTGTGGGCCCCATAACGGAAAGCGATTGGATGAAGAAAATGACAAGTATACGTTATTTATAAATAACGGCGTAGTTGTTACCGTTAATACTGTTGGAATACCCGGTGGTTAAAATACAGTAGTACACGGTATTGCACCAATTATTGATTCTTACGTAAGAAGGCACTACTCAATAATTGTTACAGTAGTTATTGTTCAATATTTTATTTTATTGATTCAATAATTGTTGCATTGGTATTTTATATTATTGTTGTTTCAATAATTGTTGCTGCACAGTATTTTCCATTATCAGATCAATAATTCATATTATTTGAATAATGTTATTAGATAACATTATTGGCAATGTCTAGAAAGTTCTGTCTAAGGAGAGGTTTGGTCATCTAATTGCGCGCCAGTAAGGCGAAATCCTTATTGGAAAGCCCCCTCTTTCCTGGGAACGGCCTGGTTGTCATAAATGTGATTCTGTAATATTATTTGTGAATAATTAATTATTGATTCATATGATAAGGAAATATTTATTTTATGTGGATATAAATGAGGGATATATTTTTGTGGTTAAAAATGAAGGAGTTAATGTTGAGATGTTTTATCAGTATTTTTATCGGAATGGAGGTATTAAAAATCAAATCAGGGTTTTTGAGAAATATTGCGGGTGTTATAATTTTTAATCTGACCGTTGGATCGTGGTAATTTTTGGATATGTTATACATATATAAGTTGAGTATATGTCCACAAATTTTGAACCGTTAAAAATGAACGTATGATTTATTATGAATTTTACAAGATGACTGGTTCAGAAATTGTTAAATTTTCGGAGTTTATCATTTTGATAGAAAATTCTAGAATTGGTGGGCCCCACTTGTGGTTGGTGAAGAAATGTGCTGAATTATATTTCAAATGTGGTGGGTGGAAATAGTAGCAGGTAAAGCCATCAGGTTGCAGGTCAAACCTACTAAAATTTTCCTATAAATAAGGGGCTAAGTTAGAATTGAAAATCACACCAGAAACAAGTTTTCTCTCTTTCTCTCTCTAGATTATTGAGTGTATTTTGTGAGTATTTAGATACTTTGAGAGTTTCTATTCATCAGAGCAAGTTTCTTTCAGCCTTATACCGGTATTCCGACCAGAAGTACTGATATCTTAATGTAAGGGATATTATTTTCTTCTTAAATGATATTATTTTCTTCAATATCATTATGCTGAAATATTGATATGAGTTTTTATCAAATTTAGAACTTTTTGTGTCGGGGTTACTATTCACGTATACGGCACTATTCACGTATACGGCACTATTCACGAATACGGCAATATTCACCGAAAAATAAAATTTTCCCTTTTTGTCCAAGATGTCTATTATGGTTACTATCTTTGATTGTATCCATGTTTTGATCTTTATTTTTGAATTCTGCTTCACAATTGATTATTATGAAGTATTATTGATCTTGGATAAACTGTTATACGAATCCCTACTATTTGTCCTTCTGTCTCATTGGATTCGTTCTCTTTAAGATATTTTTCATCATCCTCAGTCCTAAATGATGATATTACTGAATATCTTTGGCCTGTAGTGCAAAGATGTATAATTACTTGATGAATATCTTTGGCCTGTAGTGCAAAGATGAACAGGTGTTGAGATGAACATGACCGACTGATGATACAAATGAATATCTTTGGCCTGTAGTGCAAAGATGAATATTTGGTTAAAGATGATTATTAATTGATGTTACAGGGATAAAATATTGATGATGGACTTTTAAATCTTAGAAGATAGTAGAATTCTTTCTCTACTTGACTCTTCTAATGGTTTGCTGTTTCCGCTGCAGTTGTTGATCTAAAACTTGTTGTCGATTATATTTTATCAGATTTTTCCCTGTTGAAGACTAACGATAATTTGTTGTATATTATCTTAGTCATAATATTCTTTACTGGGCTAGTTGAGCTCACCCTTTTCCTTTTTGTTCCATTTTTCTTCTCAGGAGGTGAGAACATAGCAGGATCTAGTCGGGGTATGGAGTGATGGTTCTAGAAAGATATATTAGCAGTCCTCACTATTTCTGTAAAATAGTGTTTGAATAATTATAATGAGGATTTATTTGAGTGTGGATATTGTCTAGAAGACAATATTTGTATTTAAACTCACAGTATGTGTTGTCGTATTTTGCACGACAATTGTATTATTGAAGTTGTAGTTTGCTTTCTGTACCATGTATTTGGCGACTCAGAATGGGTGTTGTATACCTATTTTGGGGGCGTCACATTTTACACCAGACCTGGTTCCGTTTTTATTATTATTCTGTTGGAACATCCTGTCTGTGTGTTTTACACCGGACCTGATTCCGTCTTGTTATTATTCTGTTGAAACATCCTGTCTGTGTGTTTTACACCGGACCTGGTTCCATTATTTATTATTCTGTCGGAATATCTTGTCTGTGCGTTTACACCGGACCTGGTTCCATTATTTATTATTCTGTTGGAATAACCTGTCTGTGCGGTCTATCGCATGCCAGGTGATTTCTTTTGTTATTTCATTCTTTATTATACTCAGTTGGTTAAGTTTTAACTTCTATACTCCATGAAATTAGTGGAATATCCTTGATAATTGCGGTTCATCCAGTATCTTTTCATGAAAATATTCTTCTAAGTATTCTTAAATTTTACTCCACAAAGCAGTATCATGTTGACAATTTGGACGTTGTTAATTCTTGGATAAATTAATTCTTGAACTTGTTTTATTGAATTCTTATATCATTGTCATCATCCTCATGTTTATAAAATGTTGAAGGTCATCTGTGGCCTATAGTGCATAGATGGACTTAGTATGATTATAACCAGGGATTATTCGGTATAATCATGACCGTAATGTTACAAATGATGTGGTAAAAGTCCTCATTGGCCCGTAGTGCATTGATAGACAGTTGTTGGCATGATCATGACCATTAATGAATACACGAATATCCTTGGCCGTAGTGCAGGGGTGATTCGATGATGTGGATTATTTTATTAAGCTGAGTCCCAGCGATAACAGTGTTAAAAAATCTTTTAAATCAGAAAAGATAGTAGAGTTTATTTTCTACTTGACTCTTTTAATGGATTGCTTGTTCCGCTGCAGTTAAACTTGATGTCTATTATATTTTATCGGTTTAACATTGTTGAAGGCTAATGATAATTTATTCTGCATTATCTTAGTCATAATATTTCTTACTGGGCTAGTTGAGCTCACCCTTTCTTTCACTGTTCTCTTCAGGAAATGAGAACGTAGCTGGGGCAAGTCGAGGAACGGAGTGATGGTCCGAATGATAGTATTAGTTAGTAGTCCTCACTATTCTATGTAATAGTGTGTTAATAAATGTAATGAGGACTCCTTTTGAGTATGGATACTCTCTAGTAGACAATATTTGTATTCAAACTCACAGTTTATGTTTTTTTCATATTATACACAACTGTTGTATTATTAAGTTGTATTTGAATTCTGTACCATGTATCTGACGACCCAAGATGGGTGATGTATACCTAATTTTGGGGGCGTCACACCAAACCTTCACACCAAGGTAACAAAACCTTCATACCAAGGTAACAAAACCTTCATACCAAGGTAACCAATCTACATCCACACCTGCGGTTTTTTCATAGTGCAGTTTGTAGCCAAACATTCATATCAAGGTAACCAATTCAGTGTTATTAGGTTACTAATTTATTTTGAATGTGATGCAGTTGGTAGCCAAACATTCATGCAATGGGTAGCCAAACCTTTATACCAAGATAATCAATTCAGTTTTATTAAGTTACCAATTTATTTTGAAGTAGCCAAAGCTTCATGTAGTTAGTTGTCAAACTTTCAGACCAAGGTAACCAATTTATACTGCAGTTGTGGAGGTAGATTGGTTACCTTGGTATAAATATTTAGTTACCTTGGTATAAAAGTTTGGTTACCTTGGTACGAAGGTTTGGTTATCAACATTATATTACATATCACTCTCTTATCTCTCTTTTTCCTATGCAGAAAACAAAATTTGTGCAGTCTTTATGTATTAATTGGTTACATGTATCATACATTTATTACTTTTTTTGTTAGTATTTTTAGATTTTTCTGGTCTTGTACTCTTTCCCATAAATCTCTTTTTGTAATAATGATAAATATATGTCTTCCTATGATAATTAGAAAAAGATATTGGGTTCTTCACTATCTTGGAACATTTTTTCAGATTGGTCTATGATCTTTTCTGTTATACTCGTATTTTACTTCTGTTTTGTTGTTTCATCCTCTATTACAGGTCTGCGTGAATACTTTTCTCAAATCGATGAAAGAAATGCTCATCCACGAATACCTGTTATGGTCAATATGTTGGAATATTTCACATGAATCCCACATTGGATAAATTCAAGAGAGTAGATGGGTTAATAAGTATGGTAGAGTCTCAACCTAATAGGTTAACCTTTTAGGTAAGGATGTGGTCCAACATGCTTATTGGGCTAATCTACACAGGTGTGCGCTGCATGGTGATGAATTAATGTGGGATGGATCGTACAATTCCGCTACAAAATGGTATCAGAGCTCATGGTTCGATGGGCCCAAGAACAACTCCAAGGTGCTAGGGGAGTGCGAGGGTAAATTCGCAGGCCTCGTGGGTGGAGTAAATAGAGTTGAATCAGGTGGAGCACGGGAGGATTTGAGTCGGGTGGAGCGGGCTTAGGATGGCTCTATGGAAGTTGCTGAGACACGTTTGCCCCGGGCGTGGTGGAGTAATATTAGAATCAAGCAAAGCTCTTGAAGGACTCAAGGGTAAAGTATTTGAATCAGGTGGAGCAGGGCTCAGGATGGCTCTAGGAAATTATTGAGACACGTTTGGCTCTGGCGTGGTGGAGTAGTATTAGAGTCGAGCAGAGCTCTTGAAAGGATTCAAAGAAGGTGTGCTTAAAGGTGAATACTCTAGTATGATACTTGTGATGGGTATTCAAGTGAAAGGTGGAAATTGTTGAGATATTTCACATGAATCCTACATTGAATAAATTCAAGAGTGTAGATGGGTTAATAAGTATGGTAGAGCCTCAACCTAATAGGTTAACCTTTTAGGTAAGAAGGTGGTCCAACATGCTTATTGGGCCAATCTACACAGGTGTGCGCTGCATGGTGATGAATTAATGTGGGATGGATCGTACAATTCCGCTACAAATATGGCGTCAGCTTCTGTTCATGCAAAGAATGGTTTAAAGTTGCAGGTCGACTATTCATCGCAGTCATTCTCTTGATCAAATAAGTGCTACTGTGATGGAGATGAAGATTTGAATTTGAATTATTATTTTGAATTTGAATTTGTTTTTGTTGTTAGATCCCAGATATTTGAATTATTAATTATGACAGTTATTTCTCCTTGATTTTAGGTTTTCTTATTAATCTGAATTGTGTTATTTTTATAATTATTTTATGAATGCACTAATAGTGTAATTATTTTCTAATAGTTGTATATTAGTGTTAAGGACCTTTTTTTTAATCCACTGACTCTGTTTTTATGTTCATATATAATTAGTATATGCGGAGACCACATTACATATACAATGAACTATATATATATATATATATATATATATATATATATATATATATATATACTAGTTGTGTCACGTGCCTCCGGCACTATATGGACGGTGAGATTTACATTTATCCCAAATTTTGGACGACCTAGATGATTTATTAGGGTGAACGAAAAATTTAAAATCAGTTGTATTTTGTTAGATAGATATATATAGCTTAATTATATAGTGTGAAATATATATTTACCCAAAAAAATGTTAATATTATGCATTAATTAATTCACTACCGTATAAATAAACAATATTTTAATATCCATGCATGCTACTTAATTATTGTTTATCAGACTATTTATTATTTATTTGTAACATTAGTAGTACGTACGTACTATAAAAATGTTGCAGGCTTTGATCATACGGGAAGCTACAATTTATGCCTTCGTTTCTCATGTATGTGACTCATGTGTGCGAGACAGAAAGAGATGTGGACTTTTGCAGTATGTTTTTATGATCATTGCCCTTAGAATATTTATTACTCTTTCCGATTATTTATTATTTATTATATATAATAATAATAGTAACTATAATATTAGTAATAATAATAATAATAATAATAATAATAATACTAATTATTATAATTATAATTATTACTATTACTATTACTATTATTATTACTATTATAATAATAATTATTATTACTATTATAATAATTATTAATATTATTTTTAGTACTATTATTATAATTATTATTATTGTTATTATTATTTTTATTTTTATAATTATTATTATTATAATAATTATTACTATAATAATAGTACTAAAAATATTCATTTGTTGTCAAATTAGGTGAATAAATATATATATTATTGATAATTTGTTAAACAAATATTATATATTATGTAATATTGTGGATTAACTTTCATAATTTGGTAAAACCGTAAAATGTTTAAATTTAATTTTCATGTCTCAAATTTATTTGTAGGACAAAGGTCAAACAAACAGTTTCCTAATGTTAGGCAAAATGATATTCTGTGTAGTATTTTAATTTTTTTGGGTTCAATCTCATGTTTTGATATAAATATTAATCCTTGCAAGATATTAACAGATGACTTGTGGTGTTGTAGTGGTCATATGACCAATGTTCCAAATGAGAGGTTGCAAGTTTGAATTTGAGGAGAGGTAGTTTTTTCGAAAAAATTTAACAAACGCCACGTCAGCAGCTAACACATGTCAAATTACAATATAAAATACCACGTCCATGTCATTAGGTCAACGCACATGTGGCGCCTGGGGGTTCAAAGTCCAAATTTTGGAATAGAAAGGGGCTTAGTTTGCGTTTACCGAAAGAAAGGGGCTCAATACTTAAAAAACACTAAATTCCAGTGGTCGACTTTGCATTTAACCTAGTTAATTTCGACGGATTATTACGTCGACAATAAGTCCGTCAAATTTATTATATCCTCAATGGAATTCCATCGAAACTAAGTCCCCTCCTTGGCGCGAAGTTTTCCCGCTAGTGCGAGTATTAACTTCAACAGAATATGTGTTAAACTCGATAGAATAGTACGTCAAAAATAATTAAAAGCGACCGAATTCCGTCGAGATTATTCCTTTTTTAATCAGGCGAACCAGCAACCCTACTCTCTTTTCATTCTTTTCCATTCCTCTATTCTCTTATCAGCAGCGGCAGAGTCCCGACTTCTTCTCCTTCTCATTTCCTCCATATTTCTTTCGTTAAAATCGTTTCAAATGTTCTTGCAAATATTTTTCATCTATTTGTAACCCTTATTTAGGTTTAAACTCTCAAATTTGGTACATAGATAAACCCATTTGAGGAGGTGAATCCGGCTGGGGTCAGGTGCGGTGGTGTCGGCGACGACTGCGTGGTACCTCTACCTATTGTCTTCTTCTTCCTCCATAATTAAGTACCTTCAATTTATAGGTTAGGGTTAATTTTTTTTTCTAGTTAGGTTTAAGAATTCCTAAATTGTTGTTATCCCTAAATTGAAGAAATGAAACTATTATTTGTTATATGGTTTAGGATGTATAAAGGCACCTACTATTATATACTGAAGGTTTAATTTAGTATTTTTATAAGTTTTGTTTGAACCTGAACAGTGGTTATTGCGAGAAATTTCAACAGATATTATTTTGTTTTAAGTTTAATTTGATGACACATTGATCATGTTCATTGCTCTTGCTCATGTTAATGGGAAAATTTTCAAAAGATTGTTTTGGCTGAGCTGCTTAATTTGTTGCTTTTGTCCATGTCATTGTTAGTGTAATTTGAGTATGTTATAAACTGAATGTTGATCATATATGTTCTAGCTTAATTGAATGTTTGGAGATAACACAAGTTTGATTGTTGAATTTGTTAGTTTGGTATTGGTATTGGTATTGGTAATGGTATATGAATTGTCATATTTGTTATTTTTGACGAAATTCCCGACAGAATTTCTGTCATAATTATGCATTTGCAAAATTTATGGGCCCAACATGTATTTATGTATTATTTAATTAGTTTTCGAATATTAAAATAAACTAAGTAGCATTTATTTAGTTTCTTCCTACTAAAATCAATTAATTGATATAAAATAAAATAATTTAATGAAAATAAATTTAATAATATAGTATAATGTAATACAAAATAAAATAAAAAAATAAATTTAATTTAATTTAATTTAATAAATTAAATAAAAAATAATTGAAAATTAGATAATGAAATAAAATAAGTTTAATTGAATATAATTTTAATTAATTAATTTAATTTAATAAAACAAATCAAAAATTATTAAAAATTTATATAATATAATATAATTCAAAATAAAATAAAATATTTCGAAAAAAAATGAAATCAAAGCTAGTAAAATATATTGAAATAACATAACATAAAATAAAATAAATTATAGCTAACTAAATTAACATAAAATAAAATAATAAACTAAGTAGCATTTGCTTAGTTTTCTACAATTAAAATAAATTGAATAAGTAATCTCCATGTTTAGTAAATAAAATAAAATAAAATAGATTATATTTAATTAAGTAATATACGATAACATAAAATAAATTATAGCTAACTAAATTAACAAAAAACAATTGAAATAAACTAAGTAGTATTTCACTACAAGAAAAAGGGCTATCAGCGACCACTTATATCAGCGACCGGATATCCGGTCGCTAATATTCTTAATAGCGACCGACTTTAGCGACCAATTAATAATCTAGTCGCTAAGTGATATCAGCGACCGACTGCGGTCGCTAATCGGTTGCCAGAACAAATTTCTCACCCAAAATTTGGCAGGAAATTTTGGCGCGTAGTTTTTTTGCGACCACTAAGAATCAGCAACCGCATGCGGTCGCTGATAAATCCATGTCATTAAAAATTAGCGATCGCATGCGGTCGCTGATACCAGTCGCTGATCAAACTAAATGAAATCAGTATCAGCATTCGTTCGACAAAACATAGTAAGGGAAAAAAAAGAGGGAGTTCACCCGAAATAGAGAGAAGAGGGAGAAAGGGGGGAGAAGAGAAGAAGGAGAAGAAGTTGGCGCCGCCCACCTACCGCCCACCTGCCACCCACCTGCCATTGTAGAGCCACCCACCTGCCATCGCCTCTACAAGGGTAACTCACTTGAAATTCATTAGAAACCTTGAATGATCTTTTGTTAATTTGTTAATTAAATGTGGTTTAGACAAACCCTAACTTTTTTTGTTATTAATTGAATGTGGTTTTAGACAAACCTTAATTTGTTAATTTTTGTTATTCAATAAACCAAGGAATGGTGTTTACTCCTTATTTGCAGCTTAATGTTCATCACAAACATAAAATACTCTCTCCATCCGAACACATTTTAGTTTGTAAGACTTGTGTATTTGTTTATTTATTTATTTATTCAAATTAAAAAGTTTTTAGTGCATGCTAACAAATTTTAATTTTTAATTTATTCTTTTAAAAGGGTATAACCAAAATAATAAAAAATTTATGTATAAGTGTGTTCTAGACTAATTTTATCATGCCTAGAAAACTTAACAACTATTTCTTAATTTCTCATGGCCTACAGTATAAAGAGGTTCTAGGAAAAGGGACTTTCAAAAAAGTGTATCCTCGACCCAGCAATTTATCACTGAGACTCTACGCCAGTAAGTTTGTATAGCCATCATATTATAGGTATTGATTAATTTTATATATTAGTTTACCTTTTCCACCAAAGTATATAGCAATTATTTGATATATTTGAATAATAAATCATGAAAATCATGAATACAAAGGATATAGCAATTATTTGATATAGATTATTTATAATGGAAGGCTTGGGGACTGTTAGTATAATTTAGTACTTAATCATGCTTAAAGTACCTTTTATTATCATGATTTTAAAGTTATTTGAATGTCTAAAGGTTTTTTTTGCCTATATATGGACTGTTTTTGTCTATGTGGACTCTTGGTTTATGTCTTGGGTGCCTAGAAATGACATTATATACATGTCGTCGTGCATGTGGCTAGTCCATATTACAGGGGAGACTCTGGCGAAATTTTTTTATCGGTCGGGTAGTTGCGAATATTTATATTATTAACGAGCCTATTGGTGATCCACTAGAGCCTATTAAGGGGATGTTGGAGCTGATGGGCTAGGCTTGGGGCCGCGAGGCCACACGAGGCCACGCCAAGCTTAGCCAAGCCTCACGGGGCCAAGCCAAGCTTGGTTGTTAGGGGGCTGTTAAGCCTAAATAGGCAGTGCTAGGGAAATTATTACTGCAACAGAGAAGGTAACTAGACACACTTGGTCAATAAAGAGACTATTTTGGCTATAACAGAAAAGCAAGGGTATTTAACACTTAAGTATACAAGAATAAAGCTACAAAATGTTATAGAAGCTATAAATTGCTCAACCAAGTTGTGACTATCCCAAAAGTTGCTTAACACACTAGTTGATATAAATGAATCTCTAAGATACTCAAAAGTTGTATGAATGAGTTAGAAAACTCTGATATAAAGCTAACATGAATGAAATACCTTACGTATTCACTTACGATAAACAATAAAAATAAATTTAAAACAAACTAAAATAAAATAACATGAATATAATATAACTATTAAACTAAGTAGCATTTACTTAGTTTTTCATACTAAATTCAATAACATTTAAAGTTTCTCATACTACTTTAATTTGCATTCATTCGTTAACATCAAGTATGCTTAAATGTTAATCATATGCTTACAAGTATACTCAAGTCATATGGTTACAAGTATATATGCTCTCAAGTCATATGGTTACAAGTATATATGCTCTCAAGTCATATGCTTATACAAGTATGCTTAAATGTTAATCATATGCTTACAAGTATGCTCAAGTCATATGGTTACAAGTATGCTTAAGTCATATGCTTAGAAGTATGCTTAAATATTAATCAAATGCATGCTTACAAATATGCTCAAGTCATATGTTAACATTTATAATGTTGTCTGTAGTAGGTACCGTGGAATCATGGACCTCTATTCAGACCATAGTTGGATGGCACGACGAAAGTCAAGTGCCCAGATAGGTGCTACAGCTAAATTTAGAGCTGGTTGCCAAGTATTTTTGGAGTATGTGTATAGTCACCCAGAATGTATGAATGGTAAGTCGCAGATACGATGTCCATGTTTGAAGTGTAAGAATGTAAATTATATGGACAGAGACATGGTAAACTATCATTTACTTATTTCTGGATTCATGAGAAATTACGAAGACTGCTGGTGGGCACATGGGCAGAGAAGAGATGGTGACATCACACAAGTACACAATTCGGGCAGTAGTACTTATCGTATGAATGAAATGGTTCATGATATTGTAGGGCCAGATTTTGATTGGGAGCAAGGCAGAGAGCAACCTATGATTTATGATGCCAAAGACTTCTTTAAGTTGTTAGACGAGGGTAGCGAGCCATTGTGGCATGGTTGAACCAAACACACTACATTGTCTGTAGTGGCGACATTACTTAACATCAAGGCTGATCACAACATGAGCCATGAGTGTTTTGAGTCGCTCTTGAAGGCCATTAAGAGTATGTTGCCTGACAATGAGAAATTATCTGGTATCTATTACTTTTGTAAGAAAATGGTGAAGAAGTTGGGTCTTGGATACCAAAAGATCGATGCATGTCCCAACGATTACATGTTGTTTTATAAGGAAAATGAACAGATGACAAGGTGCACGTTTTGCAGTCATGATCGGTTTAGGCCTAATAAAGAGGGTATGACTACAAAAAAATTAAGTATACCGTTTAAGATTCTAAGGTATTTTCCAATAACACATCGGCTAAAAAGATTGTACATGTCTTCAAGAACAGCTGAACATATAAGTTGGCATGCGAAATCTCCAGCTAAAGATGGAGAACTAAATCATCCCGTAGATGGGAAGGCTTGGAAAGATTTCAACTTAGCACATCCTGGATTTGCATTGGAACCTAGAAATGTGAGGCTTGGATTGTCCACTGATGGTTTCAATCCGTTTGGCCACTCAGCTGTTCCATACTCATGTTGGCCTGTGATTGTTACTCCGTACAACTTGCCTCCTTGGATGTGTATGAAACAACCATACTTATTTCTTTCACTCGTGGTTCCTGGTCCTAAGAGTCCTGGAAAGAACTTAGATGTTT
Organism: Panax notoginseng; assembly: GCA_016801055.1. Taxonomy (NCBI): domain Eukaryota; kingdom Viridiplantae; phylum Streptophyta; class Magnoliopsida; order Apiales; family Araliaceae; genus Panax; species Panax notoginseng. The sequence goes on from CM029022.1 coordinate 47,148,266, forward strand.
ACTTGAGACCTCTTATAGACGAGTTGAAGGTATTATGGGAGGATGGAGTACAGACTTGGGATGTTGCAACGAAAACAAATTTCAACCTTAGGGCAGCAGTTATGTGGACTATAAGTGACTTCCCAGCTTATGGTGTGTTAGCTGGATGGAGTACACACGGGAAATTGACTTGTCCGTATTGTATGGAGCATACAAAGTCGTTTAATCTATCAAAAGGTTGAAGCCTTGTTGGTTTGACTGTCATCGTCGGTTCTTACCGGTAGCTCACCCGTTTCGAAGAAATAGAGAACACTTCAGGAAAGGGAAAATAGACAATGATATGCCTACACCGCGATTGTCGGGAACAGAGATGCGAGATCATGTGAGGAGATTACCGGTTATCCCATTTGGTAAGGTTGATGACACAAACATAATCAATGGGTTTGGTGAATCTCATAACTGGGTTCGGAGAAGCATCTTTTGGGAACTGCCTTATTGGTCTACAAATTTGATTCGTCATAATCTAGATGTGATGTATATTGAGAAGAATGTGTTTGACAATGTGTTTAACACTGTGATGAATGTTACGGGGAAGAAAAAAGACAATGATAAGGCACGTTTGGACATGAAAGATATTTGTAAGTGTCCCGAATTAGAACTTTACGAATCTCCTAATGGTAAGATTGTCAAACCGCATGCAAGGTACACATTGTCCAAAAAGCAAGTTGAAGATGTGTGCACATGGGTTAAGTCTCTGAAACTACCAGATGGATATGTGTCAAACATTGCAAGGTGTGTTACGGGTGGGAAATTGCAAGGGATGAAGAGTCATGACTGTCATGTGTTTATGGAGAGGCTCATGCCTATATCATTTCGGGATCTGCTTGATAAACCAATATGGGATGCTTTGACGGATCTTAGTCGTTTCTTCAAAGACTTATGTTCAAAATCATTAAATGAGAAGGACATGTCTGTACTTAAGAAGAACATCATAGAGATCACGTGTAAACTGGAAAAAATATTCCCACTTTATTTTTTTGACTCCATGGAGCATTTGCAAATCCATCTTCCCTATGAAGCTCGTGTTGGGGGTCCAGTTCAATATAGATGGATGTACCCTTTCGAAAGGGTGATGGGAAACCTTAAGAGAAAGGTGAAGAATAGAGCTTATGTCGAGGGGTCGATATGCGAGGCATACAGTTTCGATGAGATATCTACATTTGTCTCAGACTATTTTCTGGACAAAGTCTTGACAAAGGCCAATCGAGTATCGAGACATGATGACGGGGGAAATGTTGAACTAAATGGTCGGCTCTCTGTATTTGGTCTATCGGGCCGCGCTTATGGAAAAGGGAAGCACATATTCCTCTCTGAGCAAGAATTACATGCGGCATATACTTACATTCTTCTCAATTGCGAGGAGATTGACGAATTTGTGAGGTACACATGTAAACTTGATAATTTATCTTTTAAGTTGAAAATTTATTCCAATATCTTAATGTTTATAACATGGTATAGATTGTACGATGACGAGTTAAAAGTGAAGCATCCTGGCATAACTGATAAAGATATTCAAATCAATCGGGATAAAAACTTTGCACTTTGGCTAAAGGACAAAGTAAGTTCAATTTTTAATCACGTAGTATATATATATACTCCATGTTAACTATGACTTCATTTAATAAGATGGAGTTTTTGTAGGCTTTGACTGAGGGATTAACGATTCTGGCTAATGTACAAGTCCTAGCTATGGGACCAGACAGGGACCAAGTCAGCCGCAATGGTTACAAAATAAATGGTTATGAATTTCACACAAAGGCATATGGGCGCGGTAAAAGAACAACGAACTCTGGAGTGTGTGTCCAAGGAGATTGTTACAATAAGCTTGGTCGTGCCTTTTATGGGGAGTTGGAGGAAATCGTAGAGTTGTCGTACAAGGGCACGTACGGGGGTCATATTCATTTGTTCAAGTGCCGTTGGTTTGATTCAGAAAAAGGGATATGTGTTGACAGACATGGAATCGTCGATATTGACCTCCATAGGTCTGCGTACTCCAACTAACCGTTTGTTTTACCAACTCAAACAGTACAAGTATACTACACTCCTAGTCCTGTTAGGAAAAGGGATAGACAGCCTACAGATTGGCAAGTTGTAATTCATACTCCCGCGCGTAGTCGTGTAGAATTAGTTGATGAGGAGATTTACCAAGAGCAGATGCTTCATAGTCAAACTATAATAAATGTGGAGGACGACAATGAAGTAATCCAGTTAGATGGTGGAGATGAACCACATGAATTAGATCCTGAGTCAATACTTGTGTCAGATGACATTGATACTGAGGAGGAAGAGTTATTGACTGAATCTGACAGTACTGAATCTAAAGCAGATGATGGTTATGAATCTGCAACATGTATACAAGATGATTCTGAATCAGACATTGACACTTGAACAAATGAAATGTATGTTTAGCATTACATGTTTTTTATATCATTGTCATGTTTATGTACTAAACTATTTAAATGCAATTTTTGTTTATTGTCATTTTATATTCATATATATACATGTTTATATCACTGTCATGTTTATGTACTAAACTATTTAATATACAGATGGCTTCTGAAGCAGCGCAGAAAAAGCGCGGCTTGGGTAGGGGGCCTAATCAAGTGCCCAAGGCCCCTATTAATTCGGATGATCGGATTCTTATTCAGATTCGTCCTCCTCCGAATAGCATGTACGTTCCGCATATATCATTTATATATAAGCATTTAAGATTCCATTTATTGTATATTGGTAATGTTTCGATTGATATTATATTGGTAATGTATATGAGTCTGAATTTTTTACTGCTTTAATTTGCATTCGATCAATCGTTATTGTTTTGGTCTTATTGTATTGAAAATTTGTATATTTCTCTTGGTTTGTGTCTTGGGTGCCTAGAAATGTCCATATATGCATGCCGTCGTGCATGTGGCTAGTCTATATTGTAGGGGAGACTCTGGCAAATTATTTTTAAGTATTATAAGTATAAGTTTGAAAATTGTTCATAAATATTATAACTTAGATATAAATTGCTTTAATATATGCTAATTGATGTTGTATATTATAGTGATTTTTCAAATAATAAGATCGTCAAGTGCATATCACAGTTGTGTTTACAAAATTGGCCTACACCTGTGATTACTTGGGCGAGCACACCTATCGTCCACAAGGATGCTGTTTGGGCTGAATTTCAGGTATGCTTTTTTAATTATGACTGATAATATTAATATAATATTCAAAGGATAATTATTTAGTAATGTTATTATTGTTGTTTTATTTGCAGAAACGGTATAGATGGGAGGACGCGTAGGCTTCAGTGATACAGACATTATTCTGGCAGAACTGCGCGGTCCGCACCAAAGATAATTTGAATAAAGAAAGACAAAAATCCCTTCACAATGTCGAGATCGACCATCCAGGACAGGGAGAAGATTGCATGCACGAGCATAGTCCCTGGTGGTGCACCCAGGCCATATGGGCTGAGATGTGTGCCCAATGGAGGGCTGAGAGATGGGTGAAGAGACGAAAGACTGTCGCCAACAACAGATCCTCGGGTGTACCCGATGGCGAAAAGGCTAAAGGGACATACAAGGGCGGTAGTATTTTACAGTTGCAGTGTAAGACCCCAGATTTTATGAAATAAAATTATTCAATTTTTCCTATTTAGTAAATGGTTAAATTGATAAAAATTTAAAGTTATGGGTGAAATGTGCAAATTTTGCAAAAAAAACAAGTGGTTATAAAATATTCATTGTTGCTGGGAAATATTCGTTTGGTCGTGGAATATTCTTTCTGTCGGGGAATATTCGTACGACGGCGCAGCCATTTGTGGGCCCCATAACAGAATAACTGTCGGATGAAGATAACGACAAAAATTGAGTTTTTATAATTAACGACGTAGTTGTTACCGTTAACACTGTTGGAATACCCGGTGGTTTAAAATACAGTAATACGCGTTATTGCACAGTAGCACACGGTATTGCACAGTATTTTTGAAATTATTGATTCTTACGTAAGAAGGCACTACTAAATAATTGTCACAGTAATTACTGTTTAATATTTTATTTTATTGATTCAATAATTGCTGCGTTGATATTTTATATTATTGTTGCTCAATAATTGTCACTACACAGTATTTTCCATTATCAGATCAATAATTCATATTATTTGAATAATATTATTAGATAGCATTATTGGCAATGTCTAGAAAGTTCTGTCTAAGGAGAGGTTTGGTCATCTAATTGCGTGCCAGTAAGGAGAAATCCTTATCGAAAAGCCCCCTCTTTCCTGGGAACGGTCTGGTTGTCATAAATGTGATTCTGTAATATTATTTGTGAATAATTAATTATTGATCTATATGATAAGGAAATATTTATTTTATGTGGATAAAAATGAGGGATATATTTTTGTGGTTAAAAATGAAGGAGTTAATGTTGAGGTGTTTTATCAGTATTTTTGTCGGAATGGAGGTATTAAAAATCAAATTAGGGTTTTTGAGTTATTTTGCGGGGGTTATAATTTTTAATCCGACCGTTGGATCGTTGTGATTTTTGGATATGTTATACATATATAAGTTGAGTATATGTCCACAAATTTTGAACCGTTAAAAATGAACGTATGATTTATTATGAATTTTACGAGATGAGTGATTCAGAAATTGTTGAATTTTCAGAGTTAATCATTTTGGTAGAAAATTTAAGAATTGGTGGGCCCCACTCTTGGTTGGTGAAGAAATGTGCTGAGATTTTTATTCAAATGTGGTGGGTGGGAATAGTAGCAGGTAAAGCCATCAGGTTGCAGGTTAAGTCTGCTTCGGCGTGCTAACATTTTCCTATAAATAGAGGGCTAAGTTAGAATTGAAAATCACACCAGAAACATAAGCTTTCTTTCTTTCTCTCTCTATATTATGAAGCATATTTTGTGAGTATTTAGATACTTTGAGAGTTGCTATTCAGTGCAAGTTTCCAGTCAGAAATACTGCACTTTTGAGGTAAGGGATAGTAAGGGATTTTAAGGGTTGTTATGTTTTTCAGTTTCGTAATTTTTCTGACCTTCAAAAATTTTGGAAAAATTTAAAATGATATTTTGATGAGTTTTCTTGATTGTGTCCAAAAATGGTGATTTTTAGATGTATAGATTGAGAGTTATGAATTTTATGAGAAAAGACTATTTTAAAAGTAACCGCTTATAATTCCTTGTGGTTAACTCTAAAATTGATGAAATTTTTATTGAAATTATATCTATATAATATTAGTGTACTCTGTGAATTTCGAAATTTTTGGATAAAAGTACAATTTATGATAAATGTCTAAATATTCGACGGTTTTGGCCATATGAAAAATAGTAAATGAATTTTAAAAATTCTGAGAAAAATATATGTTCAATATGGGACTATATTATGATAAATCCCAAAAAAGAAATATTTTTGGAACTGATTTGGTATTTTTAATGAAAATGGACTAGTTATGAATAATTGAATTAAATATGTTATGTGAAGTAAAAAAATTGAAAAATATGCTTTTATGGCTTGAGAATCATATATGTGGTATAGGCAGATTTTTGATGAGGGTTTTGGTTATTGGTGATGAAATCTTATGAGTTTGGCATTTTATGATGATTAAATGCATTAATTAGTAAAGTGTAAACAATTAAAATAAATTGTTTATAAGTTTAAAGAAATGTTATTCTTTCAATATCATTATACCGAAATATTGGTATAGATTTTATTGTGGAATTTCTACCTTTTTGTGTCGGGGTTACTATTCATGAGTTACTATTCATAAGTTACTATTCACGAGTTACTATTCACGACAAAATTGGTTTCTTTTTCTAACCAAATTATAGTTGATGTAAGACCCCAACTTTTATAAATAAAGAAGAATTTTTTATAAATATCATTTTTGAATATTATGGAGTTAATTTGATATAATGTTATAGTTGTGGGTAATATTTATAAATTTTGCAAAGTACGCAAGTTGTTATATAATATTCGATTGGTCGGGAAATATTCGTTTTAACAGGGAATATTCGTACAACGACACAATCATTGGTGGACCCCACAACGGAATTATTGTCGGATTGAGAAAACGACAAAAATATTTTATTAAAAATAACGGCGGAAATTTTACCATTGTTACTGTTGAACTACTCGGTAGTAAAAGTACAGTAATACGTGTGGTTGCATAGTAGCACACGGTATTGATTATTAATGCTTATGTGAGAAGTCACTCAGTTTGATTCAATTATTGTCAGTTAATAATATGAATTATTTAGCGATAATGACGTTTTGTTTTATTCGTATTATTAACGTAATAAAACAGAAACATCTTTTTATATAAAACAGAATACTTTATTAAAGTTATTCTATAAATAGAATATATTATATTTTATTTAAAAGATTTTTCTTTAAATATGGACCGTCAGATTAAAGTAATCAATCTGGACCGTTCATGGATTAGTTACTATCCATTCTATTTTTCTATAAATAGCAGCTCATTCCTTCATTATTTCTTACGAATTCACTGAACTCTAGAGAGAGAAACTATAGAGAGAAACTATAGAGAGAGAGAAGAAGAGTATTCTGCTACTTAACTACTTCCTTATTTCAGCTCTTCTTTAAAACGGTAAGGGGTGTTATTCTTTCTTATTCATGAAGAGAACTGTTGTTATTCCATTTCTTATTATTCTGTTGGAATAACCTGTATACGTGGTCTACCCTATACTTGGTGACATTCTTCTATTATTCTGTTGGAACATCCTGTCTGTGTGTTTTACACCGGACCTGGTTCCATTATTTATTATTCTGTCGGAATATCCTGTCTGTGCGTTTACGCCGGACCTGGTTCCATTATTTATTATTCTATTGGAATAACCTGTTTGTGCGGTCTATCGCATGCATGGTGATTTCTTTTGTTATTCCATTCTTTATTGTACTCAGTTGGTTAAGTTTTGACTTCTATACTCCATGAAATTTGTGGAATATCCTTGATAATTGCGTTTCATCCAGTATCTTTTCATGAAAATATTCTTCTAAGTATTCTTGAATTTTACTCCACAAAGCAGTATCATGTTGACAATTTGGACGTTGTTAATTCCTGGATAAATTAATTCTTGAACTTGTTTTATTGAATTCTTATATCATTGTCATCATCCTCATGTTTATAAAATGTTGAAAGTCATCTGTGGCCTGTAGTGCATAGATGGACTTGGTATGATTATGACCAGGGATTATTCGGTATAATCATGACCGTAATGTTACAAATGATGTGGTAAAAGTCCTCATTGGCCCGTAGTGCATTGATGGACAGTTGTTGGCATGATCATGACCATTAATGAATATACGAATATCCTTGGCCGTAGTGCAGGGGTGATTCGATGATGTGGATTATTTTATTAAGCTGAGTCCCAGCGATCACAGTGTTGGAAAATCTTTTAAATCATAAAAGATAGTAGAGTTTATTTTCTACTTGACTCTTTTAATGGATTGCTTGTTCCGCTGCAGTTAAACTTGATGTCTATTATATTTTATCAGTTTAACATTGTTGAAGGCTAATGATAATTTATTCTGCATTATCTTAGTCATAATATTTCTTACTGGGCTAGTTGAGCTCACCCTTTCTTTCACTGTTCTCTTCAGGAAATGAGAACGTAGCTGGGGCAAGTCGGGGAACGGAGTGATGGTCCGAATGATAGTATTAGTTAGTAGTCCTCACTATTCTATGTAATGGTGTGTTAATAAATGTAATGAGGACTCCTTTTGAGTATGAATACTCTCTAGAAGATAATATTTGTATTCAAACTCACAGTTTATGTTTTGTCGTATTGTACACGACAGTTGTATTAGTAAGTTGTATTTGTATTCTGTACTATGTATCTGACGACCCAAGATGGGTGATGTATACCTAATTTTGGGGGCGTCACAGTTGGTATCAGAGCTTAGGGATATGATCCCTGGCTAAGATGTGAGAATAGAACTAGGAGGGGAGAGACGGGGAATTCCTTCGCTAGTATGACCTACCTAAGTTTATTTGCATGGTATTTAATTGGTCGGTCATAATATAAGGATAATATATGACATATCAATTAACTTTTATTTTGTGGCAGTATCTGAAAATGGCATCTGAGAATGTTGAGAATAGCAATGGAGCACAGACGACTATTGATTCACCACATATCAATAATCAGGATAATGTGCATCAGGAAGGTGACAATCCTCATGCAAACAACAACACTGACCAGATGATGAATGATGGAATGTTCAGAGGTTTTATGCAATTCATGCAACAACAGGTAAAAGCGGCTCCTGTCCACAACGTAGGTGGAAATACTGGAAACTCTCAGGCGGTCACCGCTAAACAGTTTAAGGAGCTGGGACCACCGGAGTTTAAGGGAGAACCCAAACCACTTGTAGCTGAAACATGGATAAAGCAGATCACCAAGATATTTGATGTCTTGGGTTGCTCCGAGGAGCAAAAGGTTCCCTTTGCCGCCTTTATGTTGCGAGGAGAGGTAGATTACTGGTGGGAATCGATAAAGCGTACTCAACCTGGCGCACTGAAGATGTCTTGGGAGAAGTTCCAAGAGCTGTTTAATTGAAGCAGAATAATATGACCGTGTCACAGTACGAGGCAAAATTTGCGGAGTTATCCCGGTTTGCGTCCCACCCGGTGGATAATGAAGAAAGAATGACGCGGATGTTTTTAAGAGGTTTGAAGCCGGAGATACGTCAACATCTTGTTTCTCATAAACTGTGTTTGTATTCAGATGTTGTAAATAGGGCTCAGTTGGTGGAGCGCGATAACGAGACAACGCAACCAAAAGAGAGCAGCCGGCAAAATGATAATACCAGTGAGAGCAGTCATCGAAGCGGTGACAACAAGCGTGGAGGGAATCAACAGGCCAGAAATGGTAACCACTTCGGTGGTAATCAGGGCCAAAACAATAAGAATGGGCATTTCAAGAAGAGGAGATTCAACAATGATGGAAAGACGTCAGCACCAGCACCTGTCGTTAAGGAAGGAGAACGACCACCTATCATATGTTTCAAATGCGGAGGGGAGGGGCACATCAGTCCAAACTGCGCGATGCCGTCCAAAGCATGTTATAATTGTGGAAGAGAAGGTCATTTAGCCCGATTTTGTCGTTTACCGAAGACAAATTCAGCTAGGATGGAGGCACCAAAGGCCGTCCCAGAAAAGTCAAAACCGGTTGTGCAAGGGAGAGCGTTTGTTGTGAACTCCCAGAAAGCAAGGAACCCGAATGAGGTCATCACGGGTAAGCTTATCATAAACTCTAACGAAGTCTATACTTTATTTGATACCGGTTCTACCCATTCTTTTATTTCTCCTACTTGCGCTCATCGATTAAATTTGATTCCGGAGAAATTAGACTTTGACTTAGCAGTTGAAACTCCATTGGGAGAAACCTTCATTACATCCACGGTTTATAAGTCTTGTTTGGTTCAAGTTGGTACCCACACATTACCTGTCGATCTTATTTCATTAAAAATACTTGCATTTGACGTGATTCTAGGGATTGATTGGTTAACTACTCATCATGCAAAAATTGATTGTTTTCGTAAGGTTGTTAGCTTTCATATTCCTAATCGACCTATTATGCGAATTCAAGCAACCAAACCATTAAAATCAATCGCTGTCATCTCAAGCCATAAAGCTATTCGTTTATTGAAAAACGGATGTCAAGCTTTCTTAGCTCATGTCACAGATCTAAACAAAAATACGTCAGCTTTGAATGATATTTCTGTTGTTAATAAATTTCCTGACGTATTTCCCGAAGAACTTCCTGGCCTACCCCCAGAGCGTGAAATTGAATTTTGTATCGACCTTGAACCCGGTACAAAACCCATTTCCAAAGCCCCATATCGAATGGCTCCTATTGAACTTCAGGAGTTAAAGACCCAACTGCAGGAATTGTTAGACATTGGTTTTATTCGTCCTAGTACTTCTCCTTGGGGTGCTCCTGTTCTGTTCGTGAAGAAGAAAGATGGGAGTATGCGACTTTGTATTGATTATCGGGAGTTGAATCATGTCACCATCAAAAATAGGTACCCATTGCCACGTATTGATGACCTGTTTGACCAGTTGCAAGGAGCACAATTCTTTTCAAAGATCGATCTTCGTTCTGGATATCATCAGCTGAAGGTTAGAACTGAGGATATTCCAAAGACGGCTTTCAGAACTCGGTACGGGCATTATGAATTCTTAGTTATGTCTTTTGGATTGACTAATGCTCCTGCTGCCTTCATGGATATGATGAACAGGGTATTCAAGGAATATTTGGATCACTTTGTGGTCGTCTTTATCGATGACATCCTTGTTTATTCCAAAAGCCGTGAAGATCATGAGCAACACTTGAGGCTGGTACTCCAAAAGCTTCGTGAATACAAACTTTATGCCAAGTTGAAGAAATGCGAGTTCTGGCTGGAAGAGGTAGCATTCCTTGGGCACGTAGTATCAAGTCGTGGAATATCTGTTGACCCGGCAAAGATTGAAGCTATTCAAAGCTGGGAGCAACCTAAATCAGTGACCGAAGTACGTAGCTTTCTTGGTTTAGCTGGTTATTATCGGAGATTCGTGGAAGGATTTTCTCGAATCGCTACTCCATTAACTCAGCTGACTCGGAAAGATACAAAGTTCGGTTGGAGCGAAGAATGTGAGCAGAGTTTTCAAGAACTCAAGAGGAGACTCATTTCAGCACCTGTTCTAACAATACCATCTGGCTCGGAGGGATTTGTCATCTACAGTGATGCTTCGAGCAAAGGGTTGGGATGCGTTCTCATGCAACATGGAAAAGTCATAGCCTATGCATCAAGACAACTCAAGGAATATGAGAGGAATTATCCTACTCATGATCTAGAGTTGGCAGCTGTTGTCTTTGCACTTAAAATTTGGAGGCATTACTTGTATGGGGAGAAGGTGGAGATCTTTACGGATCATAAAAGCCTCAAATATTTCTTCACTCAAAAGGAACTCAACATGCGACAACGACGTTGGCTTGAACTGTTGAAAGATTATGATCATACCATTCAATACCATCCTGGAAAAGCGAACGTGGTAGCTGACGCATTGAGTAGAAGATCATATGCAAGTACGAGTGCGATATTGTCAACACAAAGGCCCATTTTGTGTGATTTGCAAAGGATGGAGATAGAGTTAAAGACTCCAGGGACCCATGTGATGATGGCGAATATACGAGTAGAACCGACTTTAATCGATAAAGTTAAAGCTGCTCAAGCTACAGACCTGGAGCTGATGCGTATGAGGAAGAAAGTGCAAGAAGGTGCTATGCCGGAAGCAAGAATCGATGAAGAAGGAATACTTCGAGTCAACTCCAGACTTTGTGTTCCTAACAACCCTGATTTAAAGTATGAAATCATGATGGAGGCGCACAACACACCGTTTGCAATCCATCCTGGAAGTACCAAAATGTATCATGATCTTCGTCATACATTTTGGTGGAGCAATATGAAGAGAGAGATAGCGTTGTTTATCTCAAGGTGTCTAACTTGTCAACGAGTCAAAGCGGAGCATCAAGTACCAAAAGGTCCATTGCAACCACTTGAAATTCCAGAATGGAAGTGGGAGCACATTACCATGGATTTCGTTACCGGTCTTCCTAGGGTTTCTCAAGGTATTGATGCGATTTGGGTCATTGTTGATAGATTGACCAAGTCTGCTCATTTCTTACCGATACGAGAAACTTATACACTTGAACGTCTTGCTCGTATGTACATAAACGAGATTGTAAGACTGCATGGTATGCCAGTATCCATAGTTTCTGATCGAGACCCAAGATTCACTTCACGATTTTGGGTTAGTTTACAAAAAGCTATGGGCACGGAGTTACGATTTAGTTCAGCATATCATCCTCAGACGGACGGACAATCAGAGAGGACTATTCAAACTCTTGAAGATCTATTAAGACTCTGTGTCTTTGACTTCAAGGGAAGTTGGGACAAGTTCTTACCATTGGTGGAGTTTTCCTACAACAACAGTTATCAAGCAAGTATTGGCATGGCTCCATTCGAAGCATTGTATGGAAGAAAATGTCGTTCTCCAGTATGCTGGGATGAGGTGGGTGAAGCAACGTTGTTGGGACCGGAGTTGGTACGTATGACTACAGAAAAGATTCAAACGATCCGACAACGTATAAAAACCTCACAAGATCGACAAAAGAGTTATGCTGATCTTCATCGAAAGGACGTGGAATTTGATGTAGGAGATCATGTGTTCTTACGTGTTGCTCCATGGAAAGGAGTTACGAGATTTGGAAAGAGAGGAAAGCTCAATCCTCGATTCATCGGTCCATTTTTAATCCTCGATCGAGTAGGAACTGTGGCTTATAGACTCGCTTTACCGCCAAGTATGTCTCGTGTTCATAACGTTTTTCACATATCCATGTTACGCAAATATGTGGAAGACCCGAACCACATTATTGAGTTAGAACCGGACGAAATAGCGGAAGATTTGACGTATGAAGAAGTTCCTGTTCAAATCTTGGATAAGAAGGAACATATTCTACGCTCCAAGGTTATACCTCAAGTCAAAGTTTTGTGGAGAAACCACGATGTTGAGGAAATGACTTGGGAGTTAGAATCTGAAATGAAATCAAGGTATCCTTACCTCTTCGACATACCAGGTACGTACCCTAATTTCGAGGGCGAAATTTCATAAGAAGGGGAGGTTGTAAGACCCCAACTTTTATAAATAAAGATGAATTTTCTATAAATATCATTTTTGAATATTATGGAGTTAATTTGATATAATGTTATAGTTGTGGGTAATATTTATAAATTTTGCAAAGTACGCAAGTTGTTATATAATATTCGATTGGTCGGGGAATATTCGTTTTAACAGGGAATATTCGTACAACGACACAATCATTGGTGGACCCCACAACGGAATTATTGTCGGATTGAGAAAACGACAAAAATATTTTATTAAAAATAACGGCGGAAGTTTTACCATTGTTACTGTTGAACTACTCGGTAGTAAAAGTACAGTAATACGTGTGGTTGCATAGTAGCACACGGTATTGATTATTAATGCTTATGTGAGAAGTCACTCAGTTTGATTCAATTATTGTCAGTTAATAATATGAATTATTTAGCGATAATGACGTTTTGTTTTATTCGTATTATTAACGTAATAAAACAGAAACATCTTTTTATATAAAACAGAATACTTTATTAAAGTTATTCTATAAATAGAATATATTATATTTTATTTAAAAGATTTTTCTTTAAATATGGACCGTCAGATTAAAGTAATCAATCTGGACCGTTCATGGATTAGTTACTATGCATTCTATTTTTCTATAAATAGCAGCTCATTCCTTCATTATTTCTTACGAATTCACTGAACTCTAGAGAGAGAAACTATAGAGAGAAACTATAGAGAGAGAGAAGAAGAGTATTCTGCTACTTAACTACTTCCTTATTTCAGCTCTTCTTTAAAACGGTAAGGGGTGTTATTCTTTCTTATTCATGAAGAGAACTGTTGTTATTCCATTTCTTATTATTCTGTTGGAATAACCTGTATACGCGGTCTACCCTATACTTGGTGACATTCTTCTATTATTCTGTTGGAACATCCTGTCTGTGTGTTTTACACCGGACCTGGTTCCGTTTTTATTATTATTCTGTTGGAACATCCTGTCTGTGTGTTTTACACCGGACCTGGTTCCGTTTTTATTATTATTCTGTTGGAACATCCTGTCTGTGTGTTTTACACCGGACCTGGTTCCGTTTTTATATATTATTCTGTCGGAATATCCTGTCTGTGTATTTTACACCGGACCTGGTTCCATTATTTATTATTCTGTCAGAATATCCTGTCTGTGCGTTTACGCCGGACCTGGTTCTATTATTTATTATTCTGTTGGAATAACCTGTTTGTGCGGTCTATCGCATGCATGGTGATTTATTCCATTCTTTATTGTACTCAATTGGTTAAGTTTTGACTTCTATACTCCATAAAATTTGTGGAATATCCTTGATAATTGCGTTTCATCCAGTATCTTTTCATGAAAATATTCTTCTAAGCATTCTTGAATTTTACTCCACAAAGCAGTATCATGTTGACAATTTGGACGTTGTTAATTCTTGGATAAATTAATTCTTGAACTTGTTTTATTGAATTCTTATATCATTGTCATCATCCTCATGTTTATAAAATGTTGAAAGTCATCTGTGGCCTGTAGTGCATAGATGGACTTGGTATGATTATGACCAGGGATTATTCGGTATAATCATGACCGTAATGTTACAAATGATGTGGTAAAAGTCCTCATTGGCCCGTAGTGCATTGATGGACAGTTGTTGGCATGATCATGACCATTAATGAATATACGAATATCCTTGGCCGTAGTGCAGGGGTGATTCGATGATGTGGATTATTTTATTAAGCTGAGTCCCAGCGATCACAGTGTTGGAAAATCTTTTAAATCATAAAAGATAGTAGAGTTTATTTTCTACTTGACTCTTTTAATGGATTGCTTGTTCCGCTGCAGTTAAACTTGATGTCTATTATATTTTATCAGTTTAACATTGTTGAAGGCTAATGATAATTTATTCTGCATTATCTTAGTCATAATATTTCTTACTGGGCTAGTTGAGCTCACCCTTTCTTTCACTGTTCTCTTCAGGAAATGAGAACGTAGCTGGGGCAAGTCGGGAAACGGAGTGATGGTCCGAATGATAGTATTAGTTAGTAGTCCTCACTATTCTATGTAATGGTGTGTTAATAAATGTAATGAGGACTTCTTTTGAGTATGAATACTCTCTAGAAGATAATATTTGTATTCAAACTCAAAGTTTATGTTTTGTCGTATTGTACACGACAGTTGTATTAGTAAGTTGTATTTATATTTTGTACTATGTATCTGATGACCCAAGATGGGTGATGTATACCTAATTTTGGGGGTGTCACAGTTGAGTTATGAATATTACTCTTGAGATTAAAACTATGTATTGATTATATTGATTTTATTATCATATATAACATTTTTATAACCCTGATGTTGAAATTCTCTTTCACTGGAGTGTAAATATGGGTAGATTATTGGTATGATCATGACTAGGGTTCTCTTTGGCCTGTAGTGCAAAGTTGAATTGTGACTGGTATGATCATGACCATTAAATTTATAATTGAATATCTTAAGCTTAAGTGCAAAGGTGAATTGATCAACATGGTTATAATTATTGTTTATATAAATTCTGAAATGATTATATATTTCTTTGAGATATGAATATATTTAGCCTGTAGTGCAAATATGAATTGTTAATGAATATCTTTAGCCCGTAGTGCAAAGATGACTGTTGTTGAATATCTTTGGCCTGTAGTGCAAAGATGGTCTGTTGATGAATATCTTTGGCCTGTAGTGCAAAGATGAACTGTTGTTGAATATCTTTGGTCGTAGTGCAAAGATGGATTTATTAGTATGATTATGAACAGGAACTGTGATTTAGTATAACCATGATCTTTGATGTTTCAAGTAAAGATAGGTGATGAAAATTATCTTCGTCCTGAATGAGAAGAGGAATTTAGAACTACAGTTATGATTATGAGTTATTCATATGATTGTGGACCAGAATTGTTGACTGATGTTACAGGGATAAAATATTGTTGGTGGATTTTTAACATGGAGAAGATAATAGACTTTATAGTCTATTTGACTCTCCTAATGAATTGCTCGTTCCGCTGCAACTATGGTTGAAATTTTTATCATTTACCATATGTTCTAAATCTCTGATTTATTATTGATGAATGCTATTGATAATTTAATTATCTTTAGTCATGATATTCTTTACTGAGCTAGTTGTGCTCACCCTTTTGCTTCACAATTCCTTTCAGGTAATAAGAGTGTAGCTGGGTCGAGCGAGGGTAACGGAGAAATAGAATGGTGGTCTCTAGCTGTGGATGTTCTCCCGAAGCAGTATAGAAAAGTTCATTTAGTAGTTTTATTTGGTGAATCCAATAGGGTAAGATGTACCCAACGTTGGAAGGGTGGTTTGCCACTATCATACAAGATGTCTAACGACATACAACCTCGTGTCATCATAAGACAGGGATGTGCTCATCCACTTGCTGAGTATATATACGAGCACTACCTATATAATCTTGGTGTTTGTTTGAAGTATAATTCTCAATTAGAGACAGTAGAGAAAATGATATGTCAAGAGAAGACTCACCATTGGGAAGAATATGATAGTAATCTTCTCGTTTTTCTTTGGGGTCTATTGGGTCAACCAAGAATAATTCTGTGGCCATATGATACCTATCATAACCTAGACACATGGCCTCCCATGTACGAAGGTTTCCTTGAGCACTTTCCAAATATTTTAATTTCTAAAACATTTTTTGACTATACCTTTATGTAAGGTATCATTGTGAGGTGCTATCCATGATTGGGACATGAGTCACATATGGTATATATTTATATCCAAACTCACAGCATATGTGTTGTTGTAATTTGCACGACAATTGTTGTAATAAAGTTGTAGTTTTTTCTGTACCATGTATATGGCGACTCAAATAGGTTGGATGGAATGGACCTATTTTGGGGTTGTCACATGCAGCATATCACTGTCAGGTATGTATTTAATTACAAGTTTTAATATGTTTACAATCATATTAAATTGTAGAAAATATATCACATTTTTACTTAGTAATATTATGCTTTTTTTTGTATAGGAGTCTTAGTCTCAAGGTCAGCCTATCCATTGGCTGATGTGTACGTGGCCACCCGTGATGGTCTGCCTGAGGCTATCCAGATAGCGGTAATAAATTTTAACAACTTGATCTTGTTTATAAATGCTTTCAGAATTAATTTATTTTTAACTATTTAATTGTTAACATGATGACAGGACACTTATAAGCGTTTATTGAATGAGCACTATCCTGAAGGCACTCCACGTCCGCCTATTGATCAAGAGTTGTGGGAGAGGGCGTCTGTTGTGAAGAAGAACTACATTAAAGGTCAAGGACAACGACGACGCCCATCCTTCAGTGGCTCAGGCTGCTCTTCTACCCAGTCTACACAGTCATCGAGCCATCCAGCTGTTCATACTCCGCTGACTGTGTGAGAGTTATATGTTAGGATCGAAATCTTCTAACGATACTGGGCGGGCATCTGGGGGCTCTAGATCCTGAGGAGTTAGCTAAGGCAGTGGCGGCAGCAGCAGCATCACAACATGGGGATGGCGACGAGGTATAAAATCAATATGTTGTATATATTGTCGTAATATACCAATATTAACATATTTAGTATATATTTGTAACTTGTTTTATTATTTTGTTAATTGCAGGGTGATCAAGGAGGCGATGATGCTTGACGTACCTGCTTTATATCAGTTTTGTAGTTATAGTATAAGCTTGTACTTTCATAAATTATTCTTTGGATGTATGTATGTTACTTAAACAAGTTTTGAAATATTATTATTGCATGTGTATGTTTATACCTTGTGTGACACCCCCAAAATAGGTATACAACACCCATTCTGAGTCGCCAAATACATGGTACAGAAAGCAAACTACAACTTCAATAATACAATTGTCGTGCAAAATACGACAACACATACTGTGAGTTAAATACAAATATTGTCTTATGGACAATATCCACACTCAAATAAATTCTCATTACAATTATTCAAACACTATTTTACAGACATAGTGAGGACTGCTAAAACATCTTTCTAGAACCATCACTCCATACCCCGACTAGATCTTGCTATGTTCTCACCTCCTGAGAAGAAAAATGGAACAAAAAGAAAAAGGGTGAGCTCAACTAGCCCAGTAAAGAATATTATGACTAAGATAATATACAACAAATTATCGTTAGTCTTCAACAGGGAAAAATCTGATAGAATATAATCGACAACAAGTTTTAGATCAACAACTGCAGCGGAAACAACAAACCATTAGAAGAGTCAAGTAGAGAAAGAATTCTACTATCTTCTAAGATTTAAAAGTCCATCATCAATATTTTATCCCTGTAATAATCATCTTTATCCAAATATTCATCTTTGCACTACAGGCCAAAGATATTCATTTGTATCACCTGTCAGTCATGTTCATCTCAACACCTGTTCATCTTTGCACTACAGGCTAAAGATATTCATCAAGTAATCATACATCTTTGCACTACAGGCCAAAGATATTCATCAAGTAATCATACATCTTTGCACTACAGGCCAAAGATATTCAGTAATATCATCATTTAGGACTGAGGATGATGAAAAATATCTTAAAGAGAACGAATCCAGTGAGACAGAAGGACAAATATTAGGGATTCGTATAACAGTTTATCCAAGATCAATAATACTTCATAATAATCAATTGTGAAGCAGAATTCAAAAATAAAGATCAAAATATGGATACAATCAAAGATAGTAACCATAATAGACATCTTGGACAAAAAGGAAAAATTTTTATTTTTCGTGAATAGTGCCGTATTCGTGAATAGTACCGTATACGTGAATAGTACCGTATACGTGAATAGTAACCCGACAAAAAAGTTCCAAATTTGATAAAAACTCATATCAATATTTCAGCATAATGATATTGAAGAAAATAATATCATTAAGAAGAAAATAATATCCCTTACCTCAAAATATCAGTACTTCTGGTCGGAATACCGGTATAAGGCTGAAAGAAACTTGCTCTGATGAATAGAAACTCTCAAAGTATCTAAATACTCACAAAATACACTCAATAATCTAGAGAGAGAAAGAGAGAAAACTTGTTTCTGGTGTGATTTTCAATTCTAACTTAGCCCTCTATTTATAGGAAAATTTTAGCACGCCGAAGCAACTTAACTGCAACCTGATGGCTTTACCTGCTACTATTCCCACCCACCACATTTGAATAAAAATTCAGCACATTTTTTCACCAAACAAGAGTGGGGCCCACCAATTCTAGAATTTTCCATCAAAATGATAAACTCCGAAAATTCAACAATTTCTGAACCAGTCATCTCGTAAAATTCATAATAAATCATACGTTCATTTTTAACGGTTCAAAATTTGTGGACATATACTCAACTTATATATGTATAACATATCCAAAAATTACCACGATCCAACGGTCGGATTAAAATTATAACCCCCGCAAAATATCTCAAAAATCCTGATTTTTAATACCTCCATTCCGACAAAAATACTGATAAAAACCTCAACATTAACTCTTTCATTTTTAACCACAAAAATATATCCCTCATTTATATCCACATAAAATAAATATTTCCTTATCATATGAATCAATAATTAATTATTCACAAATAATATTACAGAATCACATTTATGACAACCAGGCCGTTCCCAGGAAAGAGGGGGCTTTCCAATAAGATTTCTCCTTACTGGCGCGCAATTAGATGACCAAACCTCTCCTTAGACAGAACTTTCTAGACATTGCCAATAATGTTATCTAATAATATTATTCAAATAATATGAATTATTGATCTGATAATGGAAAATACTGTGCAGCAACAATTATTGAAACAACAATAATATAAAATATCAACGCAACAATTATTGAATCAATAAAATAAAATATTGAACAATAACTACTGTAACAATTATTGAGTAGTGCCTTCTTACGTAAGAATCAATAATTGGTGCAATACCGTGTGCTACTGTATTTTAACCACCGGTATTCCAACAGTATTAACGGTAACAACTACGCCGTTATTTATAAACAACTTATACTTGTCGTTTTCTTCATCCAATCGCTTTCCGTTATGGGGCCCACACAAGGCTGCGCCGTCGTACGAATATTCCCCGACAGCAAGAATATTCCACGACCAAACGAATATTCCCCGACAAAAATGAATATTTTATAACCACTTGCTTATTTTGCAAAATTTGCACATTTCACCCATAACCAAAGTATTATATCAAATTAACCCCTTATTATTCACAATAATATTAGAGAAAATTTGATTTTATTCATTAATAAGTTGGGGTCTTACAACCTCCCCTCCTTATGAAATTTCGTCCTCGAAATTGACGTACGTACCTGATGTTTCAAAAAGGTGAGGATACCTCGCTTTCATTTCTGATTCCAACTCCCAGGTCATTTCTTCAATAGCATGGTTTCTCCACAAAACTTAACTTGTGGTATAACCTTCGTGCGTAGGACATGCTCTTTCCTATCCAAGATCTTAACAGTACCTCCTCGTACGTTAAATCTTCATATCTCGTCTGGTTCTAACTCAATAATGTGGTTCGGGTCTTTAACATATTTACGAAGCATAGATATGTGAAAAATATTATGAACACGAGACATGCTTGGAGGTAATGCGAGTCTATATGCCACATTTCCTATTCGCTCAAGAATCTCAAATGGCCAACAAATCTTGGATTGAGCTTTCCTGTAAACCCCAACTTTTATAAATAAAGAT
>CM029022.1:47168801-47185296 GCA_016801055.1 Panax notoginseng
TAATTATTCACAAATAATATTACTGAATCACATTTATGACAACCAGGCCTTTCCCAGAAAAGAGGGGGCTTTTCAATAAGAATTTCTCCTTACTGGCGCGCAATTAGATGACCAAACCTCTCCTTAGACAGAACTTTCTAGACATTGCCATAATGTTATCTAATAATATTTATTCAAATATATGAATTATTGATCTGATAATGGAAAATACCGTGCAGCAATAATTATTGAAACAACAATAATATAAAATATCAACGCATTAATTATTGAATCAATAAAATAAAATATTGAACAATAACTACTGTAACAATTATTAAGTAGTGCCTTCTTACGTAAGAATCAAATAATTGGTGCAATACGTGTGCTACTGTATTTTAACCACCGGATATTCCAACAGTATTAACGGTAAAACTACGCCGTTATTTATAAATAACTTAACTTGTCGTTTTCTTCATCCAATCACTTTTCGTTATGGGGCCCACACAAGGCTGCGCCGTCGTACGAATATTCCCCGACAGCAAGAATATTTCACGACAAACGAATTCCCCGACAAAATGAATATTTTATAACCACTTGCTTATTTTGCAAAATTTGCACATTTCACCCATAACCAAAGTATTATATCAAATTAAACCCCTTATTATTCACAATAATATTTAGAGAAAATTTATTTTATTTATTAATAAGTTGGGGTCTTACAACCTCCCCTCCTTATGAATTTCGTCCTCGAAATTGACGTACGTACTGATGTTTCAAAAAAGTGAGGATACCTCGCTTTTATTTCTGATTCCAACTCCCAGGTCATTTCTTCAATAGCATGGTTTTCCACAAAACCTTAACTTGTGGTATAACCTTCGTGCGTAGGACATGCTCTTTCATATCTAAGATCTTAACAGGTACCTCCTCGTACGTTAATCTTCAGTTATCTCGTCTGGTTCTAACTCAATAATGTGGTTCGGGTCTTTAAATATTTACGAAGCATAGATATGTGAAAAAATATTATGAACACGAGACATGCTTGGAGGTAATGCGAGTCTATATGCCACATTTCCTATTCGCTCAAGAATCTCAAATGGAGCAACAAATCTTGGATTGAGCTTTCCTGTAAGACCCCAACTTTTATAAATAAGATGAATTTTCTATAAATATCATTTTTGAATATTATGGAGTTAATTTGATATAATGTTATAGTTGTGGGTAATATTTATAAATTTTGCAAAGTACGCAAGTTGTTATATAATATTCGATTGGTCGGGGAATATTCGTTTTAACAGGGAATATTCGTACAAAGACACAATCATTGGTGGACCCCACAACAGAATTATTATCGGATTGAGAAAACGACAAAAATAGTTTATTAAAAATAACGGCGGAAGTTTTACCATTGTTACTGTTGAACTACTCGGTAGTAAAAGTACAGTAATACGTGTGGTTGCATAGTAGCACACGGTATTGATTATTAATGCTTATGTGAGAAGTCACTCAGTTTGATTCCATTATTGTCAGTTAATAATATGAATTATTTAGCGATAATGACGTTTTGTTTTATTCGTATTATTAACGTAATAAACAGAAACATCTTTTATATAAAATAAAATACTTTATTAAAGTTATTCTATAAATAGAATATATTTTATTTTATTTAAAAGATTTTTTCTTTAAATATAGGCCGTCACGATTAAAGTAATCAATCTGGACCGTTCATGGATTAGTTACTATGCATTCTATTTTTTCTATAATAGCAGCTCATTCCTTCATTATTTCTTACGAATTCACTGAAACTCTAGAGAGAGAAACTATAGAGAGAAACTATAGAGAGAGAGAAGAAGAGTATTCTGCTACTTAACTACTTCCTTACTTCAGCTCTTCTTTAAACGGTATGGTGTTGTTATCTTTCTTATTCATGAGAGAATGTTGTTATTTCATTTCTTATTATTCTGTTGAATAACCTGTATACGCGGGTCTACCCTTATACTTGGTGACATTCTTCTGTTATTCTGTTGGAACATCCTGTCTGTGTGTGTTTTACACCGGACCTGGTTCCGTTTTTATTATTATTCTGTTGGAACATCCTGTCTGTGTGTTTTCACCGGACCTGGTTCTATTATTTATTATTCTGTCGGAATATCCTGTCTGTGTGTTTTACACCGGACCTGGTTCCATTATTTATTATTCTGTCGGAATATCCTGTCTGTGTGTTTTACACGGACCTGGTTCCATTATTTATTATTCTCTCGGAATTTCCTGTCTGTGCGGTTACGCCGGACCTGGTTCCATTATTTTTATTCTGTTAAGAATAACCTGTCTGTGCGGTCTATCGCATGCATGGTGATTTCTTTTGTTATTCATTCTTTATTATACTCAGTTGGTTGAGTTTTTGACTTCTATACTTCATAAAATTTATGGAATATCCTTGACATTTGCGCTTCATCTAGTTTCTATTCATGAAAATATTCTCCTGATCATTCTTGAATTTTACTCACAAAGTAGTATCATGTTGACAATTTGGACGTTGTTAATTCTTGGATAAATTAATTCTTGAACTTGTTTTATTGAATTCTTATATCATTGTCATCATCCTCATGTTTATAAAATGTTGAAAGTCATCTGTGGCCTGTAGTGCATAGATGGACTTGGTATGATTATGACCAGGGATTATTCGGTATAATATGACCGTAATAATGTTACAAATGATGTGGGAAAAGTCTCATTGGCCCGTAGTGAATTGATGGACAATTGTTGGCATGATCATGACCATTAATGAATTATACGAATATCCTTGGCCGTAGTGCAGGGGGTGATTCGATGTATGTAGATTATTTTATTAAGCTGAGTCTCAGCGATCCAGTGTTGGAAAAATCTTTTAAATCATAAAAGATAGTAGAGTTTATCTTCTACTTGACTCTTTTATGGATTGCTTGTTCCGCTGCAGTTAACTAGATGTCTATTGTATTTTATCAGTTTAACATTGTTGAAGGCTAATGATAATTTATTCTGCATTATCTTAGTCATAATATTTCTTACTGGGCTAGTTGAGCTCACCCTTTCTTTCACTGTTCTCTTCAGGAAATGAGAACGTAGCTGGGGCAAGTCGGAGAACGGAGTGAGGTGATGGTCGAATGATAGTATTAGTTAGTAGTCCTCACTATTCTATGTAATGGTGTGTTAATAATGTAACGAGGACTCCTTTTGAGTATGAATACTCTCTAGAAGATAATATTTGTATTCAAACTCACAGTTTATGTTTTGTCGTATTGTACACGACAGTTGTATTAGTACGTTGTATTTGTATTCTGTACTATGTATCTGACGACCCAAGATGGGTGATGTATACCTAATTTTGGGGATGTCACAGTTGGTATCAGAGCCAGGTTATATGATCCCTGGCTAAGATGTGAGAATAGAACTAGGAGGGGAGAGACGGGGAATTCCTTCGCTAGTATGACCTACCTAAGTTTATTTACATGGTATTAATTGGTCGGTCATAATATAAGGATAAAATATGGAATATCAATTAATTTTTATTTTGTGACAGTATTGAAAATGGCATCTGAGAATGTTGAGAATAGCAATGGAGCATAGGCGACTGGTTGATTCCCACATATCAATAATCAGGATAATGTGCATCAGGAAGGTGACAATCCTCATGCAAACAACAAACACTGACCAAATGATGAATGCTCAAATGTTCAGAGGCTTTATGCAATTCATGCAACAACAGTGTGAAAGAGGCTCTGTCCACAACGTAGGTGGAATTACTGGAAAACTCTTGGCGGTCACCGCTAAACAGTTTAAGGAGCTGGGACCACCGGAGTTTTAGGGAGAACCCAAACCACTTGTAGCTGAAACATGGAATAAAGCAGATCACCAAGATATTTGATGTCTTGGGTTGCTCCGAGGAGCAAAATGTTCCTTTGCCGCCTTTATGTTGCGAGGAGAGGCAGATTACTGGTGGGAATCGATAAAGCGTACTCAACCTGCCGCACTAAAGATGACCTGGGAGAAGTTCCAAGAGCTGTTTACGACAAATACTTTCCCGAGAGTATTCGTCACATGAAGGAGGTGGAGTTCATCAAATTGGAGCAGAAATAATATGACCGTGTCGCAGTACGAGGCAAAAATTTACGGAGTTATCCGGTTTGCGTCCCACTGGTGGATAATGAAGAAGAATGACGCGGATATTTTTAAAAGGTTTGAAGCCGGAGGATACGTCAACATCTTGTTTCTCATAAACTGTGTTTGTATTCAGATGTTGTAAATAGGGCTCAGTTGGTGGAGCGCGATAACGAGACAACACAACCAAAGAGAGCAGCCGACAAAATGATTAATACCAGTGAAAGCAGTCATCGAAGGCGGGTGACAACAAGCGTGGGGGGAATCAACAGGCCAGAAATGGTAACCACTTCGGTGGTAATCAGGCCCAAAACAATAAAAATGGGCATTTCAGAAGAGGAGAGTCAACAATGATGGAAAGACGTCAGCACCAGCACTGTCGTTAAGGAAGGAGGAACGATCACCTATCATATGTTTCAAATGCGGCGGGGAGGGGCACATCAGTCCAAACTGCGCGATGCCGTCCAAGCATGTTATAATTGTGGAAGAGAAGGTCATTTAGGCCGATTTTGTCATTTACCGAAGACAAATTCAGCTAGGATGGAGGCACCAAAGGCCGTCCCAGAAAAGTCACAACCGGTTGTGCAAGGGAGAGCGTTTGTTGTGAACTCTCAGAGAGCAGGGAACCCGAATGAGGTCATCACGGGTAAGCTTATCATAAACTCTAACGAAGTCTATACTTATTTGATACCGGTTCTACCCATTCTTTTATTTCTCCTACTTGCGCTCATCGATTAAATTTGATTCCGGAGAAATTAGACTTTGACTTAGCAGTTGAAACTCCATTGGGAGAAACTTCATTACATCCACGGTTTTATAAGTCTTGTTTGGTTCAAGTTGGTACCACACATTACCTGTCGATCTGATTTCATTAAAAATACTTGCATTGACGTGATTCTAGGGATTGATTGGTTAACTACTCATCATGCAAAAATTGATTATTTTTCGTAAGGTTGTTAGCTTTCATATTCCTAATCGACCTATTTGCGAATTCAAGCAACAAACCATTTAAATCAATCGCTGTCATCTCAGCCATAAAAGCTATTCGTTTATTGAAAAACGGATGTCAAGCTTTCTTAGCTCATGTCACAGATCTAAACAAAAAATACGTCAGCTTTGAATGATATTTCTGTTGTTAATAAATTTCCTGACGTATTTCCCGAAGAACTTCTTGGCCTACCCCCAGAGCGTGAAATTGAATTTTGTATCGACCTTGAACCGGTACAAAACCATTTCCAAAGCCCATATCGAATGGCTCCTATTGAACTTCAGGAGGTTAAAGACTCAACTGCAGGAATTATTAGACATTGGTTTTATTCGTCCTAGTACTTCTCTTGGTGCTCCTGTTCTGTTCGTGAAGAAGAAAGATGGGAGTATGCGACTTTGTATTGATTATCGGGGAGTTGAATCATGTCACCATCAAAAATAGGTATCCATTGCCACGTATTGATGACATGTTTGACCAGTTGCAAGGAGCACAATTCTTTTCAAAGATCGATCTTCGTTCTGGATATCATCAGCTGACTGAAGGTTTAAAACTGAGGATATTCAAAGACTGCCTTCAGAACTCGGTATGGGCATTATGAATTCTTATTTATTTCTTTGGATTGACTAATGCTCCTGCTGCCTTCATGGATATGATGAACAGGGTATTTAAGGAATATTTGGATCACTTTGTGGTCGTCTTTATCGATGACATCCTTGTTTATTCCAAAGCCGTGAAGATCATGAGCAACACTTGAGGCTGGTACTCCAAAAGCTTCGTGAATACAAACTTTATGCCAAGTTGAAGAAATGTGAGTTCTGGCTGGAAGAGGTAGCATTCCTTGGGCACGTAGTATCAAGTCGTGGAATATCGGTTGACCGGCAAAGATTGAAGCTATTCAAAGCTGGGAGCAACCTAAATCTGTAACCGAAGTTACGTAGCTTTCTCGGTCTAGCTGGTTATTATCGGAGATTGTGAAAGGATTTTCTCGAATCGCTACTCCGTTAACTCAGCTGACTCGAAAAGATACAAAGTTCGGTTGGAGCAAAGAATGTGAGCAGAGTTTTCAAGAACTCAAGAGGAGACTCATTTCAGCACCTGTTCTAACATACCATCTGGCTTGGAGGGATTTGTCATCTATAGTGATGCTTCGAGCAAAGGGTTGGGATGCGTTTCATGCAACATGGAAAAGTCATAGCCTATGCATCAAGACAACTCAAGGAATATGAGAGGAATTTATCCTACTCATGATCTAGAGTTGGCAGCTGTTGTCTTTGCACTTAAAATTTGGGAGGCATTACTTGTATGGGAGGGAGAAGGTGGAGATCTTTACGGATCATAAAAGCTCAAATATTTCTTCACTCAAAAGGAACTCAACATGCGACAACGTCGTTGGCTTGAAACTGTTGAAAGATTATGATCATACATTCAATACCATCCTAGAAAAGCGAACGTGGTAGCTGACGCATTGAGTAGAAGATCATATGCGGGTACAAGTGCGATATTGTCAATACAAAGGCCCATTTTGTGTGATTTGCAAAGGATGGAGATAGAGTTAAAGACTCAGGAGACCCATGTGATGATGGCGAATATACGAGTAGAACCGACTTTAATCGATAAAGTTAAAGCTGCTCAAGCTACAGACCTGGAGCTGATGCGTATGAAGAAGAAAGTGCAAGAAGGTGCTATACTGGAAGCAAGAATCGATGAAGAAGAATATTTTAGAGTCAACTCCAGACTTTGTGTTCCTAACAACCCTATTTAAAGTATGAAATCATGATGGAGGCGCACAACACACCGTTTGCAATCCATCCTGGAAAGTACCAAAATGTATCATGATCTTCGTCATACATTTTGGTGGAGCAATATGAAGAGAGAGATAGCGTTGTTTATCTCAAGGTGTCTAACTTGTCAACGAGTCAAAGAGGAGCATCTAGTACCAAAAGGTCCATTGCAACCACTGAAAATTCCAGAATGGAATGGAAGTGGGAGCACATTACATGGATTTCGTTACCGGGTCTTCCTAGGGTTTCTCAAGGTATTGATGCGATTTGGGTCATTGTTGATAGATTGACCAAGTCTGCTCATTTCTTACCGTTACGAGAAACTTATACACTTGATGTCTTGCTCTATGTACATAAACGAGATTGTAAGACTGCATGGTATGCCAGTATCCATAGTTTCTGGCCGAGACCCAAGATTCACTTCACGATTTTGGGTTAGTTTACAAAAAGCTATGGCACGGAGTTACGATTTAGTTCAGCATATCATCCTCAGACGGACGGACAATCAGAGAGGACTATTCAAACTCTTGAAGATCTATTAAGACTCTGTGTCTTTGACTTCAAAGGAAGTTGGGACAAGTTCTTACCATTGGTGGAGTTTTCCTACAACAACAGTTATCAAGCAAGTATTGGCATGGCTCCATTCGAAGCATTGTTATGGAAGAAATGTCGTTCTCCAGTATGCTGGGATGGGTGGGTGAAGCAACGTTGTTGGGACGGAGTTGGTACGTATGACTACAGAAAAGATTCAAACGATCCGACAACGTATAAAACCTCACAAGATCGACAAATGAGTTATGCTGATCTTCATCGGAAAAGACGTGTAATTTGATGTAGGAGATCATGTGTTCTTACGTGTTGCTCCATGGAAAGGAGTTACGAGATTTGGAAAGAGAGGAAAGCTCAATCCTCGATTCATCAGTCCATTTTTAATCCTCGATCGAGTAGGAACTGTGGCTTATAGACTCGCTTTACCGCCAAGTATGTCTCGTGTTCATAAGTTTTTCACATATCATGTTACGCAAATATGTGGAAGACCCGAACCACATTATTGAGTTAGAACAAGACGAAATAGCGGAAGATTTGACGTATGAAGAAGTTCCTGTTCAAATCTTGGATAAGAAGGAACATATTCTACGCTCCAAGGTTATACCTCAAGTCAAAGTTTTGTGGAGAAACCACGATGTTGAGGAAATGACTTGGGAGTTAGAATCTGAAATGAAAATCAAGGTATCCTTATCTCTTCGACATACCAGGTACGTACCCTATTTTCAAGGGAAAATTTCATAAGAAGGGGAGGTTGTAAGACCTCAACTTTAATAAATAAAGATGAATTTTCTATAAATATCATTTTTGAATATTATGGAGTTAATTTGATATAATGTTATAGTTGTGGGTAATATTTATAAATTTTGCAAAGTACGAGTTGTTATATAATATTCGATTGGTCGGGGAATATTCGTTTTTAACAGAGAATATTCGTACAACGACACAATCATTGGTGGACCCCACAACAGAATTATTGTCGGATTGAGAAAACGACAAAAATAGTTTATTAAAAATAACGGCGGAAGTTTTACCATTGTTACTGTTGAAACTACTCGGTAGTAAAAGTACAGTAATACGTGTGGTTGCATAGTAGCACACGGTATTGATTATTATTGCTTATGTGAGAAGTCACTCAGTTTGATTCCATTATTGTCAGTTAATAATATGAATTATTTAGCGATAATGACGTTTTATTTTATTCGTAATTATTAACGTAAATAAAACAGAAAACATCTTTTTATATAAAAACAAAATACTTTATTAAAGTTATTCTTAAATAGAATATATTATATTTTTATTTAAAAGATTTTTCTTTAAATATGGACCGTCAGATTAAAGTAATCAATCTGGACCGTTCATGGATTAGTTACTATGCATTCTATTTTTCTATAAATAGCAGCTCATTCCTTTATTATTTCTTACGAATTCACTGAACTCTAGAGAGAGAAAACTATAGAGAGAAACTATAGAGAGAGAGAAGAAGAGTATTCTGCTACTTAACTACTTCCTTACTTAGTTCTTCTTTAAAACGGTAAGGGGTGTTATTCTTTCTTATTCATGAAGAGAACTGTTGTTATTTCATTTCTTATTATTTGTTGGAATAACTGTATACGCGGTCTACCCTATACTTGGTGACATTCTTCTGTTATTCTGTTGGAACATCCTGTCTTGTGTGTTTTACACCGGACCTGGTTCCGTTTTTATTATTATTCTGTTGGAACATCTGTCTGTGTGTTTTACACGGGACCTGGTTCCATTATTTATTATTCTGTCGAATATCCTGTCTGTGTGTTTACACCGGACCTGGTTCCATTATTTATTATTCTGTCGGAATATCTGTCTGTGTGTTTTACACGGACCTGGTTCTATTATTTATTATTCTGTCGGAATATCCTGTCTGTGCGGTTACGCCGACCTGGTTCCATTATTTATTATTTTTGTTAAGAATAACCTGTCTGTGCGGTCTATCGCATGCATGGTTATTTCTTTTGTTTTATTCCATTCTTTATTATACTCAGTTGGTTAAGTTTTTGACTTCTATACTCCATAAAATTTGTGGAATATCTTGACATTTACGCTTCATCTAGTATTATCATGAAAATATTCTCCTGATCATTCTTGAATTTTACTCCACAAAGTAGTACAATGTTGACAATTTGGACGTTGTTAATTCTTGGATAAATTAATTCTTGAACTTGTTTTATTGAATTCTTATATCATTGTCATCATCCTCATGTTTATAAAATGTTGAAAGTCATCTGTGGCCTGTAGTGCATAGATGGACTTGGTATGATTTTGACCAGGGATTATTCGGTTATTCATGACCGTAATGTTACAAATGATGTGGTTAAAAGTCCTCATTGGCCGTAGTGCATTGATGGACAGTTGTTGGCATGATCATGACCATTAATGAATATACGAATATCCTTGGCCGTAGTGCAGGGGTGATTCGATGATGTGGATTATTTTATTAAGCTGTGTCTCAGCGATCACAGTGTTGGAAAATCTTTTAAATCATAAAAGATAGTAGAGTTTATCTTCTACTTGACTCTTTTAATGGATTGCTTGTTCCGCTGCAGTTAAACTAGATGTCTATTGTATTTTATCAGTTTAACATTGTTGAAGGCTAATGATAATTTATTCTGCATTATCTTAGTCATAATATTTCTTACTGGGCTAGTTGAGCTCACCCTTTCTTTCACTGTTCTCTTCAGGAAATGAGAACGTAGCTGGGGCAAGTCGGGGAACGGAGTGATGGTCCGAATTATAGTATTAGTTAGTAGTCCTCATATTCTATGTAATGGTGTGTTAATAAATGTACGAGGGACTCTTTTGAGTATGAATACTCTCTAGAAGATAATATTTGTATTCAAAACTCACAGTTTATGTTTTGTCGTATTGTACACGACAGTTGTATTAGTAAGTTGTATTTGTATTCTGTACTATGTATCTGACGACCCAAGATGGGTGATGTATACCTAATTTTGGGGGGTCACATTTTTTCTCTTCCCAAATCTTGTAACTCCTTCCATGGTGCAACGTAATAATATATGATCTCAAATATTAAATTTCCACGTCCTTCCGATGAAGATCCGCATAACTCTTTTGTCGATCCTGTGCCGTTTGTATACGTTGTCGAATCGTTTAGATTTTCTCTGTAGTAATGCGTACCAACTCTGGTTCCAACAATGTTGCTTCACCCACATCGTCCAGCATACTGGAGAACGATATTTTCTTCCATACAATGCCTCGATGGAGCCACACCTATGCTCGCCTGATAACTGTTGATTTAGGAAATTTCACCACTGGTAGGTACTTATCCCAACTCCTTTGAGATCTAGGACAAAGTCTTAATAGATCTTCAAGAGTTTGAATAGTCCTCTTGATTGTCTGTCCGTTTGAGGATGGTATGCCGAACTGAATCATAAATCCGTGCCCATAGCTTTCTGCAAGCTAACCCAAATCGTGAAGTGAATCTTGGGTCACGATCCGAAACTATGGATACTGGCATGCCATGCAATCTCACAATCTCGTTCACGTACATACTAGCAAGACGTTCAAGGGAATAAGTCTCACGTATCGGCAAGAATGAGCAGACTTGGTTAATCTATCAACAATAACCCAAATCGCATCTATGCCTTGAGAAACTTGGGAAGACCCGTAACAAAATCCATAGTAATGTATTCCCACTTCCATTTCGGAATCTCAAGTGGTTGTAATGGACCCCTTTGGTACTTGATGCCCGCTTTTACACGTTGACAAGTTAAACATCTCGAGATAAACTCTGCGATCTCTCTTTTCATATTGCTCCACCAAAATGTATGTCGAAGATCGTGAATACATTTTGGTACTCCATGATGGATTGCAAACGGGTGTGTTGTGTGCCTCCATCATTATTCTATACTTGAAGTCAAAATCGTTAGGAACACAAAGTCTGGAGTTGACTCGAAGTATTCCTTCTTCATCAATTCTTGCTTCTGGAATAGCACCTTTCCTGCACTTTCTCTCTTCATACGCATCAGCTCCATGTCCGTAGCTTGAGCAAGCTTTAACTTTATCGATTTAAAGTCGGTTCTACTCGTATATTTGATATCATCATGTGGGTACTTGGAGCCTTCATCTCTATCTCCATCCTTTACAAGTCATACAAAATGGGCCTTTGTGTTAACAACATTGCACTCGTACCCGCATATGATCTTCTACTCAATGCGTCAGCTACTACGTTTGCTTTTCAGGATGATATTGGATGGTTATGATTGTAATCTTTCAACAGCTCGAGCCAACGTCGCTGCGCATGTTGAGTTCCTTTTGGGTGAAGAATATTTGAGGCTTTTTGATCTGTATAGATCTCCACTTTCTCCCATACAGGTAGTGTCTCCAGATCTTCAACGCAAAAAAAGACTGATGCTCAACTCCCAATCATGAGTAGGATAATTCCTCTCATATTCTTTGAGTGGTCGTGAGGTATAGGCTATGACTTTCCCATGTTGCATGAGAACACATCCTAACCCTTTGCTGAAGCATCGCTGTAGATAACAAATCCATCCGAACAGATGGTATTGTCAGAACAGGTGCCGAAATGAGTCTCCTCTTGAGTTTTGAAACTCTTCTCGCATTCCTCACTCCATACGAATTTTATATCTTTCGAGTCAGCTGAGTTAACGGAAGTAGCGATTCGAGAAAATCCTTCACAAATCTCCGATAATAACCAGCTAAGCCCAGAAAGCTACGTACTTCGGTTACCGACTTCGGTTGCTCCCAACTTTGTATGGCTTCAATCTTCACGGGTCGACAGATATCTATGTTTTGACACCACGTGCCCAAGGAATGCTACTTCCTCAAGCCAGAACTCGCATTTCTTCAATTTGGCATATAGCTTTTTTCACGAAGCCTTTGCAGTACCAGCTTCAAATGGCGCTCATGATCTTCACGACTTTTTAGAATAGATGAGGATGTCATCAATAAAGACAACAACGAACTGATCCAAATATTCTTTGAATACACGGTTCATCATATCCATGAAGGCAGCAGGGGAGCATTAGTCAATCCAAAAGACATGACTAAGAATTCATTAATGCCCATACCGAGTTCTGAAGGCAATCTTTGGAATATCCTCAGTTTTTAATCTTCAGCTGATGATATCCAGAACGAAGGTCGATCTTTGAAAAGAATTGTGTTCCTTGTAACTGGTCGAACAGGTCATCAATGCGAGGTAGCGGATACCTATCTTCTTGATGGTGAATGGTTCAAATCTCGACAGTCAATACAAAGTCGCATTACTCCCGTCTTTTTCTTTACGAATAAAATAGGAGCACCCCAAGGAGACGTACTAGGAGAATAAAACCGATGTCCAACAACTCCTGTAGTTGGACTTTTAACTCCTGAAGTTCAATAGGAGCCATTCGATATGGAGTTTTAGAAATGGGCTTTGTACGGGGTTTAAGGTCAATAAAGAATTTAACTTCACGTTCTGGGGGTATTAGGACCAGGAAGTTCTTCAGGAAATACATCGGAAAATTCTCTAACAATAGAAATATTATTCAAATTTGACTTATCTTTGTTCAAATCCATAACATGAGCTAAGAAAGCTTGACATCCGTTTTTTATAAACGAATAGCTTTGTGGCTTGATATGACAGTGACTGCTTTTAGTGGTTTGAATTCGTATGACAGGTTGGTTAGGAATATGAAAACTAAAACAACCTTACGAAAATAATCAATTTTAGCTGATGAGTGGTTAACCAATCAATTCCTAAAATCACATCAAAGCAAGTATCTTTTAAAGAGATAAGATCAACAGGTAATGTGATAGTGCCAACTTGGATCATGCAAGATTTATAAACTGTAGATGTAACGAAGGTTTACCCAACGGAGTTTCAACAGATAAGTTAAAGTCCAATTTCTCGGAGTCAAGTTTAAACGTTGAGCACAAGCAGGAGAGATAAAAGAATGGATAGAACCGGTCTAGTAAAGTATAAACTTCGCAAGAATTCAAGATTAGCTTACCCGTGATCACCTCGTTCGGGTTTCTCGCGTTTTGGCCAGTCACGACAAACGCCATTCCAGGAACCGCTGATTTCGACTTATCCGGGATAGCTTTTGGAGTCACCATCCCCGCTGAACTTGGTTTTACTACAGAACACTCTCGAGCTATATGACCCTCCTTTCCACAGTTATAACATACCTTAGATTGTTGTGGGCAGTTTGGGCGGATATGTCCCTCTTTTCCACATTTGTAACATACGACGGTGGTCGTTTCCTCCCCTAGAAACAGTTGATGTTTGTGCTGACGTCTTCACGTTATCATTGTTGTACCTTCTCTTCTTGAAATCTCCTCCCGACTCGCTCCTTCTATTATCACGACCACGATTACCACCAGAGTGGTTACCGCTTTTGTCGATGTTTTCCTCCCTGCTGGTTTTCATTGCTTCGATGACTGCCGCCACCGATATGACCCTGGTTGTTGGTCCTCGATTGCACAAACTCATTATCTCGCTCTAATAATTGAGCCCTGTTTACAACATCTGAATATAAAGAAAATTTATGAGAGATAAGATATTGCCGAATCTGGGTTTTAGACCTCTCAGAAACATCCTTGTCATTCGTTCCTCATTTTCGACCAAATGAGGTGCAAACCTAGATAACTCTGCAAACTTTGCCTCGTACTGGGACACGTCATGTTGTTTTTGTTCAGTCTGATAAACTCCACCCTCCTTCATATGACGAATACTTTCAAGAAAGTACTTGTCATTGAAAGTTTTTGAAATGTTTTCCAGTACATGTTTGAGTGCGTCAGGCTGGGTTACGCTTCACAGACTCCCACAGTAGTCTGCCTCACCGCGGAACATAAGGTGGCGAATGGAACCTTCTGTTCCACTGTGCATCCCAAGACATCAAATATCTTGGTAATTTGCTTGACCCTCGTTTTCGCAATGATCGGATCTGGCTTTCCCTTAAATTCTGGTGGTCCTAATTCTTTGAACTGCTTAGCTGTGACAAATCGCGCGTTGTTATCATTTCCACCCGTATTCTGCACACGAGTCTCCCTCGTTGATTTTGCATGAACTGGAAAAAGCTCCTAAACATTTCATCATTCATCGTTTTGCTCGGTAACGTTGTTTACAGGAGGAATATTGCCTTCATGTTGCACGTTCCCCTGGGTGGTGATCAAAGGTGTCTCCACGGTCTGATTTACTCCATTATTAACGTTATCAGCTGCATTCTTAAATACTGCCATAAAAACCAGGGTTTATAGTCATGTCATATATTATCCCTATACTCTGACCGACCAAAATAAACACCAAATAAACTTTGTCAGGTCATACTAGCGAAGGAATTCCCCGTCTCTCCCCTCCTAGTTCTTGTCTCACATCTCAGCCAGGGATCATATCCCTAAGCTCTGATACCAACTATGACGACCCCCAAATAGGTATACAACACCATTCTGAGTCGCCAAATACATGGTACAGAAAGCAAACTACAACTTCAATAATACAATTATCGTGCAAATTACGACAAACATTACTGTGAGTTTAAATACAAATATTATCTTCTGGACAATATTCACACTCAAATAAATTTCTTTTACAATCATTCAAATACTATTTTACAGGAAATAGTGAGGACTGCTAAAACATCTTTCTAGAACCATCACTCCATACCCCGACTAGATCTTGCTATGTTCTCACTCCTGAGAAGAAAAATAGAACAAAAAGAAAAAGGGTGAGCTCAACTAGCCCAGTAAAGAATATTATGACTAAGATATTATACAACAAATTATCGTTAGTCTTCAACAGGGAAAATCTGATAGAATATAATCGACAACAAGTTTTAGATCAACTACTGCAGCGAAAACAGCAAACCATTAGAAGAGTCAAGTAGAGAAAGAATTCTACTATCTTCTAAGATTTAAAAGTCCATCATCAATATTTTATCCCTGTAATAATCATCTTTATCCAAATATTCATCTTTGCACTACAGGCCAAAGATATTCATTTGTATCACCTGTCAGTCATGTTCATCTCAAAACACTGTTCATCTTTGCACTACAGGCCAAGATATTCATCAAGTAATCATACATCTTTGCACTACAGGCCAAAGTTTCAGTAATATCATCATTTAGGACTGAGGATGATGAAAAATTATCTTAAAGAGACGAATCCAGTGAGACTGAAGGACAAATAGTAGGGATTCGTTATAACAGTTTATCCAAGATCAATAATACTTCATAATAATCAATTGTGAAGCAGGAATTCAAAAATAAAGATCAAAAACATGGATACAATCAAAGATAGTAACCATAATATACATCTTGGACAAAAGAAGAAAATTTTTATTTTTCGGTGAATAGTGTCGTATTCGTGAATAGTGCCGTAGTATACGTGAATAGTAACCCCGACACAAAAAGTTTCAAATTTGATAAAAACTCATATCAATATTTTAGCATAATGATATTGAAAAAAATAATATCATTAAGAGAATAATAATATCCCTTACCTCAAAATATCAGTACTTCTGGTCGGAATACCGGTATAAGGCTCTAAAAGAAACTTGCTCTGATGAATAGGAAACTCTCAAAGTATCTAAATACTCACAAAATACACTCAATAATCTAGAGAGAGAAAGAGAGAAAAACTTGTTTCTGGTGTGATTTTCAATTCTAACTTAGCCCTCTATTTATAGGAAAATGTTAGCACGCCGAAGCAGACTTAACCTACACCTGATGGCTTTACCTGCTACTATTCCCACCCACCACATTTGAATAAAATCTCAGCACATTCTTCACCAACCAGAGTGGGGGCCCACCCAATTCTAGAAGAATTTTCCATCAAAATGATAACTCCGAAAATTCAACAATTTTTGAACCAGTCATCTCGTAAAATTCATAATAAATCATTCGTTCATTTTTAACGGTTCAAAATTTGTGGACATATACTCAACTTATATATGTCTAACATATCCAAAAATTATCACGATCCAACGGTCGGATTAAAAATTATAACCCCCGCAAAATATCTCAAAAATCCTGATTTTTAATACCTCCATTCCGACAAAAATACTGATAA